>JAQHUG010000023.1:8006132-8070872 GCA_028555095.1 Dicrostonyx torquatus | reverse complement strand
GCAGAGAAACGGATGGATGAATTTTGAAAACTTTCTTTTTAAGCAATTCTCCTTATATAGTGTGAACTTATAGGAATTCTCTTGCCTCTGCCTTCTGAGTGGTACAACTAAAGGTATACACTGCCATGCCTCGCTGGAAAACATTTTTGTCATGAATTACAATAAAATTTACCACTTTCAAGTTAACAACTAAGTGGCATATCTGTATCTTTCTCTCTCTCTACACACACACATACACACACATGCATGCATGCACACATACATGCACACCACTGTTTATCCATTTACCTATTGTTGGACAGTTAGACTTAATAGTCCTTATGGCTATTATGGTTGGTGCCACTGTGAACACATATGTGCTGATATTTGAGTGCACGTTCTGGGTTCTTTGGACGGATACCCAGGAGTGTGGTTGCTGGTCACACTCTCTTCCACAATGGCCTCCCCATTTCCACACTCCCATTCACTACAGGAGGTCTCCATTTCTCTGCATTCTCTCCAACAAGTTTCTGGTTTTTTAATAGAGCCAACCTCATAGGTGTGAAATGAAATTTCATTGTGGTTTTGATTTGTATTTCTTTAACTGACTAATACTTTTAGATAATATCTTTCTGTGTGTTTATTGGCCATTTGTGTAACCTACTTTGAGAAATATCTGTTGATGTCCATTGCTCATTATTTATTTTTAAAATTATTATCTTGTAATTGTATGTATATGGGTGTTTTGTCTGCATGTATGTCTGTGCCCCATGCTTGCTTGTTCCTGGTACTTGAGGAAGTTAGAATAGGGTGTTAGATTCCTGAACTAGAGTTACAGGTTGTGGGCTACCACGCGGGTGCTGGGAACCAAACAAGTCTATTTTAGTTATCAACTTGTTCATTAAGTATTTCAGTTGAGGAATTAGTTAGCCGCATTATATATAGTTGGATGTCCATTGATCTTGCTTTTCAAATTCTTACTAATTCTGATACGTTTCTTATTTTAATGCATGGGTGATACCCATTTAATGAATGGGTGATACTTGTTTTTAACACTTGGTGTTCTCTCTGAGAGCTTTGTACTCCTTGGACATGAAGGTGCCCACTGTGTTTCCTAAGGTGCTGCTTTGTTTCCTCATTCACAATCAGAACTTCAGTTTGCCCATCATTATTGTTTCAGTGTGTGGTTTGAGACCAAGAGAAGTTTTTTCTATAATTTTTATTTTCATTTCCACAGTGTTCAGTGTAAAGTCTGTACCTTTTCAATTACTGTGTAGTGAAAATTGCCTTGCTCATAAAGTTGTCTGTCTCGGTATTGGTCTGTCCTGGACTTTGCTCTATCCTGGGAGTTGGCCCTTGGCTTATTATTATATAGTTTCCAAACCAGGAATTTTTTTTTTCTTAAGAAGAGAAAAAGAACAAGATAGAGACCATAGGTACTTACGAAGCCCAAAATCCTTACTATCTGATTCTTTACAGACACAAATCATTCATGTTGTTCTGTTTCCCTGGTCATTTTATTTGCATCAGGACAGCACTGCTTTGGATTGTTGTGGCTTTGATAAGTGGTTTTACCCTGCAGCGTGTTCTTCCATTTGTTCAAGATACCTTGCTTGGACTGAGGTGTAACTAACGTGGTGCTTTGTCATCAACCCACAAACAGGAAAAAAGACAAAGAAAAAAATTCCTGGCTATTTTCATTTATTATGTAGTATCATAAAAGTTTTAGACTTGGGCTTCAGTTACTAGAATTTTTATTGTGTCTGTATTACTTAGAAAATGTAAATGTTTAAGAATACTTGCCTTCAGGAGCAGACACAGTTGTATCTGACTTGTTCCAGACAGCCAGGGATACACAGTGAGTCCCAACCTCAAAAAAGAAAGTAAGCAAGCACACACACACACACACACACACACACACACACAAAACCCTAAAGCCAAACAGAATCCTTAGCTTGTTGAAGAGTGTAGAGTTGGTGTGCATTTTTTTTTTATAGAATCCTTTGCCTTTTCTCTGTCCATCTTTTGATGTAGTGAATGTGTGTATATTGGTTGGATTTTTTAGGTGTTAAACCAACTTTGTATTGCTGACCAAACCAAGCTTGTTCCTACTGTCATGCTTATTACATCAACGTTGTTTGGCTTTTCTACTTGAAGATTCTGGCTTCTCTGCTCAGTGACTGTGCATTGAGATTAGCAGTGCCTGAGCAGCAGCAGCTAGCAAGATGTGATGACTCATTCAAGAGCATCAGTAGGGGAAATGATTATGGCGGACAAACAATCGAAGAGGACGCATGATGCAGATCTGGCCCAAAGGGAGAAAAGTGCAGGGACGATTTGTTCGGAGAAGCCTCGACTTCAGTCTGCCTTTAAGGAAGGCTCGACTAGGCCGGCAAGCAGTAGATGGGTTGAGAGCTCTTTGGGCAGCAGGTGGGACGTGCTGGCTCAGCTTAGACATGGAAGTGGGTCTGATGGCTGGAGAACTGCCACCTGCAGAAGGTTCTCAGAGGCAAATGTGAACTTGGTATCTGCATGCTTGATAACCTGGCCTTCTTCCTCCTCTCTATCCCAGCTGAAGGCATTTGATCATTTCCAGGCTGGCCCTGAACACCTTGCTTCCCTCCCAGCCTGTGGAGACTGTAGGCTCTTTGCCATGTCTAGCTGTCCTATGGTGGTCCCTGAGAGAAAGTTGGCTATGAAGCCAGTTAGCAAGATATACGTATTTAGAAACTTATATACTTGTAGCTAATGGAAAGTTTCATTTGTTTAATCTTTTACATTTATTTATGTATATATGTATTTAATTTTTTATGTGTATAAGTGTTTGTTTTGCCTGCATGTATGTCTGCACTACTTTCATGCCTGATATCTTCAGAGGACAAAAGAGATCATCGAATCCCCTGAAAGTAGAGTTACAGATGGTGTGATCTGCTGTGTAGGTGCTAAGACTCAAACTCCTGTCCTCTGGAAGAGCAGCCAGTGTTCTTAACCTCTGAACTCTCTCTCCAGCCCTTTCTTTAACCTTTGTTGTAAGAATTTGTTGATTCACACTTACTTATAATTTTTTTTGAGACTAAAAAAGCCATTTCTCCTTCATGCTTTCTACTTGATATGCTAAGTGATATATTTTCATTATTTTAATAGTTGGCTTGGTAACTCTACGTATCGCCCTGCTGCCTGCATATCATTGTTGTGCTGTGTTGAAGCTCAGTTTTTATTTAATGGAATTCCCTTTGTTTTGCCCCCATTTTTGCTTTGTACATTCTTCAGTAATCTTGGAGATGCAATTCTAGTCTTACTTGGCTTCTGCTGTTGCTACTAAGACATCATAATTTGGTCATACCTGTTTGGAGGTAAACACACATACACACGCACAAAACACAGACACACACACACAAAACACAGACACATGCACACATAAGAGAACACACAACAGACACACAAAAACACACACATGTACACACATAGCGCACTTAAGGTTTTTTTCTCTGTACTTTTAATGCTCAGCCATTTCTAACGTATCTGATGTCAGGTGGGGTCAGTAGAGCATCTCAGGACTGTGACATCTTTTCTCCTCATATTCTATCACTGTCTGGTTCTTTCTGGGGCCTCAGTTAAATATTTTCTTTTTTTTCTTTTTTTTTCTTTGTTTTGTTTTTGAGACAGGGTTTTTCTGTAGCTTTGGAGCCTGTCCAGGAACTAGTTCTTTTCCACCACGCTGGTCTCGAACTCACGGAGATCCGCCTGCCTCTGCCTCCTGAGTGCTGGGATTAAAGGTGTGCTCCACCGTTGCTCAGCTATTTTCATTTTTAAAATATGATGAGATTTTCATGGTTTTGCTAGAAATGAAGCTAATAGAAAAGTGATAGCCAGTTTCAATTTTTTGAAGGCCCATTTTGTAGGAAATGTTTCATAATTAGTAAAAGATTGAAGATATGTTCATTAATAAAACACTGGAAAAAAATCCCTGCTCATGGAGACAGCTTGTTGGTCGTTCGTGTTTGTGGTAAATTTGGTGAGAATCCCTGCCTCTTGGATTGCCTGTTGAGGCTGTGGTGCTAGCACAGGTTTGGTGCTAGGAAGTATGTAGCCAAGGCTGGTCATGAGACTGTGCAAATAGACACTTCCTCTCCTCCCTCCCCGTGCTTGTCTCCTTCCCTCTTTCCTCCCCTCCTTTTCTTTTGTAAAGAATCAGGATCTCTTTGTGTTGACCTGGCACTCTTGAACTCCCAGGCTTAAGTAATCTTCCTTTCTTAGCCTCCCAAGTCAGGGACAGATTCACTCCAAGATCCATTCCACTTAGTTATCAATGTATTTTTAAAATGATTTCTCTGTATTATTCCCAGAGCAAAAATTATGAAGGACAGGAAATGCCTCAGATGGCTGAATTTTCAGTAAGTAGGTCCCTGGCCCATAGTAGGAACTTATGTGCACCAGTGACCATTGAATAAAAAGGGAAGGATGGTGACAGCTGTGGTGATGGCTACCATGGTGCTGTTCCTGAGTGACGGCTGTCCATGCTGCAGGGCTTAGCTTGTTGGTCTGTGTCTGCTGTGTGGGGAGAAAACTAGTTCTGTGTCTCCCTTCTTACTCCCCATAGTCTCTGCAACTCCAGGGTTGATTTAGAAACCACTTTATTTATTTATTTTTTTTTTTTTGGTTTTTCGAGACAGGGTTTCTCTGTAGCTTTTGAGCCTGTCCTGGATGTAGCTCTTGTAGACCAGGCTGGTCTCGAACTTACAGAGATCCACCTGCCTCTGCCTCCCGAGTGCTGGAATTAAAGGCGTGCGCCACCACCGCCTGGCATAAGTCATTTTTTAAATATGAAAGAGCTTCAGAGAGCTCATTGGAGGTATTGGGCAGAGGGATATATCTGTAAAAGAACGAGCACAGTTCACACAGACTCTGCCCAGTCTCTGCAGCATGACCGTCTGCTCTGCAGATATTCTCTCAGGAACGTCGCCTTGGGCAGCCCTGTAAATAGGGATTTTAAGCTGTCCTTTCCTAGCTGTTCAGTAACTTGTGACCTGGCCCGCAGACACCTCCCGACTGGACTACCCCGTTTTTGTTTCTGATTGCTTTCCAGCCAGCCTATATAGAAAGTATGGGATTCCTAACTTCATAAAAGTTAATTGTGGGATCCACAGTCCCTGCTTTTGACATTTAGCACATAACTTCTCGTCATTGGCATAAAAACAAAACAAATGTATGCAGCTAAATGCTGAGCACAATAAACTAAGAAATCTATTTCTTGTTTTCTCATTCACTTAGCAAACATCTGTTCAGCCTGTACCATGAGCCAGACACTAAACTGATTGCGTGGAAGGAAGCATTGTGGCCTCTAACCTCACTTCCCTCCGAGTGATACAGTGGACTTCCTCAACCATTTAATAAAAACAGCTCCACCTTTCATGTTCTCTTTCCTTCTCCTCCTGTGTGATGTTCTCCATAACATCTCCTCACACTGATTTCTTCACTATTTCCCCCTCTCGGTCGAAATACAGGCCAAGGAGTTTGGTCTTTCTTTCTTTCTTTCTTTCTTTCTTTCTTTCTTTCTTTCTTTCTTTCTTTCTTTCTTTCTTTCTTTCTTTTTCTTCCTTCAAACTCAGAATAGTTTCTGCCATGCATTTATTGGAAACATACAGACCCACACATGCCACTCTGATTTCAGGAAACTTGTGATCTGTTGGAAGGTGGAAATATAAAATAACTCTTAAAGTACTGAAAGGAAGTGTACAGTTATTATACGATTGTAGCGGAATAAATCATTTTACACCAGGGAAGCGTGCTTAGGAGAACATTGGTTAGATTGTTGATGGACTTAACGCAGAGGAAGGAAAAACAGCACATGTGGAAGTAATATTTGCCTAGCTTTGGGGAAGAGCGGGGTGGGGTGGATTGTGTATATTCATTGTGGGGTGACTGATAGATACATGGAGAGTCATCCTTAGCTTTTCTAGGTTGAGTAGGTTGAATGGATGGAAACTCTGTGAATTAGATGCTAGAAGGAAACATCTTCCTGTCCCCAGGGAGTGGGGTTCAGTGTGGGATCAGGAGCTTTTCTGATGACTACTAGGGTACATAGTCTGGAGTTCTTGACGAGGACCAGCAGCCATTTACGGATGAGCAGTCGGTATGCTAGAGTTAGGTCCTGTACATAATGAAACCATCCATGGAGTGTGGGACCTCAGAGTAAAGATGGGGCCCCAGAAGATAATGTCTAATGATGGCCAGAGCATGAAAAATCAGAAAAAAAAAGATGTAGTGACATTACATTTGTATTTTAATAAATAAAGCTTGCCTGAAGTTCAGAAAAGTAAAACAGCCACCTACTGACTCTTATCTTTACCTTAGTTCAAAATGGCACTCCTGCTTCCAGGAATCTCAGAATGAGACTGTGTCTGAGAGCTGTCTCCTCCCATTTTTACAATCCTCTAGATTTAAGGGTGTGCTCCACTACTGCCTGGTTTCTGTGGCAAACTAGTGTGGCTGCTGGGTTTAAAGGTGTGTGTCACCACTGCCTGGTCTGTAAGGCTGATCAATGCAGCTATTTTATCTCTGAACTTCAGGCAAGCTTTATTTGTTAAAATACAAATGAAATCTCACTACAGAAAGATCTGAGGACAACCAGAGTTGGCACTTTGCTAATTAAGGGGTGGGGGTGGTAATTTTGAGGTGTTAGTGAAAAGGTTGTCATTGTGGCAAAGAATGTATTAGGACAGTGGCCAGAGGATACTTTCTGACTAGTAGCACATTAGTGAAGTTACAGAAGACAATGGAGTTGACAGAGATTGAATTAGGATGTTTGTTCGAACATCAGCCCACGCCCAGAGACAGCAGTGTCACCGAGCTGGGTTTGTATGCCTGTCGTGGGGAGCTTGTTCATACGAGTGACTGGGGATGAGTGAGTGCGTCAGCACTGGCAGAAAGTGTGCAGTAGGACAGAGGCACACAACACCAGTCATAGCCGCGGGGACGGGAGATGATGTTGGGTTGATTGAAGTATATACACGAGAACTGGTAGCTGTGGACCAAGACTCTGAAGAAGGCTGTGAGGGCCTGAGAACAGGACACGGGAGAAAGAAAAACCTCAAAATGAAAACTGAGCATAGGAGACAGATCCAATGTGACCTGTGCTGCAGGGAGAGCGGGTTAAAATTGCAGAAGTTTGGAAGAGCAGCCTTGAGGGAACAGGAGTTGAGCAGCAGGAGCCTTTCCTGAACAGAAACCTGGTTGAACTTAGAGAGCAGTGTACTGTGTGGCTCGCTTCATTCAGCTGCATTGCTAGGCCGAGGACTGGAGGCAGAGCTGCTGTGTAGTTGGCCTTCTCTCTAGTCAGATGGGCAAATAGCATACTTTGAAAGGTCAAGGGGAGAAGAGGTTGAACTTGCTAAGTTTTGTTAAGATGTGCATCCGTAGGTGATCTTAGAAAGATTCCTGAGAGAGGCTGGTGGTCTTGACCAGTAGAGAAGGCACAAAGGAAGTTCTTGACAAGACTGAGGAGAATTCAGAGATGAAAAGATGTTGCTTATGATTAAGAGTGCTGTAACAATTTGGTTGGTCAGAGAAATCACAACCTATCATTAAAAAAAAAAGGGCAGGGCTGTGACTCTAGGCATGATATATGACTTTTGAAACTCCTAAAACTTATAGAAAAATCTGGCATCTTGTGAACTTGAAATACTCTGAAAGGTAATCGTGGGGCTGTTTTGATCATTATAAAAAAATCAGTATGAAACTGGGTAAAATTTTGTTGGGTGATACATGCTCCTGGTGTTTCTGCCTAGCTACAACACCGACAGTTTTTGACTCCTGCCTGACACCTAGTGGTGTTGTACTTAAACTACTCTCATTGCCTGCCCTGGCCCTGAACTGACCAGGACAGGAGACAAAAGCTCTTTTACCGTAGGAATTTTCCGGTGTGACATTTGAGTCAGAAGGTATTTATGGAGCATCTTACATGCCAGGTACCATTCTATGCACTTGAGATATTCCTCTTCTATAAACTCAGAGAATTTGAAAATACAGCTGAGTAAATTGGCAATAAACTCACTGTATTTTAACATATAGCTGAGCAGGTCCACTGTTCAGTCACAGAACTTGAATATATAGCTGAGCAGATCTACTATTAATTCATCAACTTTGAATCTATAACTTAGCAGATCTAGTATTAACCCATGAAATTTGAATCTATAGCTGAGAAGATCCCCTACTAACTCATTGAATTTGAATTTATAACTGAGCAGATATACTATTACCCCATGAAATTTGAATATGTAGCTGAGCAGATCCAAGGATGGGTAACTTGTTTATAAACTTAACATAGGTTGTCTTGTGATTTTTCACATGTGAGACCTTTTTGTGTTTGTCTCATGGTTTTGGGGGCTGTGTCAGTCATCCATGTTAAGTAGCTGTTTAAGAAGATAAAAATTGGTTTGTGCTCAGTGTATGTGAGAAACTGTGCAGAGTACTCCGTACCGTGGAGACTCACTGGAGTATTTTGCTGATTTGCTTGTACGTTAACACTAAACTTATGTTTCAGCTATCCTTGCCAAAGTGTTTACAGTATTTATGAATGAATCAACATCTGGGGTATACTTTGAAATGTTTTAGAAGTATATGAGTGTGCTTAAATGGAAAAGGATTTTCATAGCTCTTTAGATAGGCTCCTGTATTAGCCTGTCTGGTTCTGAGTATATGACATACATTCCCATGGCAAAAGGTCTCAAAGATCTATATGTATCTGACTTGAAAAAGTTTTAAGATAAGTAAGTTCAAATATAGTCTGCTTTTTAAGGTTTTAAAAATATTTCTTTTTTTTACTCCATTATTTAAAGGTCAGGTTGTATAAAGAAAGTATATATTTGGTGTAGTATCTGCAGTTGTGATTGAAACATGACGGATCTCATCCCAGTTCCATTCCGACATTATTATAACTTGAGGTCAGGTTCTCTTAAATTGCAGACTTGGAGATAAAACTTGAATGTACTAGCTAGCATTCTGAAAATGAGCATGTCAAATAGAATTTGGAGAACACGTTGATTTAATAAATTACTTTTTCCCATTTGTTTTTGCCCTTACCACAAAAGAAGAAAAGGATAACAAATCAGCTATAGATAGTATTTTAGTGTTTGATTATATGATACATGCATTTTTTAAACATGAAGTAGTGTGCTTATTTTAGGATATTAAGATGAATTTTATAACTGGATGTGGTGACTCGTGCCTGTAATCACAGCCTTGAGAGTCTGAGACAGAAGGGTTGCTGTGAGTTCAGAATTAGCCTGGTGACAAGAGCTAGTGGTACAGTGACAGGAAGCATGGCATCTCTTCCACTGGTCCTTTTCCTTTGGCTGCATAACTGGCAATGGGATTGCTAGGTTTTATGGATATTTTCACATTTATTTATCTGACAATACTTTCTACTGCTTTCCATAATGGTTGTTGTGTTGGTTAGTTTTATGTCAAATTGGCATATGCTAGAATAGAGCCATTTGTCCCTTTGGGAAGAGGATCTTTGTTTTGTTTTGTTTGTTTGTTTTTTGTTAATGTGATTTTTACTCATTGACTAATAGCCTACTGCAATTTATTGGTCCCAGTTAATTTGCCTTTATGTGTATAACGATTATTTATTATTTGTATTGATCTTAGTTTTGAAGAACAACCTAGTAAAGAAATTCATTTTTCAATGGACTTGAACAATGCCAGAGGCTCCATGGTTCCCTTGAAAGAATTGCCAGTGAGCTCTTTTCCAAATTCTCAGTGTTAATTTTTTTTGATAGTTAAAAGCCATGTGAAGAAAATGAGTACATAAAAGGAATTTAGATTTATTTTATAGATTAAACCTTACAAATATTCTTATTTTTTTTATTTTTTTTGAGATTATACTATAATTGCAACACTTTTTCCTTTCTCTTTTTTCCCCTCCAGCTTCTCCTATATACCCACCTCCCTACTCTAAAATTCATGGGTTCTTTTCTTTGGTAGTTTTTACTATTTTTGATTTTACTATTTGTGTGTGTGTGTGTGTGTGTATGTGTGTTTGTGTATTTCTTCCTAAATCTACAAATACAACCTGCTCTGTCCATACTACATTACTCATGTATGTTTCCAAGACTGACCGTTTGATTAACCAGCTGGGGCAGTCTTTTCTGTGGAAAGCTGGTTCTTCCATTTTGAGCATTCCTTAGTGGCCTGTGAGTCTTCGTCTATGATTGAGGACACATTAGTTTCCCCTCCATGTCAGCATGTTTATTGGCATTGTCTTTGTTCAACTTATGTTTGGGCTTTTCTGCCAATGTGACTTCATGGGTATAGCTTCTCTGACATTTCCAGGAGACACAATTTTACAGCAAACATCCTGTTCTCTGGCTTTTTTAATCTTTCTGCCCCTCTTTGGCAATGATCGCTGAGCTTTAGATGTAGGAGTAATTCTTTCATATGTACCTTTGGAACTGAGCTTCACAGCTCTGCATTTTGATCAGCTGTAATTTTATATAATGATCTCTATCTGTTGCAAAGAGAAGTTCCCTTGGTGAAGGGTGAGGACTGCACTTAATCTATGGGTATGAGGATAAATATCTAAGGTGTTAGGGGTTATGCCTACTTAGGAAAGAAGCAATTACAGGCTCTCCAAGATCTATGACTTCGCTAGCCCCGGGTAACTGGCTAGATTTTCAGGACCAGGCATTACTTTCCTCTTGTTGAGCAATAGATTGCTGTTGGTTACTGCCAAGGTATGCACACCACTGTTGCATTCTTATGGTTATCATGCCATGCTGGTTGTTGTGGTTTATAGGCATCATACATAGCCGGGTAAGACTCTTGGTTGCTTCCTCCCCTTTGGAGGCTTCTGTGACACATTTTGGTATCATGAGAGCTAGTTCTCAGGGAGGAGACATTCAGGTCAGGTCCAAGTGGATCTACTCAACTTTATATTCGGTTTCATGAGTTAATAGTGAATCACTTCAGCCATATATTCAAACTTCATGAGTTAATTGTGGATCTGCTCAGCTATAGATTCAAATTCAGTGCATGATGACGTAGCAATAGTGACTTAACTTCCACTTCTTGGAAGCAGCCAGGGACTACAGCAGTATCTTAAAATGTTTTGGGACTCTCTTTGACAACCTTGACCAATAAGAGGACTTCCCATGCCTGGTGTTATGGTTTTTGTTAAATAGTCTGTGGCTCTTGAGGGGAGCCTTATCAGCCCTGATAGGATAATTTCATTTAAACAGTGTATGTTTATGTATATTCAAACTTAGGTGTATTATATTTTTAGGTTGATAGATTAATAGTATGATTTCTCCCTTATGATATTTTTCTGACATCTTTACCATTAATTTTACCCTCTTACCCCCTTCTGTATTTATCTCCCACCCTCCTTTGGTAATTAACACCTCCCCTAGTTTTCCACTTCCCTCTTTAGATCAGTTAATCAGTCCCTGCCAAGGTATGCATACCACTATTGATCAATCAATCAATCAATCAATCAATCAATCAGTACCTGTTGCAAGAGGACTGTTCATTGAGAAAATGCCTCTATAATGTCAATTCTGCCTGGCATTTTCTTTAGTAATGATTGATGGAAGAACCCAGCCCACTGTGGAAGGTGACAACTTTGGATAGGTGGTCTTGAGTTGTATATGAAAACAGCCATTGAAGCCATAGTGATCAAGCCAGTTAAGTGGTGCTTCTCCTTGGCCCCTGCTCCAGTTCTTGCCTTGACTTTCCTCAGTGATAGGAGTATGACCTATAAGAGAAACAAACCCTTTCCAATCCCAAGTTACTTTTGGCCATGGTGTTTTAGATCACAGCAGTAGAAACTCCAAGACATCTGTACCAGTTTATGTTGCCACCAGTGGACAGGGCTTTCCTTTTTCTGGTCCTTGCCAGCACTTGTTACTTTGTCTTCTAGTGCACTGTGGTTTTGGCTTGCATTTTTTTGCTACTTAATAATGTGGAACGCTTGCTTTCACTCTGTGTTGACCAGAAGTGTCTGCTTGCATCTGTTGCCCATTTTTTATCAGGTTGATTTCTTTTTTTGCTATTGAGTTTTTTTTTAGTTTCTTAATATTTTGGCTATTGACTTTTTCAGAGGTGTAATTTGCAGTATCTTATCTTGTTCTATGTGATACCTTTTGACTGTGGTGATTATTTCCTATTTCAATGCAGAATCATTTTAGTTTAATATAATCTCATTTATTTATCTGCTTTTATTTGCTGTATTTCTGGGCAATGTGAATATAAGTGTGTATACATATTTGTGTACACATGATAATGCTGTTTTTATGTCAATCATAGGTACATTATTTTTTTTTAGAATTACAGAATTCCATGATTGTTATGATCTGTTACTTTATGAATCTTTCAGGGTTGTTTTTGTAACTGGCCATCTTAGTTTGGGTTTCTATTGCTGTGAAGAAACCCCATGACCACAGCAAGTCTTAAAAGGAAAACATTTAATTGGTATAGCTCGCTTACTGTTTCAGAGGTTCAATTCATTATCATCATGGCAAGGGTGCATGACATATGCAGGCAGGCATGGTGCTGGCTACATCTTATCAGAAGGCAATAGAAAGTGGACTTGTGTGTGATACTAAGTGAAGCTTGAGCAAAAGAGACCTCAAAGCCCACCCCCAGAGTGACACACCTACTTCAAGGCCGCACCTCCTAATAGTGACACTCCCTTTGCCATTTTCTTTCAAACCACCACACTGGCATAGGTCAAAGATTGTTTCTTTACGATCTGTCTACTCTGTGTCCCTTCATACTTAAAATTTTCAGGTAAAATAAATCTACAGGTGATTTCAATTTGAGCATTCTCTAAAGAAGTTTGTTATAGGTTTAAATCATCTCTCTTGACTTTAGAGATGTCATATTTAGTCTGAGCCACCAATCTTTTTGGAGATGGGAATCTAGTTCACAACAGGGATATTGGAACATTTTGTGCTTGTACCTTTGTGCCCTCTTCTCTTTCGTTTCTGTTTTCTTTGGACTGTGCTCTTCAGCTTCCTTCTAATATGACTGTTGAGTTTAATGGATAATTTCTCAGCCAGAGTTTTCTGATTACCTTCAGGAATACAAGGTTGATGTCTTCTCACAGGGCTTGTCATCATCTGTGTGTAAACCTTGTCTGTAAACCTGGTTTATAATAAAATGGGCATAATCATATATTTAATATCTTAATGTTAATGCTCACAGCAGCTTTGTCAGGTAGACATAATTACTGTTGTTACTGCATTGCAGCTGAGTGAACTGGCACATGTAAGCAAGTTATGTAAAAAATACTTGCTAGGTAAAATAAAGAGCGTTCAGTTAAATTTGACGCTCATATCAATAACTAATAATTAATTAGTTAGAACTTATATCGAATATTACAAATTTTAATAGCTGGATTGGAAAGTAAATGGTAAAGGTGAGGCTTTAAGTCATATGTTCTAAGTTTTTCTGAAGTACTCCGTTATCCTGGGCACAGAATCCAACTCCCCTGGACATTCAGAATTGGATGGCTCCCCCTACTTGTATATTACTAATTCGTTTTACTTAAGTGCAGCTGATTACATTATTGTAAAGTTTATGTGCTCTCTGATTTTAAATGTTGTCCCGAGATTTCGGTCAGCTCATGTGTGCTTTCCATGCCTTCTTAATCAAGCGTGGTCACTTCATTTAGCCTTTTGCACCCATGTAAGACCCTATCATTTGCTTATTTTCTGCAAAGATAAAGATTTAGTTAGTTACACAGATATGCTAATATAAATACTTAGAGAAGGTCAATAAAAAAGACACCAGAGTAAGATACTTGACCTTTTAAACATGTTCTGTGTGTCTTCAAAAAGTCAAGAACTGGAGAAGTAAAGGAAGGAAAGTGGAAGTGACTTTCTAAGAATGACCGAAGCAGCTGTCTGGAAACAGCAGTAAGTCTCCCTGTTGGATTACTAAAACTCAGGATTGGGCTTTTCGTTTTATATGTCCAGAAACTGATCTGCGAAACCTAATGACTGATGAGAGTGAATGACACACATTTTATTTACTTATTACCCTATTTTTGTTTGCTTGGTATATACGTGGCATATACATGTTTGTACACGTGTGGATGTGGGTATGCATATGCATGCAGAAATGCAAATAATTTTGGGTGTCATCTTCTATCACTTTCCACTTTGTGTTTTGAGTCACACTGCACTGAACCTGACTGTCCGGCCAGTGAGTCCCCGAGATCAGCCTGTTTAGGGCTGGTTATAACTGTGTGCTGCCATGCTTGCCTTTTATGTGGGTGGTGGAGATCCAAACTCAGGTTCTCATCTCAGCAAGAAGCACTCTACCTACTGAGCAGTCTCTTTAACATTCATTCATTCGTTCATTAGTTTGTTTGTCCATCCATCTAAGACAAGCCTTTGCTCTCTAGCTAGGCTGGCCTCAAACTCATGATCCTAATGCCTCCACCTTCTGAATGTTTAAATTATAGGGATGTACTGCCATGCTTGGCTTGATAAATATGCATTTTAAGTTTAATACATCTGAGCTCAAGTTCAAACAGAATTTCATCTCCCCCGCCCCATCTGTGTGTGTGTGTGTGTGTGTGTGTGTGTACTATTAAAATTAATGAGCCAAATGTCTTAACTCAAAATATAAAATCTAACTATAGAAATTGAAGACATGTAAATTCCTACTAAGCCTTGCTTATATTTAAGGGATACATGAAGAATGGTTTTCATTTTTTATAAGAGGGATTAGATTAAACCCTGGTAGAATTTAGAAGAGAGTTCATTCTCAGCATATGTTATGGTTTATTGATATTATTGGCATCTTTTTAAATCTATTCTACTTCCATAGATCTTTAGGAATAGTGTGATGATAGACTTATCAATAGGAAGTTGATTGACTTTACTAAAGAGGCCATTGCAAAAGTAGTATTTCTTTTGTAGACATTAGGCCCATATTATTTTGGTCATCTCTTCTCTGTGTAAGTAAACTTCGCTACCAGGAATTTTAGCTGTCACCAAATTGCTACCCAATTAACTTTTTATTATTTTGTAGAATGTATCAATAATCATTTGTATTTAAACATATTTGCAGCAAGCTCTTTTATTTTAATATTTTATTATTTTATTTTATGTGTATGGCTGTTTGCCTGCATGTATGTCTGTGTACCATATGTGTGCCTGGTGCCCAAGGAGGCCAGAAGAAAGTATCAGATCTCCTAGAATTGGTTGTGAGCTGCCATGTGGGTGCTGGGAATCGAACTTGGGTCTTCTGTAAGAGCAGCTGGGGCTCTTAACTGCTGAGCCATCTCTCTAGCCTCTATGTGTTGAGGAGAGTGGGGCCCCTTGTCCCAGCTGCCCGGCGGCAATTGTTACAGGAGCAAGTGGGCTGCTTGTCGTCCCAGCCACCCCGCTAGCTTACACCTGAAATAACCACACAGAAACTGTATTAATTAAAACACTGCTTGGCCATTAGCTCTAGCCTCCTATTGGTTAACTCTCACATCTTGATTTAACCCATTTCTATTAATCTGTGTTCACCACAAGGTTGTGGCTTACCGGAAAAGATTTAGCATGTCTGACTCTGCTTTCTTCCTCCTGGAATTCAGTTCTGTCTTCTCTGCCTACCTAAGTTCTGCCCTATCAGGCCAAGCAGTTTCTTTATTGATTAACCAATGAAAGCAATACATAAACAGAAGGACCTCCTACACCATCTATGTTTTATATTTTTAAAAGAGACAGATGAGAGACATCAATAAAAAACAAACGTCTTTTATTTTACAAACCTTCCTGTGAAAGCAATGTCTTGATAAAACAAAACGTTATATCCTCAGATCTTTAACCAAAAGGACAAGTGTTTTTCTTTTAATGCGAGCTGTTGTAATGTTGGGTTGGTCACAAAGGGATCTAGCCAGACTAGCTTCTGGATTAGAATTAAGTGTTTGCATTTTGAATGACTTAAATTGAAATACACTTTTTCTTCATAGAAATTGCATCTGTGTATCACCTCAAATGGCAGTACATTATGAGAAGATGTCCCTAGGTGATTTTTGTCACTGAATTAGTGTTGTAGTATCTGTTTGCACATACCTAGATGGGGATGTAACTCATTGGCAAAGCTCTCACCTAAAGTGCCCTAGGTTCCATCCCAGCACTACAAAGGAAAAACTGCTAGAAATGTAGATAGATAGCATGACCTTTACACACCTAGTGCTATTTGGTATAGCCACTGTTGTATATGGTTTGTCACTGACAAAATGTTAGGCTCATGACTGTAATTGTAAGTGGGCTTATATAAATAAAGCTGGACAACTGGATCAATGTCAGTTACTGAGATGCCACGTTACTCGGCCTCTGCCGAATGCTTCGTTTCTCATTCTTGCTCAGTCATGGCAGTCTTTGGATTATGATGCCTATCTCCAAAGCCTGTGAGAGTTAGACTAATATGTTTATTCATCAACTTTGTAAGTGCTTATTAGATGCCAGCTCTGTACCAACCATTTTCTAGGTGCTGTGGCTGTCAGGAAGAATAATACATTTCCCACCATTAGCTTTATTAGTGACACATACAGCAAATAAAGAAGCAGGTATACAATTTTTGTAGTGATATTTTCAGTGAACACAAGTTAAGAACAGACATTTTCAAGTGGCAAAGGGGTCTGTGACCATACCACCCTGAATGCTCCCAGTATCGTTTGCTCTCAAGGAAGAAAGGGAATTAAGCCCATGATTACTGACTTCTGAAACATAACAGTTGCTACTATAGTAGCATGACTTAGGTAGTTGAGTTACTGCTTTAGAGGGCGTCTTTCAGATTACAGAGCTAGGTATGAACAGGAGTGACCGATTGATGGTCTGTTACTGAGAAATGTCTTTGAGCCTCCTTTGTACAGACATGATAGACAGTTTCATGTGGCTACAATGAAGCATTCTCATATGTGGCACCCTCTTCTCCCCAGCGTTGCTATTTACTAAGTATCATTAGATTACCATGTGCATCTAAAGATCCCTGTCTTCTACTTCAGTGGTTCTCCCTAACCTCAGACTATCTGGAGCTGGTCTACAGACCAGCGTTTCTTTTTTTTTCTCTTTTCTTTTCTTCCTTCCTTCCTTTTTTTTTTTTTTTTTTTTTTTTTTTTTTTTTTTTGAGACGGGGTTTCCCTGTGTAACACTCCTAGCTGCTCTGGAACTAGCTCTTGTAGACCAGGCTGGCCTCGAACTCACAGGGATTCACCTGCCTCTGTCTCCCGAGTGCTGGGATTAAAAGCATGTGCCACCACCACCCAGCCAGACCAGCATTTTTAACACAGCCCCAGGTGGTGCAGGCCACAATGGTCTTAACCTTGAAAACTGTGGGGTTTGTTTTGTTTTTTAATTCCACAGTGCTCATCATCAGCTGGCCTGTTCTCTCTTCTTTGACTCTTTCCTTGGTATTTATTTCTTGGAAACTGTTCTCACATTGTAGTATTAGGGTCACCATGGAAACTTGTAAACAAAATGAAATTCCATTTGGACCCTATACAATTTTTATTCCACAAATGCTGAGGTATCTATATATCCATATATCTATTTATAGGAGGGTCTGTAGACCACAGCTTGTGAAATACTGACTGTCCTAACTAGGCTTTTTGTTGCTGTGAAGAGACACCATGACCATGGCAACTCTTATAAAGGAAAATATTTAAGCAAGTTGGCAGCTTACAGTGTCAGAGGTTCAGTTCATTATCATCATGTCAGGGAGCGTGGCGGCATGCAGGCAGACATGATGCTGAAGCTGAGATTTCCACATCTTGCTGGCAGTTGGAAGTCAACTGTCACACTGAACAAAACTTGAGCAAAAGAGACCTCAAAGCTTGCCCCAGAAGTGCCACGCTTTCTCTAAGTAGGCCATACCTACATCACCTCTAGTAGTGCCTGTCTCTTTGGGGGGCATTTTCTTTCAAACCACTACGCTGACTGTATTCATGTTGATCATGTTCTTATTGTCACCACTACAATTTTGTATTTGTCTTTAACCAAGTTTTATACTATCTTGTCATTTATTTATGTCCTATTCTTCCCATCAGCTCTTCGAGGAAAGGAATGTCTTCAGTGTTAGCACAATTTAGTTTTGGAAAGCAGTTTGGGTGTTGCTGTGTGACAAGCTTGGACATTTGTTAGCTCTGTGACCTTTGAAGATCTTTTATCCCTTCAGGACTTGGTCCTCTTTGTGCTCTAGTGGTCATTATATTTTTTAATTATGGGAATGATGAGCTGTGAGATATGCATAGCATATAATTTAGTCATAAATAAACAGAATATGCTCAATAAATGGGAACCATCAATTGTGTTATGGCAGAAGCAATAAATCTCATTTAAGGAAAATCCCTGTAGTCTCGCGTTAGCATCCAGATTGAAGTTGTGTTTAATACTCTGAAAAATCTCTACTCTTCATTTTAATTAACTCTCTGTATATTTTGGAGTTTTATTAAAATACTGTAAAGTAAAACCTTGACTCGGTATGTTTTTCTTTCCTAGGAAAGCAGAGAAACCGATTGGAGCCGATGGATACCATCTTTGTTAAACAGGTGAAGGAAGGTGGGCCTGCCTCTGAGGCTGGACTGTGCACAGGTACTAGTCATCAGTGTCTCGTACATTCATTTCACTTTTCCTTACACATCTTTCCCTTTTATGTTCTTCTAGGTACTTCTCTCTTTTCATGTGGTTTTTTTTTTTTATGTTGTTGCTAAGATTGAGTTCTGTCTTTCTTGAAACTCAGTGGTTGTAGCTGAACAGACAGAACAATGAAATTTGATAAAATCTGGGCCCTTTTAGTTAAGACACAGACTTGCAGTCTCTTTGAAATCTATAGTTGAATTTTGACAAAATGATTGTAAAATAACAAGGTGATGAAGAGATTTCTTTAGTGTACATGAAATGATCTTCGATCTCCAAGTCTGGAAGTGCCTGATCAGGCAGGTAACATACAAAATGACTGGGCTTCCCTGAGTACTTGCAAGGTCCTTTATTTCCAGGTATCAGTGGGTGTGGTCTACTGAAGGACATTTAATAGCTGCTTGAAACTATATCTTGCTTATTTGATTTGTGACATTAATAAAATTAACTCAGAATCAAAGCTTAGCAAATACTTTAGAATGTTTTTGTTATTTTTAATGCATAAAGCAATTCAAAATAGAAATTGACAGCCTCTATATGCTTCTTTTAGTTCCCTTTGAATAAAGTATATTTTCAGCTACAAATAAGTATTGAGTACCACTACTGAGACTTACTAGGCTGCGTTGTAATTATCATATTTAAAGTAACCCTTATTTTAATATCATTAATATGTATAATATGCGTATTAGTATCTACACGTGGAATTTCATTAGAGTGTGTCACCTGTCATATTACAGGTGTCACAATTTTGAGATAAGTTGGAGATGATATGATAAGCACACACAAATACTTTATTTCTATTTCCCATTCTTCTGTCCTTTGTTCCTTTTTTCCTTTTTAGTAATCCAATATTTTCCTCCATTAAAATGAAGAGTAAATTAATAGATTCAAAGAAAAAATGCATATATCCGTATTTAAGTTTCCTAGCACATTTATCAATTATCCAGATATGTAGATTGGAAAGAACACTGTAAAAAGTCAGTAGATAAAATCAGATGACCCTGTCGAAACATTAGCATCATCTGAAGCCTGATGGGAAGTGGAGGAGTGGCTGGTAACAGGGCAACAGGACAGGAGCAGCACTCCCTGGGGGCCATTGCAGTTTAAGTTTTTCAGTATCAGAATTCTTACCTAGACCATTGCTGTACTTCATGAGAAGTTGGATGCATCAACAGGTAGATTTATTTTTGTACAAGGTACTTAAAAAATATGCAAGTATGTTTTAAAGGTAAGGGCATATTCGGTGTGGGGTATAGTTCAGGTAGCAAGCAGTTTGACCCCAGCATCACTAGAACAGCAAAGAGATGGAGCAGTCTCGGGAGCTACTGTACAGTTACTCAAAGCGAATTCTTTCCGGAGTTCCTAATGTGTTAGTTTGTTTATTTTCTTTCTTTCTTTCTATTTAATTATTCTTTGTAATTATTCTTTGAAGGTGACCGGATTATAAAAGTCAATGGAGAAAGTGTCATAGGAAAGACCTATTCCCAAGTAATTGCTCTCATTCAGAACAGGTAGGATTCTTGAAAACTAATTAATTTTGGTTAAAACCCTATAGAGCAAGTAAGTTTCATAGAGTGCTATGCTCCTGTAAGGGACTGGGGTGACATGGAACTTTCTCCTTCAGTGGATAATGTATCTGGTGTTGCCAAGCATTAGCCCACTTATTGTTAGTGGGCTTGCAAATTTGTAATGTTCACAATGTAAAATCCTTTGGGTTTGAGAGCACACAGTATAGATAATATGAGTTTTCCACTTTGATTTGAAAGGACAAATATGTAATTTGCTTAAAATAAAATCTGGAAATAAATGAACACTTGGTTTTCTTAAAAAAAAATCTTACCGAGATACACATTTTTAATGTATTTTACCTAACAGTCTTATTGAATAAAATCATTAGCTTGCATTCCTTCATTTGTTTTAACAGTCTCAGCAAGCTATTCTTTTTAAATCCACTTGCCTGTAATCTACAGAAGGATAGAATTTTGAGCCTTAAGGTAAATACATACTTATAGAATAAGTGTCTGTAGGATCACAAAGAGAATTTAGGCTTCTTTCTTTCACTCTCAAACTGAAAAAATTCTAAATAACTTTTTTTTTTTTTTAAATCCAAAGTCAAAGAGGTCATGATGTTGAGTTTCTATCAAGCGTTACCATGACTCTGGCTCTGACTCCCAATCTTATCTCTTTCCTAAGAGGTTCTTTGCTAATTCAAATCCATAACTTCTGGATTATTGAATGGTTCCTCTTTGCTTTCTTCACCTGTTTATAACTCAATTGAAATTCTTTATTTTCTGAAAGGTAAGATTGTGTGGGTATGTCTCAGTCAAAGACAACTTGGGGCATCTTCCTCCTCAGGAACACTGTCCAGAGCTCGGCAAGCACTTTGTGCTGTGTCCCACCATCCTAAGGTTTTTATCCAGGGTCTCTAGCTATGTCTACAGCAGTTTGTGCCATAGTTTAAATTATTTATGCTAATGTTCCAATGCATTGTGATGTTTTTACAATGAAATGATATGATCATGATTAAATGATCTCAGAGTATTCTGTTTGATGTTTTAATATTTAATGAAATTTCTAGAGAAGTCAAGTCTTTAATGTAGGTATTAGAGGCAGAGCCTCTGCGGAGGCAGCAGGAGAGATGTACACATTCTTCCTTTCCAGTAACTGAGATCATCACACCTACACCAGCATGCCAGTATATAATCTAATTTCTGTTTTCCCCAAATCCACATAATTCCTCTATTATTGGTACAGATCTTTCAGAGTAACATGAGAATAGTAGTCTTAAAAATTTCTGCCACAAGCAATTTGATACTGAGAGAAAAGCCTTTTATGATGTTAGTTTATTTCAGAAAGTTGTATAGCAGGGGCAGAGCAGCTGAAAGCTATGGGGCTGCAGTGACTGTCACTGCAGGGGCCGTCTCTGTGCAAAATGTGTGCTTTTGACCTCCTGGAATGCGGGGCTCATTGGTTTAACAACCTCCTGAAATTTATCAACCTGAACAGATATGGACAAAGTACTGAATTTTGAACTTTTTTCCATTTTCCGTTGGGATTGTTTATTAGTCTTTGAGGGTATCAAAGGGAAGCTGTGATAATAGGTTAAGATAGCCCCACTATCCTTAATATATCTAAATATGAATGCAGGCCTTATCCCAGGGCTCAGTTCAGTTCCTCTTGAGTTCTCTCTTTCTTTTCCTTTTCTTTCCTGTGCTGCAAATCAAACCAGGGTCTGGCAAATGGTCTCCCACTGCCCTGTGCAAACCCAGGGAGCCGTCCCCAACAGAAATCTGCAGTGCCAGCATGAGAACGCGTTAAGCTGTACCTATAAGGGTCTAAGATTACATCCTCGTGATAAAATAAATAGTTGAGATGATGCTGAAAACTGAAATTATGGTCACCACGTCTGAGGCTAAGATGGAATTTTCAAAATTAGAAAGTTTAAATCTGCTTATAATGTTAAATTTGAGGGGCTGGGGTATAGTTCAATCCCCAGAACTTAAAAGCATCAAAGCAAGAACGTCACTAGAAGAGTTCCTGGCTATTTTCTGTTAATAAATTTTAAGTTGATAATAAAAACCTATAATTTGTCTTATGGCTGAAATAAGCAATAAAGACGCATACTCTGATATTTTTACAAGTTTTGTTCTAACTTTATTCCTGAGTTAGTGGCAGATCATAGAGACAGCTCAGTTGATTAGGAACTATGGAAACTTGTGTGGGGTGCTGTCTTCTCTGTGTCACTACCTCTGCACGAACAGCTTTTTTCATATGGTTTTTTTTTTTGAAAGTGATGATTTAAAAGTGCTCCTAAACAAAGTGTTCTGAGTTAGAGTGTCTTGTCAGCCTCCTGCCTCCTGACGGTGTTGTGCTCCATTTCAGTGACACCACACTGGAGCTCAGTGTTATGCCAAAGGATGAAGATATTCTCCAAGTGGTAAGCTTTCTCCAAACAGAAATTGTTTTGTAGACATGAATATTAAGATGATTTTAAAAAGAAGGGGATTGCATCAAAAGAGGTTGCAGATCAAAACCACCCCGTTACTCACCCTCTCAGCAGCGTGTGGCTGTGTGTTTTATAAGAAAACAAGAGACTGTTGTCCATTGTTGGAATGAAGTGTCATTCATGGGACTGTTTTATAATTCTTCAGTAAGCTCCCCTGAAGCTGAGGCCTGAACCCAGGGCCTTGGGCTTCTCTTGGGCCAGAGAAGCTCTTTGCCTCTGAGCTAATCCCCAGCCTCCAGTTTCACAGGAGATTATTAATGTTACCATTTAGGATGAAATCCCCAAACAACCAAGCATTGTGGGTATCCTTTGACTCCAAGGTCAAACATCAGAGTGTGTATGCACATCTTTAGGAATTTGAATTTTTGTTTTTTGATATGTAAATAAGAGTTTTCAGAAAGTAGATGCTAAATTTTCTTATAACTGTTACTGTTTTGTTAGCCCAGCAGTTTTGTTAATAGTACCAACTCATTCCTTTAGAAGTGTTCATTGTGAATGGACTCTGCAGCTTAGTAGGAAATGCATTTGAGTAAGTGAATCAGTGTGGGCATGAAATGGACATGTAGTCTAAAACACTTTCCTGAGTGTAAGAAGGTAAAGGATATCAAAAATAAACCTTTCACTTGAAATAATGTTTTCAGTGGAATTGGCAGGTCATTAGCATACAGGAAGTGGTGATGATCTCTTCTCAGAGACTTATTTTTTACTCACAGCTAAATTCAATAAAACAGGGATGTAGCATGATTAATAAAAACCTAATAAAAACCCAGAGACAGATATTGGGGTTTAACCTGAAGGTCAGAAAAGCAAAACAGCCAGCCACTGGCTCTTAAACCTCTGCCTTAGTCGGAAATGGCAGTCCTACCTCCAGGAGTCCTCAGAATGAGACTGTGTCTGAAAGCCGTCTCCTCCCATTTTATATTCTTGTCTAGGACTGGGATTAAAGGTGTACACCTCTTCTGCTTGGTTTCAGTGTGGCTGCTGGGATTAAAGGTGTGTGTCACCACTGTCTGGTCTGTAAGGCTGACCAGTGGGGCTGTTTTACTCTCTGATCTTCAGGCAAGCTTTATTTATTAAAATACAAATGAAATATCACTACAGAGGGACTATAGTTTGAATGTAGCCCAACAAGATCCTAAACAGTTTTTTTCTTAAGCAAAAAAAAATCAGTAAGGACGCCCTAAGAATTCATCTTATTTGCTGATATATAATAGATGAGATTCATGGAGATGATCCCCAAGTGTTCTCAAGGCATACTAGCTTTATTTAGGAATGGCTCACTATTGATCACTAAGTATGTGAGTAGGGCCTGGGGAGAGTCAACCAGAAAGGTGTAGGTACAATGTAGTGACAGAGTAGCATTAGTGAGTGAGACTGATGCTTCCAGTAACTAGACTAGAGGTGGAGGACTTTTCTCTAACGCTCTGTTGGCTCCAGTGCCACAGGGTGCTCTGTGATTTTGGTAAACCTGGAATCGGAAGACTTGAAGATAGACTCACCTTCAAAGCTAAGTTGTCATGAGCTTTAGTCACTTTTCCTTGCCAGCAGCAGGTACTGATGGAACAGTGTGGCTAGTATTGTCCTAAATTTCTGGGTTTGTAATTGAGTGCAGAATTCTGTGATAGATGAAGGATGGCAAAATAGCTTCCTAATAAGACCAGGAAGTGGTGTGGTGGCGCACGCCTGTAATACCAGTATTTGTAGACAGAGGCAGGTGGATCTCTGTAAGTTCCAGGCCAACTTGGTCTACAGAGTGAGTTCCAGGACAGTCAGGGCTGTTACACAGAGAAACCTTGTCTCAAACAAAGAAACAAAAATCATTAGAAGAATACTAGGTCATTCTGCTGTATAATTCTTTACAGCAAGTATACAATAAAGTATAGTGCAAAGCGTTGTAAACATAGGGTGGCATGGGCATACAGGCATACAGGTCTTATACTTAGTCTTAACTCTGATTTTAAATCGCTTAGAAATCAAAAGGGTGTATATATAAAATATAATTAATGCATAATATGCGTTGTTCTGTGAAGGACAATAGAATATGGCTACTTTTCTGAAGCATAATTTTTATGGGATTATAGACAAACTTTGTCTTAATTAGGGCTTCTACTGCTGTGAAGAGACACCATGATCATGGCAACTCTTATAAAGGAAGATATTTAATTGGGACTAGCTTACCGTTCAGAGGTTGGTTTAGTCCATTATCATGGCAGAAAGCATGGCAGCATGCAGGCAGTACTACAGAAGTAGCTGAGAGTTCTACATCCGGATCTAGGTGAGAGAGTGAGAAGGCAGGTGAAGAGAGAGTGACACTGGGCCTGACTTGAGCTTTTGAAACCTCAAAGCCCACCCCCAGTGACACACTTCCTCCAGCAAGGGCACACCTCCTAGTAGTGCAACTCCCGATGGGTCTTTGGTGACCTTTTTCATTCAGACCAAAACAAGCATCATTATTGGAGCTATTATAAATATGCAATGAGAATCAAAGGGTTTTTTGTTGTTGTTTGGTTGGTTTTTAATCTTACATAGAAATACACTGTGTTTTAGTATAGATCCTCAAGGTCCCCCTCAGAGGGGACCTTGAGGGCTTACATAAGTACTTATATTGAATTTAAATTCATTTTTAATTTCGAAGTATCCATTTGGGTTTAAAAAGAAAAACAAAGTTAAGAGTAGCTTTTTAAGCAATTATTAACGATACCGAAATAATATAATTTTAGGTAAATGTTTTTTTTCCATACAGGATGACTTAATATCATCATAAAAAGAATACAAATAGATACCATTATATAAGGACATAATGCTTTGTTTTGCCTACGGGGTATTTTGTGCCATTTAATTGGTGCCCACTGATAATTTAAAGCACTGTGTGTTGGACTATGATTACTTGTTGAAAGAGTTGATGCTGTGTGACCAAGCACATGCGAGGAAGCACAGCATTGTTACGGACGTGAGCAAGTTAGAATGATCAATCCTTGTCTCAGAATATAAAGTCTGTCTTTATACTCAGTGTTCACTTGCCTCAAAAGATTGCATATTCTGATTCCATCCAATATGTCTTTCTTTATGGAGCCCAAAGCAATCTTCAGATGTCATGGGAGAAAAAGCATTTTGTAGTTGTGAGGTCTCTGTTGCTAACTTGTTTCCTCAGTATTCCTTGGGACTAGTTGGAACCATATATTTATGATTTTTGGATTGCCACATACAGCCCTGGTTATTCTCCATTACAACGATTTTAGGAATAAAATACTTGTTAATTTCTCCGCTGGTGAGACCATTTGTTCCCAAATTTA
The DNA here is from genome assembly GCA_028555095.1 of Dicrostonyx torquatus. NCBI lineage: Eukaryota > Metazoa > Chordata > Mammalia > Rodentia > Cricetidae > Dicrostonyx > Dicrostonyx torquatus. Next base: position 8,044,953 of record JAQHUG010000023.1, on the reverse strand, counting down.
GTGTCCAGAATTTCTATATAGAAATTTTTGTTATAACTAAAGAAATTAAACACTTAAAGTATTTTATAGATAATGTTCCTCTTCAAATTTGAATAAATGAGTTACCTTTGAATTATTGCAGAATGACCTTTTCAAGCATGTATAAAAACTGTGGGGGTAAAAATGGACTTTTATGGGGAGTTTGTGTATGTTCTCTTCAAGTACAGTGTGTTCTATCTAGTGCAGGAGAGGTTTGCCAAAGCTCCCAGCTTCCCTGACATTGCCCATTGCCGGCTGTAGGGACACAAACCCACTGCAGGAAATACTTCAACAGCCCATGAAGCTCTCTTAGGTCATTTTGTGTGTGTGTGTGTGTGTGTGTGTGTGTGTGTGTGTGTATGTGTGTGACAGAAAAGCAGTGACATGGACTTAATCAAAGTGAAAAAACTAGGCTTGTTATGTCCAGGCACATAGCCAAGACGTACTCTTCATATTCACATTCACAGCGTTTATGCTATGAAAATATTATGGTGTGTGTGTGTTTATGAATTTAACTTTGACTTCTCAACTGCACTCCAGACTGTGTTCTGTAATACTCATTACCACTACAAGTTATACTCTGGAAGTGACATTTTTATGTCTAGTTGAAGTTACTTAATAAATGAATAAAACACTATAAAGACATTGTGTTGAAAGATCTTAAGTTTTGCCGGGCGGTGATGGCGCACGCCTTTAATCCCAGCACTCGGGAGGCAGAGGCAGGCGGATCTTTGTGAGTTTGAGGCCAACCTGGTCTACAAGGGCTAGTTCCAGAACAGGCTCCAAAGCCACAGAGAAACCCTGTCTCGAAAAAACAAAAAACAAAAAAAGATATTAAGTTTTGAATGAATAATCTATTTAAACCAAACAGTTGTTTCCTCCTGTCATATGGTGAAGTTGTCTGTAGTCAGCTGACAGCCTGTGGTTGTGCTCTGATCTACCAGGGAAGGAGGAGGGTGCACTATTTTAAAAGCATAATAGAGCATTCATTTAGTCTGGAAGCAGGGATGAAGGAGCTCAGGGGAAGAGAGAGGCAGCGGTGCCGCTCTTGTTGAAGGGAAGCTTGTGGCACATTATCAGATAGCTGTGCATACTGGAGAAAGTACCTGCCAGGTGTGTGTCACTAGATGGGTTCTGCTTCCAAGAGTAGATGACAAATCCAATAAGAACCAGATAAGAGCTTGAGAGTAAGATGCTCAGTGGATGCTGAAGTTATTCTTACGCTCCACTGCCCTTTACGCTCTTGGTGCCTTCCAGAGAAATCAGTAGAGATGTATTTTTAGCTTGCTGTTTCCAGCATCATTATGACAACATGATTCTGTCTTTATATCAGTAAGCAGCTTCTACTGTGTTTTCCTATTTTCTGCTAGCTACAATTTACAAAGGATGTCACAGCACTGGTAAGAGATGCACAGTAGCCATTTCCTTGTTTTTTAAGTTATGTTCCATAGAGATTTGTAACAAGCCAATCTGTTAAAATTGTAAGTTTGCTTAATCATACTAATTTGCAGAGTGTGTATGTAATATGTGGTTTTCCTTCCTCCTCTCCCATTATGTTTGTTGTGTTTGTACCCTCTATAACTAGTGTTAAAGTTATTTATCTGCATTTGTATTTTTTAAGTATCTCACCCTCTCCTTAATCCTTTGCTGTTATGTGGTAGCTGCACCTGAGCTTCGCAGACTGTGTAGTGAGACGGCAGGATGTGCTGTTGCCTGGAGCTGCTCATTTGATCAGGGGTGACAGTCACCACACCTAACTGCCTAGCTGCGCATAATCCTGTGTGGCATCCACGAGCTCTGTTTGTGTGGAGTTTTTCTAATTAAACTTCAGTTCTTAAAATTTCAAAAGTATTGCTAGATAAATTTATAAATTAAAAAAATAAGAGCTGCATGCATGCTTCTTAGTAATTGAAATGCCTTAAGAGAGACCAGTTTATTGAGTAATGTTTGCTTAGCTTAAAATAAAAAGTTTATATTCAGAAAGATGAATTATCTTTTTTATATTTTTTGTTTTTAATATATGCTGCCTAATTTCTCAAATATGCACATTCAGTGACTTTAAATATGAAAATATTTAGCATGGCTGTTTAGGAACTTAATTTTCCAAGGTGATTTTTTAAAAAAAATTCTTTATAGTTAATTGACAAGCCTTTTCAGTAAATGTTAAATTTGTTATAGTATTACTACTTTAAATAAAAATGTATTTGGGTAAGATTTTTAGTATTTTGACTTTCTTTCCTTGCAAACATTAAGAATCTTCTTTTGCTGGGATTTATTAGACAGCCATTTAACCTGTTGACTGCTGAAAAATCTTAAAGCTTAAATGGAGAGGTTTTAGAAATGGCATGTTATGTCTGGTTGGTTAGGTCTCATGGACCTCTTGGAACAATTAATGATTGCAGTTTGTATGTATGGCACGTTCTACAGTTTATTCAGTTTCTCTAAGGATAATTCTTGAGGATGTGCAGTGCTGTGCATGTCATAGTAAGCATCATTCAGGGTTAAGGTAGGGCTTACTTAGTCAAAGAGTGAACTACAAACATGAAAATTATTTGTGATACTTTTCTCTGATTTCCATACAGGCATATTCTCAAGATGCCTACCTGAAAGGCAATGAAGCTTACAGTGGCAATGCCCGTAACATACCTGAACCTCCACCAGTTTGCTATCCCTGGTTGCCATCCACTCCTTCAGCCACAGCACAGCCAGTTGAAATATCTCCTCCAGACTCCTTACCGAACAAGCAGCAGACCAGTACACCAGTCCTGACCCAACCTGGCCGGGCTTATAGAATGGAAATACAAGTGCCTCCATCACCAACGGATGTTGCAAAGTCAAGCACAGCAGTGTGTGTTTGCAGTGAAAGTGTGAGGACTGTGATTGTGCCTTCTGAGAAGGTGGTAGACTTGTTATCCAATAGAAACAACCATTCAGGTCCTCCGCATAGAACTGAAGAAGTAAGGTATGATGTAAATGAGCAGACCTCTTCAAAGGCAGCATCAAGAACCACATCACCGTCATCCGTTCCCACTGCCCACCTAAGTCATCAGACCACAGGCTCCAGATCGTTGGAACCTTCTGGAATTTTACTTAAATCTGGAAATTACAGTGGACATTTAGAAGGGGTCACAAGTAGTAGACCTCAAGCTGTGGATTCTCCTTCTGTGTCTGTCAATCACTATTCCCCAAACTCCCATCAGCACATAGACTGGAAAAATTATAAGACTTATAAAGAATACATTGATAATAGGAGATTGCACATTGGTTGTCGGACAATTCAAGAAAGGTTGGACAGCTTAAGAGCTGCATCTCAGAGTGCAGCAGACTATAACCAGGTGGTACCCACCCGCACTACTTTGCAGGTACGACGTCGAAGCACCTCTCATGATCGAGTGCCCCAGTCGGTTCAGATCCGGCAGCGCAGTGTATCTCAGGAAAGACTGGAAGATTCTGTGTTGATGAAGTATTGCCCAAGAAGTGCATCTCAAGGAGCACTGACCGCTCCACCTGTTAGTTTCAGTAATCATAGAACTCGTTCATGGGATTACATCGAGGGGCAGGGTGAAGCCACAGCCAGTGTCAATTCTGAAGGTCAGGTGCCTGACTCAAATGGGGAACGAAAACAGACATATAAGTGGAGTGGATTCACTGAGCAAGATGATAGACGAGGTATTTGTGAGCGACCCAGGCAGCAAGAAACTCACAAACCTTTCCGAGGTTCAAATTTGACTGTGGCCTCTGTTGTTAACTCTGATAACAGACGACTGAGTGGTAGAGGAGTGGGACCTGTTTCACAGTTTAAAAAAATCCCTCCAGACCTAAGACCACCACATTCCAACAGAACTTTTCCAACTACTAGTGGGATGTCACTGCCACGGGGTGTTTCACAAGACAGGTCCCCACTTGTGAAAGTCCGAAGTAATTCTCTGAAAGCACCTTCTGCACCTGTCTCAAAACCATCCTTCAGCCAGCACTCACTGGTGTCCACGAAAGACCAAAGGCCTGTCAATCATCTGCATCAGCATAGTCCACTGAATCAGCAGACATGGTTCAGACCTGAAAGCACCCTCGAGCACCAGCTGGGAACCGAGATGTCTTCATGTTTACCCAGAACTTCTGCTAAGACAGGGCCTCAGCTCAGTGAGAACTTGGGAACTTCAGATTTAGAATTATCTACCAGTCCAAGGAATGGAGATTTAAACTTACAGGAGACTGAAATTCAGCAGCCAGATGTGCTAGATAATAAAGAATCTGTCATCCTAAGAGAAAAACCTCCATCTGGTCGCCAGACGCCACAGCCTTTAAGACATCAGTCTTACATCTTGGCAGTGAATGACCAGGAAACAGGGTCAGACACCACCTGCTGGCTACCGAACGATGCTCGCAGAGAGGTTCATATAAGAAGGATGGAAGAAAGGAAGGCTTCAAACACCAGTCCGCCTGGTGATTCCCTGGCTTCCATCCCATTTATAGGTGAGCTCATTCAGAGACACTACATAGTGTTGACTTTGTAGAAATGTTTTCAGAAGAGGGGGATTTATTTTCCATAAGCACAGACATCCTGAACTGTGCTTTTAAAACACTTAAGTGTTGTTTGCTTGTTTGTTTTCAGTGCTGGGAATCAGACCCAGGGTCTTATGCATACTAGGCAAGTGCTTCCCCACTGAGCCACAGCACCCCTCTATAAATATGTAAGTTGTGCTTTGGTCAGAGCCATTTACTTCTCCTCCTTAAAATTATTTCTATTAGATATTTTCCTTTAAAAGTAAACTTGCATCTCATGTTTTTTTGGAGACAGGGTCTCAGTAGGTAGCCCAGGCTGGCTTTGAACATATAGTTCTGCCCCCTCCACTTGCCAAGTGGGCTTACAGGTTCTTATAATCTCTTCTTAGTTTTCATTAAATCAGTTTCTACCATCTGTGGTCAAGAGACTCAATGGCCAGATCTACCTAGTTATTGATCCACCTGAATCAAAACCCAGGCAGGCCTTCCCTGCTCCGTCAGGGTCATAGAGGCGGGTGCAGGATGGGACAGACTCTTGGGCAGGAGCTCCTGTGTTGTCACCCACACTGGGGCAGGCCTTCTATGATGCAGCTGCCTTTGAGTCACTCGTGCTTCTGTAGGTACCCCCCACCCATATTCCTGTAAGTAACCATTGGAGACTCTAGTAGTTCACTAAGGTTAAAAAAAAAAAAGAAAGAAGAGGTAGGAAAGCTTTGAACATGAGAATGAGCCCTGCATTCGAGCAGTGTGAAGCACGTTGTCAAGAGGACCATGCGCCAGTATGTAGAGGGGCCTCGCTTTGACACCAAGGCATGGTCTTGCAAGTTTGCGAAAGGCTCTCCGTAGCTTTATTAATGTGATATTTGTCAATTTCCTATATTTTTCCCTCTAGAGAAACTTTAAACTGTTGAACAATTGAACTGAGAAACAATTCAGCAGCCAAAGAAAGCAAAAAATGTTAGCTTACATGGGAAAACAAGTTTTTGTCTTTTTACTGTAGCAGTCTCCAAGTCATTAATATATTATTACTAGATGCTGGGAATTTCCTAGGGTTAGTAGATCTTAAAAATATTTGGTAGTACATTCTTTTGTTTAGATTATCTAATGGGGTTAGTATACTATAAGACAAATTTTGGTGTATGTTGACCTGTTTTGTGGTACTTTATTCAAATGTTAAGTAGCAAGGAAAATAATTAAGGCTTGCTTTTGTGCCATCAAACCCAGAGGTCCTGTTATTTTAATAATGCTTTTTCTTACTTGAAAACATTATAGATTAATGTCCTCACATATCAAATGTCTTTTCCCCCAAAATACTTATGTAGAGCCAGTTCACTTATTTAGCTGTCTGTCAGGCAGAACTAAGGTCTTCAACAGGGGTTTTCAGCCTGTGCGTCATGACCGCTTTCGGGGTCAAATGACCCTTTTACAGGGTCACATATCAGATGTATTTACATTGATAACAGTAGCAGAATTACAGTTATGTAGTAACAATGAAGATAATTTTATGGTTGGGGTGACCACAGCATGAGGAAGGCTGAGAACAACTGACAGGAGGAAGATTCTCCATACATTTTATTACACATTTATTTAACTTGTAAAATTAATCTTATACTACACAATGTAGGGGGAAACGCCAAGATTTTATTTTTATTTTCTTATTTATTTATTTTTATTTTTTTGAAAAAGAAAACATCTTTTTTCATTTTACATACTGAGCCCTCCCCTCGTCCCATTCCTTCTACCTTCCCTCCCCCCACCTCCCATCCACCTACAATTCTCAGAGAGGGTCAGGCACATTGCTTTGAGGAAGGACCAAGGCCCTCCCTACTATATCTGGGCTGAACAAAGTATCCATCCAAAGAGAATAGGATCCCTTAAAAGCCAGTACAAGCTGCAGGGATAAATCCTGGTGCCACTGCCAGTGTCCCTGCAGTGTGCCCCAGCCATACAACTGTCACCCACATCCATAGGGACTAGTTTGGACCTATGCTGGTTCTTTCCCTTTCCGACAGGAGTTGGGGAGCTCCCATTAGCTCAGGTAGACTGTTTCAGTGGGTGTCCCCCTCATGGTCTTGACCTCTTTGCCCATATTCTCACTCCTCCCATTCTTCAACTGGACTTTGGGAGCTCAGCCCAGTGCTCCGCTGCAGGTCTCTGTCTCTATTTCCATCAGTTGATGGAAGAAGGTTCTATGGTGACATTTAAGATATTCATCAATTTGACTCCAGGGCAAGGCCAGTTAGGACACCCTCTCCTCTATTGCTTAGGGTCTTTGCTGGGGTCATCTTTGTGGATTCCTGGGAATTTCTCTAGTGTCAGATTTTTTACTAGCCCATAATGGCTCCCTCAATCAAAGTATCTTTTTCCTTGCTCTCATATCTGTCCTTCCTCCATCAAGTTCTTTTCCTTCTTCCCTCCTCTTCCCCTTCTGCCTTTCTCTACCCACCCCTATGCTCCCAATTTTGTCAGGCAGTCTTGTCTATTTCTCCTTTCCAGGTGGATCTATATATATTTTTCTTAGGGTTCACCTTGTTACTTAGCTTCTCTGGCATCGTGACTATAGATAAGCTCCTTGGCTTTACAGGTAGTGTCCACTTATGTATGAGTACATACCATGTTCATCTTGGGCATATGCCCAAGGGATGCTCAATCATACTACAAAGATATTTGTTCAACTATCTTTATAGCAGCATTACTTATAATAGCCAGAACCTGGAAACAACCTAGATGCCCCTCAACCTAAGAATGGATAAAGAAAATGTGGCACATTTACACATAAGAGTACTATTCAGCGGTAAAAAACAATGTCATCTCGAAATTTGCATGCAAATGGATGGAAGTAGAAAAAAACATCCTGAGTGAGATAACCCAGACCCAATGTTTCCTTTTAAATCGGGAACTCTGGACTGAGTGCGAGGAGAGCCTTCATAGGACCAAACTAGGCCCACTGAGTACGTGTGACAGTTGTGTGTCTTGGCAGTCTGTGGGGCCACTGGCAACGGAACCAGAATTTATCTCTACTGCTTGAACTGGCGTCTTGGAACCCATTTTCTTTGGAGGGATACCTTGCTCAGCCTAGATACAGTGGGGAAGGCCTTAGTCCTGTCTCAGAGAGATGTGACAGACTTTGTTGACTCCACATGGAAAGCCTTACTCTCTCTAAGAAGTAGTTGGGGGGGGTAGGAGGAGCAGGAGGAGGGAAGGGAGTGGGAACTGGGATAGATATGTAAAATGAGAAAAAATTGTTTTAAGAAATTTAATAAAAATATTAGTTATTAGTGTAGTATACAAATCTGTTACACAATACATATACTTTAAAAGGCTACATTAGTCTTGAGTAAATCTTTAGATTTTTTTTATAGGAAAATAGAAAATGCAAAGTGATTAACTGAGTAACCTGTAGCAGCAGGTATTCAGGAGACAGGGTGGCTGCTTGAACCAAGAAGCGAAGGCCAGCCTGGGCAACACAGACCTGTCTCAGTGAAAATGAGGAATGGGGCTTTAAATAAAAAGAGATGGTATTGGCTATATTTGAATAGCTTTTTAAATGGCTGTGTCACAACTAGGTTTGTTTTAGAAGGCTGAAGACCCACTGCCCCAACCTCATCCTACTGAAGCAGGTACTAAAAGGAGAGGTACATTTGCTAACGATGTAGGAAACCTCCAATTCTTCATAATTTCATTAAAAAAGCATTTATTATGTGTATAGGTATTTTGCCTCCATGTATGTTGTGCAGCACATGTGTGCAGTGCCTGCAGAAGCCAGAGAAAGGCATCATATCCCCTGGACCTGGTTACAGACGGCTGTGATCTGCCTTGGGTTGCTGGGAATGGAAACTTGGTTCCTCTAGAGGAGTAACTAGTACTCTTAACTACTGAACCATCCAGAATTTGTTCCTCCTGTGTAACTCAAACTTTGTACCTGTTGGCCAACTCTTAACCCTTTGCCTCTTCTCTAGCCTCTGGGAATCACATACATGTGAAATCATACAGCAGTTGGCTTTCCCCTCCTGACATACTTCACTTAGCAAAGCACCCCCCACCCCACCCCAGATTTGCTCATATCGCAAATGGTCTTTTTTAAAAACAGCATACCATTGCATGGTATTCTGATACATACACACACATAGTCATTCTACATTTTATTTGTGTCTTGATCCCAACCATGGACACTTAGTTGATTCCATGTTGGCTCTTGTGAATAGCTCTGTGGTATACCTGGGAATTCAGATGTCACTCCAACTTACTGATATCACTTCTTTTGGATATATACCCAGTAGTGGGATTACTACACAGAACTAGTAGTAGTTCTGTGTTTGATTCTGTGAAGACTCTTCAGACTGTTCTGTGTGTTCCCATCAGTAGCGTGCAAGGACTACCTTGCACATCACCCACCTCTTGCTATCTGAGTCTTCCGAGTAGCGCTTGGAGTGAGGTGGCAGTGTAGTGCAGTTGCTGGTGTTTCCCTGGTGTTTATTCACAGGCCTCTGGCATTATGTGCATGTCTTCTTAGAAATGTGGATGTCTATTCAGATCTTTTGCTCATTCTAAAACTGGTTTATTTCAGGAATGTTGGCGCTATGGAGTCCTAAAATATTCTGGACATCTTGAGCCCTTGTCAGTTGTACCATTTGTATACATTTTCTAGCTTTATGCATGTTCTCTTGACTTGGTTATTTCTTTTTTAATTTTGATATAATCCTATTTGTCTGGTTTTGCATTTATTACTGACTCTTTTGATATCTTATTAAAAGAAACAAATCCTTGTACTTTTGTACATGCGGGTCTTACATCTAAGTCTGTCATCTGTTAGACTTGGCTATTGTATATAGAAAGAATCTGATTTCATTTGGGTGTTGATACATTTTCCAGCAATTGCATTGTAGACTGAAACTGCTCTTTTGTTCCCGGCCTCCCAGACCTGAAATAATCACACAGAAACTATATTAAAACATTGCTCAGGCTTCTTGTTAAGTAACTCTTACATCTTAAATTAACCCATTCCTATTATTTTATATTTTACCATGAGGCTCGTGGTTTACCAGTAGAGGTCTGGAGTGTCTGTCTCCTTTGGCAGCTATATGGCATCTCCTCAACTCTGCCTACTCTCTCTATACATTTCTGTTCAGATTTTCTGCCTGACTTTACTTTGTTAAGCCATTGGCCGAAAGCTTCTTTATTAACCAGTGCCAATAAAACATAGCATATAGAGGGGAGTCCCTCATCACCTCCCCTTTTCTGTCTAGTTAAAAAGAAAGGTCTTAACTTTAACATAACAAGATTACATACAACAAAACAGTTATCAAGCAAGAATTATAGTTACAATATTTAGTTTATTTACATTTGGAAACTACTCTACCATCAATCCTATCTTTGTAAGTCTAAAGTTTTATATCTAATCTATCTTTTATAATTATAACTATCTTTCTTCAACTCCATCAAAGACTCCAGAAGGATATAATATTATCTAAGTAAACAGGAAATGCATTGTAAGAAACTTCCAAAATCTGCCAGACTTTTCCATGAAGCAGAAAATTTGAAAGGCTGTTTTTGCCTCTTTTGGCAGTTTGTCAGTCACTTTCTTCTGTATCCTGCAGAATGTCTGGCAGACTCTTTCATGAAGCAGGAACCCTAAAGGACTGTCTCACTTTCTTTAGGCAACTTCAGCAGTCATTTTTTTCTGTGGGTCCTGCATGTCCAGTTTATACAGCATACCATCAAGCAGTCCAGGCAAGAACAGTTTTTTGCCCAAATGACTAGCCTTGTCACATTGAAGGCAAATTTCATAACGATTTTCTTTAGTGCCCATCAACCTCTCTGAAGTAATTGGTGCTGCCAGAAGCAGACATGTCTCACTGTTGAGAAAAGTCTAAGTTCTTAAAACATTTTAAATGCTGTATTCTGTAGGTCTTTGAAAGATTTGACAAATATCCATCTGAAATATATTTCTGTACATCTAGAAAACCTAGCTAACATGACTACAAATTTAACTATTATAACTAAATATCTATTGATCTGTATTTCTTAGCTATACATTACATTTTTAAATGAGCTGCAAAACACTAAATATTTTAAGAGCAGAAACATTTATAACAAAATTGACCTTAAATTTGTCAATAGACCAAGATCCATACCAATGCAAAATTCATCTCTATATCATATCCCCCTTTAAATAAAAACAAGTATTTATAAACAATATTTGGGAATTTGGGCATAGTTCTCTCCAAGCAGCTTCCTGCTCTTTGTTGGGCAGAGTATTTGCGGGGGTGGGGGGTTCATGGAGACTTTTTGGGGATCTTAGTCCATCAAACCACATTAGTCTGGAAGGAATCCACAGGTTCTCATCCTCTGTAGAACCAAAAGCAGAACCTCTTTTTCAAAGTAACATATCCTTAGACCCAAATTTTGAAGTTAAGATACCTTTAAAATATATATGTTGGTTTAGTTTAGAAACCCTAGAATCAAATATCTCTTTGTAGTCAAAAAATTCAATGAAAACATAATAATATACATATTATTATGTATATTAATACATAATCCAGATTCTCTGTATATGTTTATGTGACTTATTTTTCTTTACTCCTTTAATCTATGACTGTCTGTACTCTTTTACATTACTTTTACTGTCCCTTTAAAGACTTTGTTTTATTTTTTAAACCATTTTTGTAGTTGTCTATGCTTTCTTTTCTCTCTCAAGCCTGTGTAAATTTTTAAAACACACTATGACCTGTTTACTGGTTTATTTTTGTCTGAATCTGTCTTTATTGCATATCTGTAATCATTTTCTAACCATGAGTGCTTTTAAAATGGTATGCAGCTTGGTTGTGGTTGCTGACTCTACCTCTCTCAGCCTTTTAATATAGCAGAGGTACCTTAACTGCCAGCTCTGGGACTGCGGTTCAGAGCCACGCTCACCACTTTAACTCTGAGGGAGGAGTGTGCAGCACATAAACGTTTTTTTATCTGAGTTAAAACTAAATCTGCCATGCAGTACACTGTATGGCCTGGAACTATCTCTGTGTGTGGTGGTGGGAATCCGCCATGCTCTCCCACCTGTACACGCCTAGCAGACCTGATCCAGCTGCTTACCCAGGCGTGGGTGCTAAGCTGGCTGGGGTGCGCTCAGCTACTTTCCTCCTGACCCCAAGTGGCCATACAAGCACCCTGACCTGAAATGTGTGGCTGGCCATGCTGGTCAGCCCCACATTGGCACACCATTTTGTAGGTGGAGATTTCTTGTTCATTTCCAGCCGCCCAGACCCGAAATAATCACACAAAAACTATATTAATTAAAACATTGTTTGATCTATTCTTTTAACTAACTCTTGCATCTTAAATTAACCCATTCCTATTACTTTGTATTTTACCACGAGGCTCGTGGTTTACTGGTAAGGTTTTGGGGCATCAGTCTCCTTTGGCAGCTACATGGTGTCTCCTCAATTCCACCTACTCTCTCTTTAAATCTTTGTCCAGATTTTCTGCCTGACTTTACTCTTTTAAGCTTAGCCAAAAGCAGCTTCTTTTTTAACCAGTGCAATAAAACATATTAACAACATAGAGAGGAGAATCCCTCATCACTGCATCTTGAAGAAACTGCTTATCTCTCATGGTGTGGTCTTGGTATCTGGTCATTTGGCTGTAAATAGGAGGGTCTCACCTGTGAAGCTTCTTGTTGGTATTTTAATAAGGACTGATCCCATCAAATCTATAGATTGCTTGGGTAGCATGGACATTTAAAAAATATTTATTCTAACTATCCATGAGCACAAGGCATCTTTTAGTTATTTGTTTTCTGAATTCTTTTATTGGTGCGTTATGATTTTGATACAGTGATCATTCGCTTCTTTCATTTTTTTTAAAGATTCTATGTGGTTTTCTAAGTAATTGCAAATGGGATCATTTTCATGACTTTTACATAGCCCAAAAGCTACTGATTAGAGTATAGAAATGCTGCTGTTTTGTATGTTGATGGTTATTTTTGTGTCCTGCAGTATGACCAGATTTATTTACTTGTAATAATGTAATTACAGTATTGTTGTTTAGTTTTATTTCTAAGAGAGGGTCTCAGCCGGAGCCCTGGATTAGCTAGAACTCTATAGCTGAGACTGGCCTTGACCTCTTTATTCTGCTGTCTTTATCTCCTGGGTGCTGGGGTTAGAGCTGTGTGCCACCATACCTGGTTTCATGAAGGCATGCCAGGCAAGCACTTCACCAACCCAGCTGTATCCCCGACCCTTCATGACAGCTGATCACATTGTAACTGCAGTGGGAAGGCAGAGGGTGGGGAGAAGCTGGTACTCAAGTGTGTTCCTTATTCGGTTTGAGATACCTCCCCATCAAGTGTGCTGCCCACATAGGCGGATCTTCTTTTTTTAGTTATGCCTTCCTGAAGATACCACCATAGACAAACCCAGAGAGTGTTTCCATGACGATTTCAAGTCTAATCAAGTTGACAGTGGAATATTAATCATCATAATAATCATGCTACCTGCATTTTAAAATTTTTTAAAAATTAAAAAAAAATTTTTTTGGTTGTAATGGTGTTGTCATCTCTTAATTGGGCCTTCTCTTGTTTTCTTTAGTATGACTAAAGGTTTGTGAATCTTGCTTATCTTGCTTATTTTTGTTTCATTGACTCTTAGTACTTATTAAAGGATTTATTGCTTTTGGTTATAAAATAGAAAAGTTATAATTTTTCAAGCATTATTTTTTTTTGTTAAAATACTGATCATTAAAATGATAGAAGATTGTTAGAATTTGCTCAGAATTAGTGTTTTACCTTCTGAACCAAGTGATTAAAATTCTGTTTTATATGTAATTACAAATAGTTTATTTGTAATTGAGTCTATTATGGGACATCTAATCTTATGCCTTCAATCTTGCTTATCTTTGCAGAGAATTAATATTTTGTTTCATTGACTCTTTATATTTATTAAAGGATTTATTGCTTTTGGTTATAAAATAGAAAAGTTACAGTTTTTCAAACATTAGTTGTTTTTCTTTGCTAAAATGTTGATCATTAAAATGATAGAAGATTGTTAGAATTTGCTCAGAAATTGTGTTTGACCTTCTGAACCAAGTGATTAAAATTCTGTTCTATATGACTATAGTTTATTTGTAAAGGATTCTATTATGGGACATCTAATCTTATGCCTTATAGTTCTGCCCTCCTATTAAATTTTATTTAGCCTAAAAATACTAGAATTTAAATCGTTGATGTTTTTACAAGAGTAAGAATTTAGAGTGAAGTTATGGCTCACTAACTGGAAGACAGGTGCCAAGCAGGGCCAGTGAGGCTTGGTTTAGATGACACCATTGAATTCTGCTGTCCTGCTCTCTTCGTCAGTAAAATCATGTTTCAGGATCTCGTTTGTTTTACAGGAAGTAGGATATGTAAACCATTTACACATATTAGCACATAATAAGCACCATTAACGTTAGCTGTCATGCATGTATACAAATTTGTTTGACAGATGGTGACAGACTTAGAGGGTGAGAACTCACAGCACAGAGTCTCCCGTTTCTACAAGTCCATCTGCACACAGCTAGTGGGAAAATCATGACTGACACCTGTCCCGGAAATAAGGGACCTTTTATGATTTACATAAAAATGCCAAATAGATTAGAATGTCCTGATATACTTCTTCTGGATGTTACATACTGGATTTATTATTATCTTGCTACAAAAATTAAATATTTGTGTTGGGGGGAATTGACAGACTTGAAAAATATCAATTTTTACATAATGGCTGATTATTTGCTTTGGTCCATTTAGGTTCTAATACCTACATGTTTTGCTATATTTGATTTCCTTTATACATTGTTGGGAAAATTTATTCATTTTTATATTTTCAGAGCTGTTGGCAGCACTACAGTAGTGGTTGTGTAAAGTGAATTTTAATAGAGAGCTGTGTCATTTTACTGGTGGTTTGATGACTGCTAAAGCTTTCATTTGGCTTCTTTAGGCACAACAGTCGACTATGAAGTTTCTAAGGTTCAGTAACTGTTTTCCTTCCTTACAGACGAGCCAACCAGCCCTAGCATTGATCATGATATCGCACATATCCCTGCATCTGCTGTAATCTCGGCCTCTCCCTCCCAGGTCCCCTCCATAGCAACAGTTCCTCCCAGCCTCACGACTTCTGCTCCTTTGATTCGTCGTCAGCTCTCCCATGACCAAGGTACGTTTAAAGTGATTCTGCACCGTACCTCACAAATACATGGCAAACGAGTCTTTTTACCATTGAAAAAATCTGAAAGACCACTTAAAAAGTATGAATGCTGGGTCTGAATTGCAGAATCTGTTGGACCTCCCAGCTTAGATGGCCAGCACAACTCAAAGACAGAAAGATCAAAATCCTATGACGAAGGGCTGGATGATTACAGAGAAGACGCAAAACTGTGAGTCTCAGATGTATTGTTTTAAATGTTTTTATGTAAATGGTATTCATTATGAGTTTTGCTTTTAAGGTTGCCTTATTTTTAACTTTGATATTAGAAATGCAAATTGAATAGTATCAAAGTAGCATCCAATTTATTTTAAAAGTAATATTTTTATTTATTTATTGCAACATGCTTTTATATGTTATAGCTATAAGATGCTGTTCCTCCCATAGACTTGTAGCTATTTGTAGTGGTTTTATAATGAGGTAGGGCTATTACTCATCATTATGATGTGTTCTTTCAAAATTCTGCTGATTATTTTTATTTTATTACTTAAACCTTCAAACATGATTTTCTAGTTCTTTTTCAGGTAGATATTTTTATTGACACATTGTTTGGTTCATAGATTAGTTTAGGAAATGTTGACAGCTTTTATCAGTGAGCAATTCTTATGTCACTTTGTTTAATGTCCTTTTACACTTTCGTCAGATTGTCATTTGTATTCTAATACAATTAGTTCTTCTAGGACTAGTCGCATAAGAGCGGTTCCTCTGAGATACGGCCAGGGCAAAATGTTCCAGCTCAGTAGTTTTCTTCATGATGCCAGGTTGGATATGTGAGCCATTGCCGTGCAGTTCAGGCTTCTCCCCACACAGGCTGTGCACAGCTTTCTTCAAAGATGGCAGCACTATGTGGTTCCTCATTTATTCAACATATGTACAATGTTTTAGACAATATTAACTCCACTTTGCCCTCTCTTGTCTCCTCCATCTCCTGCTAAACTCCCTCTCAGCTAGACCACACTCCACTGTCTGTGTCTGTGTGTCCCACTGAGTTCAATTAGGGAAGCATGCCTGAGCATGTGTGGAGTTATTTACCATAGCATGAACAGCTTACCAGTGGCCACACTCGTGAACAAAATGCCTCCCCACCCCCCCACCTGCTTGCAAGTAGTGGTTCCTCCTCACTTTTCTTCCCTCACTGGTGCTAGGTGGTAACTCTGAGTTTGTCACAACTCCACCTTGTGTCCCATGTGTGAATGGGGGAGGGAGACCGTGAACTGCAATGTTAATTGAATTACGCAGCTAGTGGTGTATTCTCTATTGGCCTTTAACTGCTCTTCTTCCATTATGGACATCTTTGCCTTTTCTTGAGAGTAGTTAGTAATTCCAACGTCCAGCTCATGTCTGTGTCTAGTTTTATAATCGTCCATATCTTGAAACTTTGTTCCTTTTTTATTTGAATTGTCTTTTTTATTACCATTGCCATTTTTGAAAGCTAGACGTTACAGATAGGTAAAATTGGGGTTAATTTTACAGTATTTGTTCCCAGAGGTGGGCATAAATTGTGAGCCAGGCTCTCTCCAGGAGTTTAACCCTTCCTTTATATCCTACTGGTAAACAGTTTCAGTGTCTCCTGGTACTTTTCAGGAAGGAGTTTGTATACCTGTTTCTAATTGCCTTCTTGGTTGAGGTGGTTTTTGAGAAAACAATGATATATTTAGTCATATCTTAAAAGTTTAATTATTTTGAAGAATTAATACTGACTTGTCTTCTGAAGCCTTTTCATTTACAGCATTTGTTTCTGCCATTCTTTTTTTTTTTTTTTTTTTTTTTTTGGTTTTTCGAGACAGGGTTTCTCTGTGGCTTTGGAGCCTGTCTTGGAACTAGCTCTTGTAGACCAGGCTGGTNTTTCGAGACAGGGTTTCTCTGTGGCTTTGGAGCCTGTCTTGGAACTAGCTCTTGTAGACCAGGCTGGTCTCGAACTCATAGAGATCCACCTGCCTCTGCCTCCCAAGTGCTGGGATTAAAGGCATGCGCCACCACCGCCCGGCCTGTTTCTCCCATTCTTGAAAGCACTCAGAATATGGGTGGATAAGTGTATGCTTTGGGGTGGGTTAAGAGGAGGTGTCTCTGGCCTTCATGGACCTGCAGAGAGTTGATCATAGGCAAGAAGTCTGGATTACCATTAACTCAGTAGCCAGTATTGGTTCAAACTTTTGGAGTCTGACTCTGAGTGGTTTATTTTAGGCATGTTTAAGCACAACACAGTTTAGTGAAAATTTCTAGTGATAATTAGCTCAATCTGCATGTACAACAAAACATACATAAACTTCTTTTAAATGAAAATTGGAAGTAACTACATTGAAACTTTACTAAAGTACAATGGCGCACCTTCTGTAAGGATAGCTTCTATAGATTGAGAAAAACCAGTTTACAGTGTCCTGGGGGGGGGGTCCATTGTCTGAAAGTCTCAGACTAACAAAGAGTCATCAGACTAGGAAGTACATCTGCTTCTGCCTTCTGAGCAGAAAACAGGTTTTGCATTCCTTCTCTTGAAGGAAGAGGTCTGTGTTCTCCACATTCCAGGTTCCCCAGTGCTTACCTGTGAACACCAACACCTGCCTCCTGCAGGTAGAGGGCACAAGGTGTGGCTGGCACCACCTGGCACTTGCTGACTGCTGCATTCAAGGTCCAGGGTTTTTATTAGCGCATAGGGCAGATGAGCTGTAGTAGGCTGCCCGCTGTAGGTAACAAGCCCAGTGGTTAACCCAGAGGTAGCTTTTCCTTTGATATAAAGAAATATTTTTTTAAAAGTTGCATACTTAAAGCAAAAAAGGCAGAAACAACTGACCTAGCAAATTAAAGTTAAGAAAGCTGTTATCAATGAATTGAAAATGTACATGTTTATAACTTAGCTTTTCTCACTTATATTGAACAATGAACATGTCAATAGCATGATTAAGATGAAATGTCAGCTCATTAATTAATGAAAATTTAGTTGTAGTAGTCAGTTCTTACATAGTTTTTTATACTTATTACACTTATTTTTATACTTCTCCAACAGATCCTTTAAGCACGTGTCTAGCCTGAAGGGAATCAAGGTTAGTATTTAATATTTTTAAGATACCGAGTAAATGATCAATGTTTTATTTACCTTAGTTTACTTTAGTCCATCAAAGAAAAGTATGTATTTTCTCTTTTGGATATTTTGTATTTAAATGATACAACTTCCATGTCCTCTGGATTTGAAAGATATGTGAATAAATGTTTTTAATTTCTAAACATTTTCATCAAGTATATAATGCCTTACAAACATTGGACTGATTTTTCTCATTAATAACTCAAGGCCCAAATCAAACTGCCAAGCAGCCCTTCTGCGTTTTATTTTCTCTTCTCAGAATCTACCTGCTGCTTCTAACCACGCCTGTACCATATTCTTTACCCTTCCTCGTACTTCATTGAAAAATTAGGAATGACTAGACATGAATATTCTAATTTTCTGCCCCTGGAAATGGCTGGGACTGCATAGTTATTTCCTTTTTTGCTCTTTCCTTAAAAACTCTTGTTCTTGGTTCATGGCCTTGCCAAAAGCTAGCAACACCCAAACTTCTGTGGTACCCATCCACACTTGCTTCCCCAAGCCCCATCCTCTTCTGCAAGGGTAGTCTTCCCAGTGCTTGTTCACTGTCCTACAGCCATCATCTACTGTCTTTGTTAAACAGAAAACTTCTGGAATCTGTGTACCTCTCTACTCCTCCCATTTTGTACTTTTTATATAAACCTTCTTGAAAAGCACATACATGGTCTCTTCCCTTCAGTTCACATACATGAAACATGTGCCAAGGTTGCCAGTGATGCTCAGCTTCACAGATGATGGTTACCTGGGTTTTTAACTTGATACAACTTGTCAAGAATAGTTCCACAATTCCATCTGCTGCTTCTACTTCGTCATCTCTTCCTTTGAGTTCCAAGAGTGCATCTGAGTCTTCTTTGCTGGCTCTTCTGCACAGTTAAAATTTTGGAATCCCTAGAGCTAGTTTCAACCTGTTTCTGTACACTGATTTCCTTGTTGATTAATTCAGAGGCCTCACGGAATCTGGTTGCTAGCCTTGGCTTCCTCCCAGAACAGCAGCTCATGTAAGCCACTACTTAACCTGATGTCTTCATCCACATACTTAGTAAGCAGCTCCAGGTTTGCATAGCTCTTGATTACCCTTAGATGGTTTATCCCTTCTCTCCGTCTCATTAATTCCACTTTCATTCTCCCATTTGCTTAAGACAAACTGTAGAGCTCTGCCCTGTTTCTTCTGTTTCCCTCCTTGATATCAGACTTGTGTACTCTGTCTCTACGCCATTGCCTGAGTGGTTTTTCCCTCCTCATCTTCTTTCCAGGCACTCATCTCCTCATGATTGTCCCTTTAAAATAAACCACTCTCCATGCAACAGGATGGTCTTACTCACTCTCAGGCTTCTCTTCCCTTTCTACCACAGACAAAAGACCAGACCAACTTTTCCTTAGCTCTGTACATATTGAAGTGATAAGTATGTGTTCATCAGCTATGCATTCTTCTTGAACTTTCCATCTCTAGCCTGTTATGGTGCTACTGCAGCACCACCAGCTTAGTCATCCAGTTCCCAGTCCCTCCATGCCCATTCTCCAGAAGCACAGATTATGAATGGCTAATTTCCTCACTTCTGTCTCCAAGTTTTTGTGTCATTTTGTTTTAAGGCAGGATCTCATTGTATAGAATAGTCTGGCTTTTTACTTACTTTGTACAAACTCTGTAGACTAGACATAGATTCATTATTTGTATACCTTAAGCTCCTCCCATTGCGGCCTCTTGAGTGCTGAGATTACAGATGTCCCACTAGACTTGGCTTCTTGTTTGTTGCCAGTCTGTTTGTCCGTCCATCTGTCTGTCTTTCTGTCCATCCGCCTTTGTGTGTGTGTGTCCAGCCCATTATCTTTTTCTGCCAAAATGTGACTCCATGAGACTAACAAAGTTACACTATTCTGTAGATGGCTTTTAAAAAACAATGGAAGCAATTCACCTTTTACAAAAAGGGCTAAAAGTGTTTCTGGTATGGTTTATAACCCCAGAACTTTCTACAGTGTTTACTTAGAACATTAAATATGACGTTGTGCCAGCACAGTTTCTGTGTCTAACTATTTATATTTAGTGTTCTCTTGGCTCTTTCTGTAGATCACGGACAGCCAGAAGTCTTCAGAGGACTCTGGATCCAGGAAGGATTCTTCCTCTGAGGTCTTCAGTGATGCTGCCAAAGAAGGGTGGCTCCAGTTCCGACCTCTCATCACCGATAAGGGCAAAGTAAGTGCACTTTGTTAGCTCATGTGATATCAGGAATGAGGCCTGATGAAACCTCTTACACATGAGGTTTGAAAACTTGAGTTTTACTTGTATTATGGTTTTTGTTTTTCCTTTGTTTGTTTGTTTTTTTTCTGGTCAGAGATACAGCTCAGTGGTAGAGCATTTGAACACTGCTCTGGATTTATCCCCTAGCATCAGAAGGAAAAAAAGTATATTATTGGATTTCTCTCTCTTAATTATGAAAATTTCTTTACTACTTTTGTGTTCCTATAATTGTTATTAAAAAATAAAAGCAAGCCGGGTGGTGGTGGCGCATGCCTTTAATCCCAGCACTTGGGAGGCAGAGGCAGGTGGATCTCCGTAAGTTCGAGACCAGCCTGGTCTACAAGAGCTAGTTCCAGGCCAGGCTCCAAAGCTACAGAGAAACCCTGTCTCGAAAAACCAAAAATAAATAAATAAATAAAAACAAACAGTTAATGGCCACTTTTAATACATTTCTGCACATGTATTTGGGTTTAGTTGTTCATTTTGTCTTCCCATCTGAAGTTGGTGCAAATTCATTCCCTAATTGGTATATATGTGTGACATTTAAAAAAAAAAAGGTACTACCTCTTGTTTTTTAACTTTTTATTGATTCTTTGTGGATTTCACATCATGCATCCCAATCCATTTCATCTCCCCATACCTTCGTGTCCACCCTCTACCCTGCAACACCCACTCACCACCCCACAAATAAACTTTAAAATATAAGGAAAGAAAAAGAAAAATCTCATTGTGGAAGTTGCCGTGTCATACAGTGAGTCACAGTTACCCTTTGGTCCATAATTTTACTTATAAGTATTTGCTGCAGAGAGTCATTGGTCTGGTGCAAGGCCTCTGGTTTCTGCTGCCCTATCGATACTGGGACTCCTTGGGTATCCTGATGTTGTCCTGCTCCATGGAGATCTTACAGCTTTGGATCTGCAGGTCACCCGCCTCACATGCTCCAGCAGTTCATAGATGAGGTGGATGTTGGGGTGAGCCAAGTCACCGCTGATTCTGGGGCTGGGTAATACCTGGGTTGACAAGCCTGCCAACTTTCCCTCGACATTATCCCTAGGATGAGATCTCCAGTACTGCCTTGGCTAGCTCACCTTGCAGCAGGCAGTAAGGGGAGGGATCACTCTTCCTTCTCTCATGCCCTTGAGGCCAACTCATCCACACCCATACCACCAGGGCCACCTCTACTGTTTTGAAAAAGTACTACGTTTAAAATTTTTATTTGTTTATTTAGATGGGATCTCACTGTATAGCTTGGAACCTGCTAAGTAGACTAGGTTGTCCTCACACCCAGGGCCTTTGCCTTCTGTGTGCTCGGACATGAGTCACCATGCCCAGCTACTTTTATTATATGTGTAAGTGTGTATCATGTGATTGTCCTTATGCCATGGCAAACATGTGAAGGTCAGAAAACAGCATGTAGGAGTCACGTTTCCTTATACTTAGGTGGGTCTCTGGGTAGAACTCATATCAAGCTTGGCAGCAGGCAACTTTTCCCACTAAGCAATCTGACTTTTTTTAATCCTTCCCCTCTTCATGCGTCTTCGGTAAATGAGACATTACTATCCCGTGTACATAACTCTGCATCTGAAAGGCGCTGCTTAGTCCTGATTCTGTCACAGATCTCTAGCCTTGTATTGCGTATTCATAGACATGGACCACTTGGCTATTTTCCAGCGTGTTGGTGGCAGCATTAGGCCTTGGAAACAGATGTATGTGGTACTTCGGGGCCATTCCCTTTACTTGTACAAAGACAGAAGAGAGCAGACAACGCCATCCGAGGAAGAACAGCCCATCAGTGTCAATGCTTGCCTGATAGACATCTCATACAGTGAGACAAAGAGGCGGAACGTGTTCCGACTCACCACGTCTGACTGTGAGTGCCTGTTCCAGGCTGAAGACAGAGATGACATGTTAGCATGGATCAAGACTATCCAGGAAAGTAGCAACCTAAACGAAGAGGTATGATTTTTCAGAGGATGTGGACAAAATTTGACACTTATTAAAGCATTGAATCGATTATTTTTATAAAAAAATAAGGTACACTATTTTTTCAGTCATTAAAATGGAAAATTCAAATATTCCTGCATTATTTGTATTTGTTGAAAAGGTACTATTACTAAACAAGAAAAATAGGATATTCATATCTTCATATCTTTTCAGACACAGCAAACTATCCCATGTTATCTTCTGATTATTAATGTTGTCCCTGGTACCTGTGAGGAGGGTCAGGACACCCTCCGTGGATACCAATGTCTGTGGGTGCTTCAGCTTCTTACATATGGCAGAGAAACCTGCAGGAACCCTTTTGACCAAATTACTACCCATGTGTCCTAGATACTGAAATGAGTATTGTTGTGGGCTAGGCTACAGTAAAAACATAATAACAAGTTACTATGTAAAGGCAAAGAAATGATTTTTTTAATGGAATTGTGTAGGTAAAAATATAATATATCCTGTTATGCTCATGGGTTTCTAAGGAAGCATGTGTTATGAAAAATCATGCTATAAGCCACTTTTTTTAAGTAGGGAATAATGCCTTACATTTTTGAGAGTCTCTGGCTTATACCATCAAGGAGTTGCTTTTGCAGTAAGAATTTTAATAGTCAAACAGTGGAAGTCAAGCTTTTCCTCACCCCACCATATCATTAACATAGTTTTCCTTTCATGCTCTTTGTGCCTGTCACTCAGTGCTCATGGTCAGCTGTGTCAGCTGTGCAGCTGCATGTACGGTTTTCCTTTGTTCATTCCCATCCTTCAGCTGACACTGAAAGGCTCACAGGCGAGGACAGCCTCCCGGGGCTGCTTTGCCTCCTGCAGAGTCAGCTGAATTGTGTGTCAGGAAGCTGAAGGATAGATTTCAGCTTAAAACAGTTGCTGGAGCTTTTTAATCAGCGTGCACAGTATTAGGATATTAGGATACATTATGACATTTTCTTCTTTTATTTTTGTTTATATTTTTTGGAGTTCTTTTTTGTTTGTTTGTTTTGTTTTGTTTTTCGAGACAGTGCTTCTTTGTGTAGCCCTGGATGTCTTGGAACTCTCTCTGTAGACCAGCCTGGCCTTGAACTCAAGAGATCCACCTGCCTCTGTCTCCTGAGTGATGGGATTAAAGGCGTGTGCCACCACACCCAACTACATTGTGGCATTTTCATATGAACTCTTTGTTGATCCCTCTCCCTCACCCCTTTCCTTCTGGTCCCCTTCTTTCTGCAAGTAGCCTACATTCTACTTAGGCCACGTAACATTTTGTTGCCTTTTTCTTTCTTTCTTTTTTTCCTACTCATGATCCTGTTTATAATTTCATGATCTGTACCCACCCTCGTACAAGCACACATGAAAATTAAAGTCTAGTGTCTGCATAGGAAAGAAAACATGTGCAATTTGTCTTCCTAAGCCTAGGCAACGTAATAGTGAAAAGCAGAGAAGAGAGGCATTCAATATGGATATGTTGGCAAGAGGAACAAAGAGCTCTAGTAGCCTCCAGCCCGTCCTTGAGAATCTGTCTTCTCAATGGAAGACAGAAAGGCTTGCATAGCTAAGCGGTCCTGGTCATGGTGTGGTCCTGTCCATCATCATTGTGGCTCAGCTTTGACAAAACTGAGTGAAATCTCTTTCTGGGAGACAAGCCCCCTCTTACTAACATAGAGCATGATGTTAGCCTTTGCTTCTTTTAGCATGAGAGCCCTGGGACATGGTTAACTTTTTGAAAAGCATTGTTTCAGTAATCTGATAGCCAAAAAGAGCACGGCCTCTTCAAGGATCTTCTTTCCTGCCTGTGTGCCTACATGTATTTCATGACACTCAAAATAAAGGTATTTTAAAAAATGTTTGCAGACACATGCCAGTGTGTAATTGCAGTAACTACGAATAGTTATTCCTGTTTGCTCACCTCTGAGTTCCGCTTTGGCAATAGGACAAAGCAGGTTCTTAAAGACCTGCCCTTCTTGATGCCACTTAACTCTTAATTCACTATTTCTACAAGTTAATCATTAATAAATTCTGGTGTTTTTTTCCATTTTTAACTCAATAGTATTATTATTGAATGGTGATCATTCATTCTGGTATTAGAGAAGAAGCTGGCTTTATGCTCCTCAATTATGCATTTTGCATAGCATATTAGTTCAGTGCCTACTGAATCAGTGTTACCTGAAAACTATGTTGTTACTACATATATACAGAAAATACACAGCAAACTCACTTGCCAGAGAGGAGGTACTTGAACCATTTGCCACATGGTGACAGCTTCACTGAGAATAAGTCATAGTATTTATATTAATAGAGTGATATAGTAGCAAGCTTCAAACCCAGGGGTTACCCTCTGCCTCTAATATTCTGCTAGCATACTTTCTAAAGTTACCTTCTGCTCATTCTGTAGGACACTGGAGTTACCAACAGAGACCTAATTAGTCGAAGAATCAAAGAATATAACAGTCTGATGAGGTGAGAATCCCACCATGCCTATGGTTAATTTAGATGTCAAATATGCAGTTGTTAAGAAATGTTCTTTTGTTTCAGCAGCAAAACAGAACAGTTGACAAAAACACCTCGCCAGAGTCTTAGCATCAGGCAGACTTTGCTTGGTGCTAAATCAGAGCCAAAAACTCAAAGCCCACATTCTCCAAAGGAGGAGTCAGAGCGGAAGCTTCTCAGCAGAGGTAACTAAGTGTAACCAGCTTAAGCTGGGTTGTGAGTGTGCTCTCTCTTCACAGTGCTGTTTTTACCAGCAGACCCACGGTTAGCTAGCTCAAAACTTACGGTAAACACGGAACAAGCTTATTGGACTTTTTCCTTTAAGGTGAGGCCCAAGGTATCCTTCCCTGTAATCAAGAGAAAGGGAAGGAGAGCACAGAGTTACATCTTTCCCGATGTAAATGGTCAGACATATCACTGTCAGACAAATGCAAGGACATGCTGGCTCTGCTTCTTTCTGAGAGGGTAAAAAACTGAGCTGTGTCTGACAGTCATGTGGGCGGGTTGGAGGCATGACAGCATCAGTGGAGAATCCTGTGCTAAGTATAGACTGTTAAAAGACTGCAGTCAATGCAAGCATCAATGAAGTAGGCTTTTAAAGTGATTCAAACAATCTTGTTTCCATTTTTTATAATGTCAATTTATTTTCAATTACAATCAAAAGATGATACCAGTCCACCCAAAGACAAAGGCACTTGGAGAAGAGGCATTCCAAGCATTGTGAGGAAGACATTTGAGAAAAAGCCAGCCGCCACAGGGACCTTCGGAGTTAGACTGGATGACTGTCCGCCTGCCCACACCAACCGGGTAGGAGACCCCAACCATTCGGACCAGTCAGTGACCATCATAGCAGGGCCTGAGTTTACAGCCCTTTGGATAAAGGGGCTGCCTGCTCATCTGGTCAGCGCTTTTCTCCCTTAGTATAACTGTGGGTTGAACATTTTTTATCTTTAAGTTTTTTATCTTAACTCTGAACTAGAGTAATTTAATCAGAAATGGTCAGTAGGAATTCATTTTCAAACTTTTGTACTGTGTTAAATAAAATGCTGGTTTCTTGTTTTGCAGTATATTCCATTAATCGTTGACATATGTTGCAAATTAGTTGAAGAAAGAGGTCTTGAATATACAGGTATTTACAGAGTTCCTGGGAACAACGCAGCCATTTCAAGCATGCAGGAAGAACTCAACAAGGGGATGACTGACATTGATATACAAGATGATGTAAGCTCATTTCTATTTGAATAACTAATCCATTTTTTCTTTTATAATATTGACCACAAAAATGTTTTGCTTCTGTTTTGCATATCCAGAAATGGCGAGATCTGAATGTGATAAGCAGTTTGCTAAAATCCTTCTTCCGAAAGCTGCCTGAGCCTCTCTTCACGAATGGTGAGTTAGTTTCCTCAGACCATGCCAGAGGAGAAGGCTCACTGTCTGCCAGAAACCAGGGCATAATAAACCAACCAGGAAAACAATATGACAGATGAGAAAATGGCATTCATCTCAGGTCTAAATTTAATGAAAAGCATAATTGAGAACTGCATTTGTAGTCTTGATAAATTTTGGTAAAAAATCATTTGCAAAAAGTTGATACACTTCAGTAAAATGAGAATAGGATCTATATTCACCTCTGTTTGTCATCAAGCTAAGTATGTCATTGTTCAGTCATATTTCTTTGGTCATAAGGTTTAGTTTCATGACCCCGTGCTAGATACTGGTGTGAAGTGGGGATTATGGACAGGCTGAATGAATGCCAGACAGTAACTTTGAAGAAGTCCCATTGAGAGAATTCTTCTCTGTTCCCTGGAAAGGCTTAGAGATCACTAAAAACTGTATCTAGCATGTAAATTTCATAGATTTATATTTTAAAGATAGATAAAAATCTTACACATTTTAAATTGTGGTTTAAAGTTAAGCCCTGAGGAAAAGGGACTGCAGTTCACCGAAGCAGTTTAATTTGTTCTCTTGTTCCTACCACTGCCAGATAAATACGCTGACTTCATTGAGGCCAATCGTAAGGAAGATCCTCTGGATCGACTGAGAACGTTAAAAAGACTAGTAGGTATTCCTTTTTATTTGGGGAGGTACAATTCAAATACAACATTTAAATCCATTCTGAAAATAATATGTTCCAGATTCATGACCTGCCTGAACATCATTACGAAACACTCAAGTTTCTTTCAGCTCATCTGAAGACGGTGGCAGAAAATTCAGAAAAAAATAAGGTACGCGAGGTACAGCCTATTGAAATACACTCTCGGCAGCCTCAGTTAGAGGGTTGGCCTTCATCATTCTGTGCTGAGAACTCAAAGGAAGCCTAAGAGGCATCAGACTGGACTGGCTGGGTCCTTCTGAAGATTGCGCAGAAGCAAAGGCCCCACACACAGCCGCTGTCACTCTTGTGAAGGGCACTTCATTGGAGATGTGTCACTTGACATCTGTCCGGCGAGAAAAATGGGAGAATCAGAATTTCATTTTGTTTTCAGCTTAAATAGGTGGCGTATATGCGCGGTAAGCCAGCCAAAGGGCACCAGATGATATATGCTGAAAAGCAGTGTTTTCTTTAGTTTCCTGTTAAACGGGTGTGAGGCTTTTCTCCTTTAACACCGTATCAGCACACACCCACAGTTAGCTAAGTATTCTCAGATATTCACTTCATGTTCAGGTTTTCTTAGCAGTTTTTTTTTTTTTTAAATGTCCTTCCAGTTATTTGCTTAAATAGCTAGGTAAGATCCACATTGTATTTCACTGATCCATTTTGGTCTTCGTTTTTCACCTTTTTGCTTAGTCAGTGAGTGATTGTTACCCAAGTCCATTATATCAGGAGGCTGCAAATGATTCTCCTTCTAACTTGGGTCATTATTTAAAGTTTTGTGATGATCCTGTTGAGTTATGGAGGAAAAAAATGAATTCTAGCTGGAGTATTTTCTAGTTGATTATCCCTGAAGGATGGTGTGTTTCATTTCATTCAGGAACGTGGAGTGGTACAAAGGTCAGTAGCCTTCCTATGTACCAGTGTCAACATACTAAGGATGACATCAGGGAACAGTTCCACTCACCGTAGCCTCAGAATCAATTAGCAGGTGTCTATGCTGCACAATTTCCTTTCGTTGTTGTGTTTGTTTTGCTATAGGGTTTCTATGCAGTATAACTGTCCTGGAATTTGCTAGGTAAACTCAGGCTAGCCTCAAACTTAGAAGTCCTATCTCTGCCTCCTGAGTGCTGGAATTAAAGGTGTGAGCCTCCACACCTGGCTCACATTTGTTTTTTGAGAAGGATCTCAGGTAGCTCAGGCTGGCCTTGAAGCCTACGTGTCCTTAAGCACTTACCCTCTTGCATCCTCCTGCCTGCACTGGAGCCATAGGCATAGGCCACCAAACTGGCTTCTCGGAGTTTTTTCTGGATTAATAGTGAATATTGAAGACAATATGGTACATTATTTCCTTGACATTTTCTTAACCTAATTTTTTGGACCTTAATTTCACACAATTAACCAAAACCAAAATAAAACAAAAAACCCCTGTAGGCAAATGCCATCTTATATATAGGAGCTAACTAAAAGCTACCCACATAGGACAAACATGTCTCTGTACATAAATATTAAAGGACGCATTAGTCTAAAGACCTAAATGAAGCCATAGACAGAAATCTACTAAATGTCTGACATTAAGCATTTGATGTGGTAGATTTTTTGGCTTTGGGCCATTCTTGCCATACCAGCACAGGGGTTGGAACAAAATAACTGAATATATCAAGAGGAGACACAAACATGGCCGTGCCCCAGGAAAATCCTAAATCTAGTAAGAGTTTACTTTTTTATTTTTCTTCCATGTGTTATGATAACACATATAACACTGGTTAAAGGATGAGTGACGCTTGCTTCAGATAAGCTACAGATAAGCTGTAAGCTTTTGTCTGGTAAATTACATGCACATGTTGGTGCCTCCCAAGTAATCTAGTAATATGGGATGCTGATGATTAATTTTTTT
This sequence comes from Dicrostonyx torquatus, assembly GCA_028555095.1. Lineage (NCBI taxonomy): Eukaryota > Metazoa > Chordata > Mammalia > Rodentia > Cricetidae > Dicrostonyx > Dicrostonyx torquatus. The sequence goes on along the minus strand of JAQHUG010000023.1, from coordinate 8,016,435 downwards.
TCATACCCTGATGAGTTCTAAGATTGGTTAAAGTTATTTAACACTTCAACCAAACCTTAAGCTCAACATAATATAAACACAATATGACCTGTGACCGTCGTGATTAAACAAATTTGGAAGAGTCTGTCAGTGAGTATGCAAGCTGATAAAAATCTCATGCTAAGAAGGCAGGGAGCATAAGCCCAGAACTTGAGGAGATTTGGATGAGGTCAAAGTTCATCAGAAAAGATATTTCAGACTTGTTTTCCTATGTTACAGATTTTGATGTATGACACAGAAGAATCTGGAAACTTGCATTTATTCCCAAATCCTTTGTCCCTTCCTTCCAATTCCCAAGAGGAATTCCTTATTTAATTTCACTTTTTTCTTTTTTTTCCCCCAACCAATCCAGATATCTTTAACTAAAACCAGTTGATTTGGTTTCATACTAATCAAATATTTCTTGGAAAAAACACAATCAATTAGCCATCATCTATTATCATTTTAGGATTTGCTCAGAAAAACCCTAACTAGGAAGAGTTTATTTTTCTTTATCCATTCTTTGTGGTTTTCATCAAAAAGAACTTTCCAGAAATAAATTTCAGCAACACAATGCCAGACCTGCAGTAGAAGTTTAATCTAATTTTTCACTTTCTTCCTTCCTTCAGATGGAACCAAGAAACCTAGCGATCGTTTTTGGTCCAACTCTAGTGAGAACATCAGAAGACAACATGACCCACATGGTGACACACATGCCTGACCAGTACAAAATCGTAGAGACACTCATCCAGCATGTAAGTTCGCACTGCCGCTCTTCCTGAAAGGCCACTCCCATCGCAGCTGGTGGCTGGTAGACGAAGGCTGTGGCTCCTCCCCCTCTGACACTTCCCTTATTCCTGTTCTGTTCCCCGAAATAGAAATACACTTGGAAGGTTATTTAATTATTCTCACTTTTTTATTTTAAATTTTAGCATGACTGGTTTTTCACAGAAGAGGGCGCTGAAGAACCTCTTGTAAGTATTGTCAGTGCGCGTGCTCTGCTCTTTTCATGTGGGACACAGGCTCCTTCTTGATGCCATGACAGTCTTGATCTTGTCAGCTTTGCACCCAGGAAGCAGGTCTCTAGTGCTCAGTCGCTGATCTGATGAGCGTGTAACTGGTGCCTACTTCACCATTAGTGGCATCTAACCAATGTGAAGTTAAGCCCTTACTCCTTATAGTAATGTGTATCTTCTACTAAATGTTGTTTGGAGAGACGGTGAAGAGGTCTTTGTTTGTTAACCACAGACGACAGTGCAGGAGGAGAGCACAGTAGACTCCCAGCCAGTACCCAACATAGATCATTTACTCACCAACATCGGAAGGACAGGCGTGCTCCCCGGAGATGTACCAGGTAACTCTTGTATGGGCAGTACTGACCTCTAGGTTATTAGACATTCCTATAACGTGAAACAGCGAATCAGCCATGAGTAACAAGCCACTATGAGTTCTTTTCTTCCCCTTCCTCTTTTTCCTTTCTACTAATAAAAGCTGCGATCTGCCTTTACTGATTGACCTCACTTACCTTCCAGTGACTATAATGCCATTGACAGTGCATGGAGTTGTGATGTGTTTGTCAGAATGGGAAGATGAGAGCAATGAGCATGCAAACCACTGTTTTGTTTTGTTTTGTTTTTTTAATTCACAGTTTCCATGTAATAGTCATCACAAGGTAAAACAGATACATGCTGCTGGATATGTGGTTGCTGTGACGGCAGAAAGTATGGTTAGACTGAATGCATAGTTCTTGTTTGGGGCCAGTTCTGTGAGAGCAGCACGCTATGCATTCTGGGCTGCCCCTTGCAATCCAGTGTCATCTGTCACTAGAGACGTCGCAGTCTAAGTCACTGTACCTGACATTGATTTTCTTCTTTCTCCTACTGCCACCCTAATGCTTGGTTAAGTATTAGTGTTTAATAGGCTCTTGATGAAAACGTCTCCTGCCAAACTGTTGCACTAATCTGGCATGCTATTTCACACAATGTTCTCCCTTTGTCTCTAGTTCTTGTTTTAGCTCTAAAGGGTTTTTTCAGCACTTACTGACACAGGCAAATCTATACTGATGTTGCACAGGCGAAGTGGGAGGAGTCTATCACACGGTAATGTCACTAGTGGATTCTGTGATGTCCCTGATGGACAGCTGGAACTGTAGGAAGAAGGAGGACTGCTGTCCACACTGTAGCTGCCTTGTCTGCAGAAACCCCCGGTTCTTGTAAATGCAAACATAGCTGATCTGTGGTGTAAAGTCTCTCTTAAGAATACTGTAAACAGATCACTGCTACTCTCTTAAAAGTTTTTCTGCTGTCTCTTGTTTGTTATTTCTGAAGCGGACCCTGAGGAGAAATAGCATGGTATGGTCCACCAGTTCTTAAAGTCATAAAGCATTTAGCCGTGTGTTGAAAGGGGCGTGGCATGGGCCCAGCTCATTAATTTTGAAAATAATTTTCCCAATATTTCAAAGATAAAATTCTAAAATTGATATTTATTGTTCATCATGCTGGCCCCTTCCTACCCTCTTTATAATTGTATAATCTGAGTTTTTGCCAGACAGCAAAATTATGGTCTCCATTTTTCCATTTTCATAATAGCATTTGTTAATAGATACTTACAAAGCTGGTAGCAATTTAACCAAACTAACCAAAAGGATCCCTGACTGCACGATATGAAACTGGGGTCAAGCACAAAAATAAGCATCATCTAAGAAAACCAAAAGTGACCTGGGAGCAAGGTCACCCTAATGCCTCTGTCGTGTCCATTCACATCTGGGATGTGTTTATACAAATTCCAATCTGACAGTCTGACAAAAATCAACATGTACACCAGTGTGTTTCTATTTGTAGCTAGGGCAGCCGGCAGTCTGGAAAGTCCTGCATTGTGTATCAGTTTCAGATGTGGGACATAATTTTAAATGGTGTTCAAGCTTCTTTATTGCTAGATTCACTATTTAGAAAGATAAACACTAGCATTCCGTTTTTGTTTAGCACAGGGCTCCTTTGCCATTCCTCTCATTGAGCTGGTTCTGCCTACAATTCACAGCATCCTTTCATGGCGGTGGCTTTCTGTGGTGCAGCTTGCATCTTTGTGAGCTCTGACTATCCACTGTGTTCTATTGTTTTGAGTTTTGCTTTCACATTTTGTTCTGTGCCTGTCCTCTTCATAAGTTTTGCATTGTTTGTCGAAAAGTGGTGAGGCTTGGCTCCCACTAACCGCATTTTATTTACTTCCCACAGATTCAGCTACTAGTGACTCAATAAAATCTAAGGTAAGTTGTGTATACAGTTTGAAAACACTTCATCGTGTCTTTGTATGAGAGCTTTTATCATTAACATACAATTGTAGTTCATACTGAAGCCAGAGCAGTGAAGTCCAGTGTGAGGAGAAGTTAATTTGGAATAGAAGAAGGCTGGAAAATACAGGATCTTGAGCTGGAAGATTGCAGTTGTGGGAACAGTTTAGCATGATGCCGACAGCAATGGCTTGTTTACATTGTCAGAAATGTACTAACATGAAGTTGGGTGGGGGTGGCGCACGCCTTTAATCCCAGCACTCGGCAAGCAGAGGCAGGTGGATTTCTGAGTTCGAGGCCAGCCTGGTCTACAAGAGCTAGTTCCAGGACAGGCTCCAAAGCTACAATGAAAACATGGAGAATGGGATAAAGAGTCTGCATAAGCCAGGATGACGGTGCAGGCCCGAGGCAGGAAGTTAACCCAGTCTAGCCTGGCGCTGCTATTATAGTGAGATTCTGTCTCAACACACACACACAAGATCCTTCTAGCACAAATTGTACTCAATGGGTCATAAAAAAGACAGTTATGAAGTAGCTCTGTGAGTCTACGAGGAATGAGGGATAAAAGTGCCTTTAAAAAGGACTTCCATGTATGGAAAGATGCTGGAAAAATAGTTTTCAGGCGTGTGTGCATGCATGCTGTAGTGCACATGTAGAGATCAGAGAACAGTGAACTGAGTCAGTTCTGTCCACGTGGTGAGTCCAGAGGGACTGGACTCAGGTTGGCAGGTGATTGTACCCACCAGGTCACTTCTCACCAACTCTTACAGTTTCTTTTCTGTTGCTGTGACAGATACCGTGACCTAAAGCAACTAGGGAGAAGAAAGACTTTATCTCCCCTCTGCTTTTAGCTCGTTGAGGGCAGTCAGGGCAGGAACATGAAGCAAAAACCACAGAGGCATACTGCTTGCTGGCTCACTCAGGGGCTTATGCTTTTAGCTAGCTGTCTTACCCAGCCAGGACCATCTGCCTAGAGATGGTGTTGCTCACAGTGTCAGAGCCATCGCAACTCAGTTAGCAATCAGAACAGTTCCCGCACACGCTTGCCCATAGTACAGTCCGACCTGCACAACCCCTCAACTCAGACTGCCTTTCCAGGAGACTCTGCAGTTGGCCGAGTTCACAGTTAAAGCTGATTAGCACATCCACTGGGACTTTGTTTGTTTAAACATATATTTATACTCCTTTTTCCTTAAATTCGTTGGTTGGTAAATTGTGTGTGTGTGTGTGTGTGTGTGTGTGTGTGTCACTTGGGCCCCATACACACAGACTTACTTAGCTAATTTTAATATGGATGACACCACCCTAAATAGTGCAGCCCTTTCCCCACGAACAAGAACATCCTCCTGTATAATCAGTCTGTTCATCATAGGCAGGGCACTAACACGAGCATGATATATTATATAATGTATTTTTTATGCAACTTTTCCTGATTACCTGAATATTCTTTTAACCCCTGTTCAGGAATGATCAGAAATCATCATTTACATTCCATTGTCTCCCTGGTCTCTCTAGAACTAGACTGTGTCCCAAACCTCATTTGCCACATTTCTATTTGGAACAGGGTCTCACAATGTAGTCCAAACTAGCCTGGGCACATACTCTTCCAGCCTCAGCTTCCCAAGTGTTTCACTGTATCCACCTTCAGGGGATTAACTTTGAAATCAGAAAGACATGCTTGAAATCCCTACTCTCCCTCACTAGACATGCACTCCCTTTCCCTGTTTGCTCATCATTGGTACTAAGCCTCTAACATAGTTGAATTTTCACTGTTTCCAAATTGTAGAAAAACAGTCTTTTCCCCCAACACACAAAATTAGAGAATTTAAAGGTGATATAATCCAGGTGCTTCTTCTGTGACTGGTAAAACTGAGGTGTGAAAATGAATTCATCCTTTCTCTGTGTCCTGCAGAGCAAGCTGGAGACAGGAGACCAGTTTCCCCACTCAGCTCAGGTTCAGCCATGGTCCAGCAGTGTTAAAGAGAACATGGAAACAGGAGCAGCCCATAGGAGTGCACTGGGTGGCTGAGAAGTCCTTTCCCTGTGTTCAACCACACGCCTGCTGATCTGTGATTTATCCTTGTTCATAGAGCAGCAGCCTTTCAGAAGACATCACGATAGCAGTCTAGCTTATTTAAGGTTCTGTTTTGGTTTCGGTTTTTGTACTAGGCATGTATTTTCTGATCCATTACTCTACATGCCTTCTGCTAGGCTCTCTTTGCGGAAGATTGTGTTCTAAAAACAAGGGCTAATTTACCTGCCCGTCAGCCACTTACTTGGCAGGCAGACATTCAAAACAAACTATTTAAATTCCGATACATAGCACCTGACTCTTACATTAGCAGTGCACTGGGGTAAGAATTTACAACTTTTTGAGTAACTTTATGTCCTTTGAATTTTTTACTTTGCTGTTACATGAGCTGAATGAAGCCTTGAATAACTTGATTTACCCAAGGCAAATCCCTGAAGATCCAGTCTTGGTGAGCTAATGGGAGCTAGACTCCCCTTAGCTGAATGAGTACCTCAGGTACAGTACCTGTACCATATACTGTCCACAGTTAGTCATGCAAACCTAATCATGTCTCAATGTTAAGTGTCAGAATGCTGCTTACCTGTTTCCCTTTTGGGTGTTTGAGACAGGATCCCACTGTGTAGTTGCGGCAACCTTGGGACTTGTCCTCTTTCTGGCAGCCTCCTGAGTGGTGTGATTACAGGTGTGCACCATCATACCTGGCAGAATACCTCTTAACTTCTCTACTTGTAGACCAGACAAAGGAAGTGGAACTATTTGAGTGCTATGGGTGTGAGAAAAACCAATGAGGGAATTAATAAGAATTGGGAAGCCTCAATATCCCTAAGCATGAACTAATTCCCTGAAAGAGAAATATATCTGTTATGATGTAACAAGAAATGGTACTGGTGATTAAATAAAAAACTAACATTGATACAAGTTTAAAAGTGAGTATTAAAAAATAAGCAGACTATGTTATGGATGTATCTGGTGCTTTGGTAGACTTTAAGAAATATCTGGGGACTAGCCAGCCCTGCCAAGACTCTGGGCAGTGTCTGTAACCTCATTTGTCTGCTTCCTTCCTAGGGCGCTTGGGGATCAGGGAAGGATCAGTATAGCAGGGAACTGCTTGTGTCCTCCATCTTCGCAGCTGCTAGTCGTAAGAGGAAAAAGCCCAAAGAGAAAGCCCAACCCAGCAGCTCTGAAGATGAGTTGGACAGTGTGTTTTTTAAGAAGGAGAATGTGGAACAGAGTCACAATGAGATTAAAGAAGAGTCCAGAAAAGAAAGTGAGGTGTCAGGCAGAAAGCAGAGGGCTGCCATTGCCAAAGACAGTAATACCAAGAAAGACACTGGTGTATCGAAGGAGGAGAAGAAAATGCTGTCCGAAGAGCCCTCCCCACCACACAGCTCCAAAAGCAACAGGTCACCAACTCTCAGCTGTCGCCTGGCCGTGCTGAAGGAGAGCCCCAGATCCCTTCTGACACAGAAGCCCCACTGCGAAGAAACAGGGTCTGACTCCGGCACTCTGCTTAGCACATCTTCCCAGGCTTCGCTGGCGAGGCCCTCCACCAAAAAATCAACCAGTCCAGAAACCAAGCACAGTGAGTTTTTGGCCAATGCCAGCACCATCACCTCAGATTATTCTACTACATCATCAGCTACCTACCTGACCAGCCTGGACTCCAGCCGCCTGAGCCCCGAGGTACAGTCAGTGGCAGAGAGCAAGGGGGATGAGGCTGACGACGAGAGGAGCGAGCTGGTGAGTGAAGGGCGGCCAATGGAGACAGACAGTGAGAGCGAGTTCCCCGTGTTCCCCACCGCCCTGACTTCGGACAGGCTGTTCCGAGGGAAGCTACAGGAGGTTGCCAGGGTGAGCCGCAGGAACTCAGAAGGCAGTGAAGCCAGCTGCACTGAGGGAAGCCTTACACCAAGTTTAGACAGCCGTAGGCAGCAGTTCAGTTCCCACAGGCTGATTGAATGTGACACGCTGTCTAGGAAGAAGTCTGCTCGCTTCAAGTCAGACAGTGGGAGCCCTGGAGACACTAGGACCGAGAAAGAAACTCCTGCTCTGGCCAAAGTGTTTGATGTCATGAAGAAGGGCAAGTCGACAGGAAGCCTCTTGACACCCAGCAGAAGTGAATCCGAAAAGCAGGAGGCCACTTGGAAAACAAAAATAGCAGATCGCTTAAAACTGAGACCCAGGGCACCAGCTGACGACATGTTCGGTGTTGGGAATCAAAAACCTACTGCCGAGACAGCAAAAAGGAAAAACATCAAACGCAGACACACGCTCGGAGGCCACAGAGACGCTACTGAAATCAGCGTCCTGAGTTTCTGGAAAGCGCATGAGCAGAATGCAGACAAAGAGTCCGAGCTTTCAGCTGTGAATCGATTAAAACCCAAGTGCTCGGCCCAGGACCTCTCCATCTCAGACTGGCTCGCCAGGGAGCGCATCCGCACCAGCGCCTCCGACCTGAGCCGAGGCGAAGGCCGCGAGTCACAGGCCGAGAACTCCAGCATGCCGGGCACACCCGCCAACACCCAAGTACCCCTCTCTCAGCAGTCCGAAGCCAGGGGCGCTGCTAGCACCTTGACTTCAGCCGGCGGGCCCCCTCTTTCCACACCACCACAGTCACCTGACCAAATAAACGGAGAAAGCTTCCAGAACATGAGCCAAAATGCTAGTTCTGCAGCCAACACCCACCCTCACAAACTGTCTGAAAGTCCCAGTACTAAGGCGGAGTCTCCTCCCTGTCTTTAAGCTGGGTATGTCCACTCTAGAAGAAAAAGCTACTGTTACACAGTTCGGTAACTCTGTAAATATTTTTCTTGTACCAGAATTGTTATTATGCAGCCTTGGTTTGGGCTGGATTCACCATTTTGCACTGTGAAATAGCTTTACAGTGCATTACTACAGCCAGAAGAACACACACATATATTTAAAGGTATATCAGATAGTTGTATACAAATAAGCAAGGTGTTTGTTGCAACTTACTACATAGTATATTCCCCAAATTACCGAAGAAAAATCGCTGGCTCATGCCGCAGAATTGTCTTTTTGGTTCCTCACTAACAAAAGTGCCTCATGATAAAAGTACATTTGATTTTTAGGGTGCCATATTGTTGAAATTAGATAACTTACATTGAATAAATGAATGCGTTTTATCAGTAACAAATTTCATTACATTTACCAGTTTTAACACAGGTGGATACAGAACTTCCATTCTTTAGTCATTCCATGTGGATCTGAGTTTTATATTCAAACTTTTAATACAGTTTTTGAGTTTTGTGTGACTTGAATTTTTAATCTTTCTGTAAAATACATAATAACTTAAATGAACATATTCTATGTGTATCTTTTCTTCAGATACCAGATTTGATATAAATGTTGTAACATAGATGTGTAGATAGTGGATCCTGGATGGAACTGGCTTCTTACTGAGAAGAATATAATTCTGCATGAGGACTTAAATCCAAACCTGTGTCATGCCTGTGTGCATACCCAATTAAACACTGGAAATAAAAATTGTTTTGGTGAATTTTGCCCTGTTGGGAGCTTTCTCTATTTTAAGTGTTGCCCATTTATATACTATTTAACCTATTTTTATACTATCTAGTCCTATCTTTTAAAAGTTAGCCTCTGTGTTTGCACAGTCCTTCCTCCTCTCCTCTCTCCTACCGTGGCTGGGAATGACCTCACTTCTTTGGGTAGGTGGTGCTTAGGAGCCGGAGCTGCAGCAGCGGGTGCTGCTCACCTTTCCTTGAGACCATTAAGTAAAGGCATTAAGAGCTCTTCCAGGACTGTACTTTCCAGAAATGTAGCAGGTTAGACTGTGTAACTTCTGAGTTCGCTCCTGTATGAACAGTGACAGAAATGTAGCTAGTTAGGGTGTGTAACTTCTGAGTTCGCTCCTGTATGAACAGTGACAGAAATGTAGCAGGTTAGACTGTGTAACTTCTGAGTTCGCTCCTGTATGAACAGTGGCAGCAGCACTTCCCAGTGTAGCATATTATAAATAATGCAGCCATGAAATCTAAATGTGTGAAGATTTAATGAGCACGGAAGTCACTGGAGCCACAGATTCTCAATGTTTTCAGACCTGAAACTCGTTTTCATGAATTTTTTAAATTCCCATTTCACAAAACAAAATTATGTATATGTGTATATATAAAATATGTCACAGGCTACCTTCCCTTGTTAATGGAAAGGAAAGGAATTTGTAGTAGCGCATACTCAGCTTGCAGTTGCTTCAACACAGCTACATTATAGAAATTGACATCAGTCATCAGGCACTGTTCCTGTAGCTATGGGCACAGATGGCACAGTGAAGGCTATGCCATGTGTGGCTGTGCCATCAGTAATGTGATTTTCATTCTTATTTTAGACATGGTCTCACTGTGCAGCCCTGACTGCCCCAGAACTTGCTGTGTAGACCAGACTGGCGGGGAACACAGATCAACCTCTGCCTTCCAAGTGCTGAGACTATAGGTATTTGCCACTATGCCAGGCTGGATGTGATTTTTCTTAAACAGATATGCTATTGGTAAGGATCTGAAGAAAATACACTTTTTATGTAGTTTACACAACAAAAGTAAAAGTCTATTATTAAAACTGTCAAAACCATCTTTTAGGCATTTTGAAAGGCTGGTTCAAGGTTCAAATGATTGTATTTCAATCTGCCCTTGAATTAATTATGGTTTTGGATTTAGTTTGTGTATTTTTAAAATCCCTAATATTGTTGGTTTTTCCAGGATTTTGTTCTTTTATTTTCTAATATATGCATTTTAGGCCTTTGGACTCTATTTTTATTATTAACTTAAAAATATTGGCCAGAAAAAAAAAAAAGCCGGGTGGTGGTGGCGCACGCCTTTAATCCCAGCACTCGGGAGGCAGAGGCAGGCGGATCTCTGTGAGTTCGAGGCCAGCCTGGTCTACAAGAGCTAGTTCTAGTGCAGGCTCCAAAAGCCACAGAGAAACCCTGTCTC
>JAQHUG010000023.1:7947642-7990790 GCA_028555095.1 Dicrostonyx torquatus | reverse complement strand
TTCATGCATATATACACTTCCTAAAAACTTGACTCAAAGCCTCGTTTATGTCAAGTGGAGCGAATTTTAAAATCTGGATATTCCTTTGGCTGCATGGATTTTACCACGCACAGTCTGCTATCTTTGGCCACCGTGACTATTAAGATGAACAGCCATAGACTGGGTGGCTTATAAACCACAGGAGTTTATTTTTCACAGTGTGGGATGGAGGAGGTTCCAGATAAAAGTTTTGGCAAATTTGAGGGTGAGAGCTTGCTCACTTGATCTACACTGAGGTCATCTTGTTGGGAAGAAAAAGGTCTCTGGAGTCTGTTGTATACAGGTGGTAATTCCACTCAGGACAACTCCATGGTCACGGTCTAATCGCTTTGTTTTATACCATTTCATTGGGGTTATGTTTCCTTTTCTAAAAACTTTCTTATTTTTATTTGTCTTGTCTCTGTGTGGATATGTGTACAGGAACGCAAGTGCTGACAGAGGCCAGAGGCTTCAGAGCCCCACCCCCAGCTCAAACAACAAGTGGTTGGGGGCCAACTCTCGTGAGGGCTGGGAGCCAAACTCAAGTCCTCCGCTCAAGCAGAACCTGGTTTTAAGAGCTATGCAGTCTCTCCAGCCCCCAGTTAAGATTTTAAAACATGAATTTGGGTAGCAGGGAGAATGCAAAGTTTTATAAAGATAAAAAAATTTATCCCTGGTAATGTTAAAATTTCATTTTAAAAGTTTTTTTTAAAAAAAGCATTTCATTCCTATCCTTTGTTAAAAATAGGCAAAAGAAGCTGTCCATGGTAATGCTTGCCTTTAATCCCTGTGCCCAGGAAGCAGATGCAGATGGATCTCTGCGAGTCTGAGGCCAGCCAGATCCTCATAGGAAGTTCCAGGGCATCCAGAGCTATGGAGAAAGACACCATATCAGCAAACAAACCAACAAACAAGGTACATGAGGGAATGGAGACAGGTGGACATTAAGAGATGGGAGGGGACTTGGGATCTACTAGCCCAATATATAAAATACCGTGGAGACTGAAACTGAGCGGTGCAGAACCCGATCAAGTGCATGGGCATCGACTTTCAGAGTAAGACAGGCCGTTTGATAGCAATCCTAAACAGGTTCAGATGAGCAGTCTGGAAGCCAGAAGGTGTTCAGGGCCAGCAAACTGTAGCAGTCTGTGGGGTGGAAGGGACAAAAGACCAGAGCCTAGCCTCAGCTATTGTGTCTGCAGGAGCTTCTAGGGACACGAAGATATACAATCCCTGGGGGCAGGGACATCAGGGATTCTCAGTTTGGAGGAGTTTTGTGAACACCTGGACAGGCCTGGGGAGAACCGTGTTCACATTCCTTCCGATGGATGTGCCAAGCCCAAGTGACCCTGCTAAGAGGGGCCTTTCCCAGGCACCTGGTGTAGCAGGTTGGGGGCATGCATGCTCTGATGGGCAGGGCAGCAGCACACATCCAGGTGTTACTGACTGGCTGAACTTTTAAAGTGCAGAGTTATTCTCACTCAGAGCCACTACTGAAAATCCTGCCTTTGCCATGCTCTTCCCACTCTGAGCTGGCTGAGAGCCAGACCTTATACTTTGTGACATCCAAATTTGTATATCTTCATTTCCTGTCACAACCCAAAACGAAACAGGACAACTCGTATTGAGGTAAACAGGGCTGCCCATCAGAATGAGCAGCCTCTAGGTACCATGCTGCTAGTATCTTCTGTGGACCAGTGTCAGTCAACTCTCCCCTCAAAACAACAACAAAACTAACAAACAAAACAAAAATGACAAGGTCTCTCAGAATCAGGTAGACATGAAAGCCCAACACATTTTCAAGTAAATCAGAACATCTTAGGTGCCCCACTCCTCCCTCGTGACACTCTGTCACATTCTGTGTCCTGAGTGGTGCAGGGTATTTAGTAAATCAGAAAGCCCTGCTAGGCAGATGGCAGCCAAAGGACCCACAGTGTCTCCAGGAATCATTAAATGTCTCCTATGGGGCTGGGCTGGTGAGATGGGAGAATTATCAGTCACTGAAGACAATTTCTCCAGTTTTAGTAGCATGCACCCTTTGTTACAGATGGCTTCTGGGGACAGTAAGGGCCATCCCCAAGCTATAACACTCGGAAGGCAATGTGCTGCATCCGCGCATGGAGACAGAATCTGGTACAGTCAGAGTCAGCACGGAAGGGACAGACAGACAGCGAAGAGCAGCAAGCCTCAGGTTCTCAGTGAGTGGAGGGACAGACAGACAGCGAAGAGCAGCAAGCCTCAGGTTCTCAGTGAGTGGAGGGACAGACAGACAGCGAAGAGCAGCAAGCCTGCGTTTCCTGATGAGTTCACATTTACCGCAAATGGTAAATGACATGGAATCTGGCAGGTAGAGGTGTGACAGGGATACACTTAAACTTGTCCTCAGACCCCAAATACCACCTGCAAAAATGATGTTAGAGGAAGGACTTTGCACTTGACTTGCACATCGAGGGAAAGCTCAGGGCTGCTGAATGATCTGCCAGTCTGGGTGCCTCTCAGGATTTGATGTCATGATGCTGTGTTTGGAAATGAAGTGTCCCCCAGAGGTTGTTTTGAACACTTGGAGCCCATCTGGTGACACTGTTTTGGGAGGGTAGGGAGGCTTTAGGAGGTGGAGCTAGCTTGAGGGAGATGTGGGTTCAGAAGCTCTCCCCATCTCTCTGTCTCTTCTTTCCTGCTGCCTCCGGACAGACCTCTCCTTGCTCCTGCTGACAGGATGGTCTGTGTCATCTTGGACCAGAAGCAGCAGAGCCAGGGACCGTGAGACCTCTGATATTGTCAGCCATTATTGTTATTCCCATAGGTTATGTTAGGTGTGTAGGGAGGCCACAGCAATCTAATAGACTCAAAACACAGTAATTCAAGCTAGGTGAGTCAGCTGGGCTCTGCCGACGCTTAGCTCCAAATGTAGACAAAATAAACAGGCAGTGATGTCATCGATTTCTGTATTTCTTTTCCTGTGTGTTTATCCCTGGCTGTCCTGAATTCACTATACCAGACTGGTCTTGAACTCACAGAGATCCACCTGCCTCTGCTTTCCAAGTGCTGGAATTAATGTGTGTGTCGCCACTGCCTGGTTGACTGCTCATTGACTAGCTTTTCTGAGTAAAGTCATTGCTTGGCTTAGCTCTCCTGAGTCACGGCCCCTCAGTCCCTCCGGCGTATTTGCATGTGTGTGCACTCCCACGTGCATGTGTGTGCACTCCCACGTGCATGTGTGATACTTAGGCTTAAGCCCAGGGCGTTGGCCGTGCTCGGAAAGTTCTCTACCGCTGACTTTTGTCTCGGAAAGTGCTCTACCGCTGACTTTTGTCCCTAACCTCTGCAGCATACTTTTGTTATTGTTTTGTAAACACAGGAGTTTACAATTTCTAGTTGTTCTCTGCAGTGGGCAGTAAGACTTCTGGAAATTCCACAGCGATGTGTAAAAGAGCAGCGAGTTCATAAAGAAACATGGAGTGGGCAGAGGACCTGGGTCACATTCCCTGCACAGTTCCTGCCCGTGAAGGAATTGCCTTTTATGGGATTCCACCTTGCAGCTGACCCCTTAGGATTTCATTGTCAGAGATGCAACCCTGTAAGTGCCACTCTGTGCCTGACAGGAACATTGATTTTCTGTCCTACTTGACCCCAGCCCTCTCCACTAGGAATGATAGAAGGCAGTGAGTATTTTGCAGGATTAAACACAGCGTCACCTGCCTCCCACTTTGGTCCAGCATCCTGGCTGCATGAGCTGCTCAGTTAAACACTTTTGTAACTGTATCAAAAGTTGCAAGTGAGAATCCGAACAGCAAGGTGCTCGAAGTTCCAGGCATGAGCACCAGGGGGCAGCAATAAGCAATCTTTGCCTAATAGTATATATCCTCTGAGCATTGAATTGCAGGAAACGGGAAAGCCGCCCAACAGCAGAGCACTATGGTGCCAAAGGATTTGCAGCAGGCTTTGCTCTCAGCTCTCTGATGTCTGTTGCATGTAGACTTCCTTCCTGTACTTGGAAAATGTTTGCTGACTATCTCATATGTGTCTCTCTGGCTGGTATGGAAGAGGGGTGCTTCTAGCAGGGACCCAAATCCAAACTTCCTCGAGGGGGCAGCATCTGAGTCAAGGCCAGAGGGATCACTAGGGTGCAGATGAGGGCCTAGATGGCGAGAACATTACAGGCAGAGGAAGCTGCATGTGGTGTCGGGCTTGTCTTGGGAGACTGAAGGGTGAGCAGAAGTCAGATTGCATCTTTGGGGCAGGAATACCTAATTTGCATTAGAAGTGTCTCCTCTGAGGCATTTTAGACAAAAGGGAAGTTAATGCTGTCTCTCTTTGAGGTGTGTCAGTGGCAGGGCATTCTTTATCCTTGCCAAACTGACAGCTGGAGAGAACCTTCTCCTCTGGGCCTATTCAGTTGTCAAGACAAAGGCAGTCTGATGACAGCTGTAGCAGATGACATGTTTGTCCCAGAACCATGTCCTCCTCGCTCCCTGTCCAGGTAAGGGAAGGCCTTCTTGTGGTTTGGCTTCCTCAAGCTGACATCAGGTGCAACCATGGACTTTTCAGGAAGAGAGAAGCCTGGAAGGAAGACTACCATCATGGAGAGAAGAGATGCTGGAGCCCCAGGACTAGCCTGGGTACCCATGTGAAAGGGTTGGAAACCCAGGAAGGCAAGCTGGCCAAGAGAGGAGACTGGCCTATCAAAGGTGCACTTTGCTTCTTTGTAGGTCTAAGGAAGCTTCCAGCTCTAATCCATCTGTCTCATTCAATCCAATGCGCACCCTTAGACCCAGTCTGTTGAAAAGACAGCACCGGATGGTGCTTTAAATGCTGGCTCAAAACAAAACCAAGCAAATCCAAACAAGAATAATCAACTAAGTAGATGGTTGAAAAATATACAGTGTCCTCTGCAGATAGATGGTGTGCCCTGCGCTTGTCAGCTGAACGATCATGCAGCCATGTTCTGACTGCTAAGACTGGAAGACTAAGATTGCCACTCCCCTGTGTCAGTACAGAAAGGGCTTCTGTTCTGTTAAGTCCAGAACAACCACTGGCAATGGCTTTACATGACACCAATGACAATGACAGAAGAAACAGAGACTGCAGTCACTTCTGAGGTAGCGGCATCTGCAGAAGCCCGGTGAGCGTGGCTGAGGAGCTGGGGGTGGGGGCTGAGTGTGCAGACAGAGGGAATCCAAGGAGAATGGGGGCTAGGGAAACGGGCTGAAGCCACCAGGCCAAACATTGTTGGGCCCAGTCTGCATTAGGTGGTGTTAAAGATGAAGAGGAGGGGCTGATGGAAAGAGCCAACCCCTCCTGAGCAAGGGGCAGACAGAGGATGGCTTTTGGCCTTGCATCACATACACTGATGTGACCTGGTGACCAGAGAAACTGTGTCACCCTCCTGACAGGAACCACACAATTGCAGCTAAGACAGTTTCCCCAGCTTTCTCCCATAACCTGCACCACATCTGCAGGGGTCCCTCCCCATTAGGGTTAGGACCACGTTACACAGAAGCAGGGAGGCACCAGGCGGGGCTCGTCATTATGATGCTGCTGACCACACAGTGCAGTCTTTGGTACCAACACAGTTAAAATGCTATGAGCTGGCATCACAAAGAAAGCACGATGTATAGTCAAACCCAAGGCAACTCCCAAAGGCACCAAGAGTATAACACATATGGTGACGATAAACTGACTTTACAAAGTCGGGCAGGACACGGTGGCACACCAGCTGCAACTGAAGCACTCTGGAGACTGGAAGATAGGAGTTGGGCGACAGCCTGGGCTATCTATGGAGTCCCTGTTTCTAAGTAAATAAGTATTATTACTTTGTTTTTTCGAGACACGGTTTCTCTGTGGCTTTGGAGCCTGTCCTGGAACTAGCTCTTGTAGATCAGGCTGGTCTCGAACTCACAAAGATCTGCCTGTCTCTGCCTCCCGAGTGCTGGGATTAAAGGCGTGCGCCACCACCGCCCAGCAATAAGTATTATTTTTACCATAACAGCTGAGAAGCTGGAGGTGGGGTGCACACATTTACCCCCAATGATGGTTGAACCAAGTTCTTCCTGTGGAAACCAGTGTGGCAGCAGTGACATCTGTATTTGCCTCTGACTTTTCTGGGAGGAGCGGGTACCTTCCAGCCGTGTTGTTCCTCTACGAGTGACCTGGGAGGTTGAGAAAACACCTCCTCTTCATTCCTTTTGAGAACCCAAGCCTTGGCAAGTTCAGGTGGCAACATGCCACAGCCTTCCAGGAGGGCAATGCCCTCAACTTCAAGAAGCTGCCCCCGATCTTACACCGGGCTTACTTGGCTTCTGCCACTTCTGGGGTACCTCTCACTGTTCTCTGTCTGTCTGTCACTGTCCCGGCAGCCTGGCAATGGTTCCAACTCACCTTTCCTGAGCTTCTCGCCCCCCACCCCCAGGTGCCCAGAGGCTGGATTTCTGTGGCTAATGACTTTACCAGGCTTTATGAGAGCGCTTACAAGGATAAAGGGTTATGAAGAAGTAGAGGAGGGGAGCAGGACTGGTTCACGTGGGCAACTTGAAGGATCTGTGGAGAGCGTTTTCTCTTCTCAGCACTGAAGGTAAAAGTGGTATTTAGTGAGTGAGTCAGGGATGCTAGAAGCTTGCTTAAGGATGGTCCCTGCCTGTAGGACCATGCTGCCATCTGTTGGGCATTTAAGAAATGAAAACTGTGTTTGTAATTACCAGATACCAGAGGCCAAATTCATGTCGCCTTTAAGCAATCTAGTCTCCGATGATGTGTGGAACCAGGGGGACTGGCATTTTTTTTGTTTGTTTGTTTGTTTGACTCTTTAAACAGCGGTCCACTCTTTGGAAAACATCACAACACACAGCGTTCACAATGTCTGGGTCTGGGGCCTGGTCTGAACGCATTTTCACTTGAGGCTGAATTCCACTGAGGATGCACGCCTGTGACAGACATCGGGCCAGGTGCGAACTGTGCTACACTGGTGGATGGGTAGAAATGTCCTGAAGGGTTTCTCCTCATACGAAACTGTTTACAAGGGGAACTTACATGCAACAGAACTAAGATTCCTTCTCTCATCTTAAAGACTCTCAGTGGGCCTCTTCACAAATTTATACCTGGCAAGTTTCAAAGCCAAGACCCCAGAATCCCTTTCAGGAGGCACTTACCAACAGATCTTCACCAGATGAGCACGATCAGCCAGAGGACTCCCATGGTCGGAGAGGGCCTGGAGATGTTGGCTACAGCAGGGAGGACCAGTACTGGCAAGAGGGCCCCATCCAGCACCTTGGAGTTTCAGATGCCAACATGAGGCTTTGGGGAGAGTTGTGTTGTGAGGCAGATTTGTACCCAGCTCATTTCCCCCCCAACAATTAACAGCTGATGGCAATGTCAGCCTGGTGAGCGGAGAATCTTGCCACCTGCTCTTCTTCTGAAGGGGAAGATGTCAGAACTTGAAATCTAAAAACCCCTACAGTGACTACTTTTCTACAGCGTGCTTGTTTGATCAAGGAATGGAAAACACCTGTCAACAGTACTGCCTTCCAAAGAGGCGCCATGAGCAGTCCCACCCCCATGCAAAACATTCAAGCTCTTCCCCACTCGGCCTGCCCCTTACAGGCCTCTGCCTGGGCACAGTGAGATGGGGAGGGAGGGTGGTGTGTGTGTGTGTGTGTGTGTGTGTGTGTGTGTGTGTGTGTGTGTGTGTGTAGGGGGAATTCACGGCTAAGGTTGCAGAGAAGGTGGATCTAAGATGGGGAGGGAGGGTGGTGTGTGTGTGTGTGTGTGTGTGTGTGTGTGTGTGTGTAGGGGGAATTCACGGCTAAGGTTGCAGAGAAGGTGGATCTAAGCCCTGAAGCATCACTGGCTCATAATAGATGACAGATGGCCATTACTCTGGCTGTGTTCACAGACTCATGGTCTAAGGAATCTCTGAAAATCTCAGGCAATTAAACATTGAGCTTTTTGTGTGAATTTAAGGTATGCAGCATAAGGGTCGCTCACTGCCTTTTTGGGCAGACTCTGTGGAACACAGCTTAGCCCTCTTGATTTCGGGCTGTTGAGTGAGCCTCTGCTTCTAAGCTGGGCAGCATGAGCTGTTGTTGGGGCAGGACCCAAGAGTGTGGCCCAACACATCATTGTCAACTTACTCAAAGTATTATGAGAGTTCTATGTGGCTTTTACTCAATCACACAGCTTTTCAGTGTCCCCGGTGTGGATGACAATGTTATACGTCAAAGTCAGTAGCTTGGATACCTGTCTTCTGTTCTGCAGTGCAGATTAGGGGCTGGATAGTGGGCCTGGCTAGAGATCTTTTCCTGGCTGGTGTTACAGACAGATGTACAGAAACTAGATTTCATGCTACTAACTGGTACTGTTTCCCAATTTCTGTGTCCTCCCAAAGGCTGTGGGGCTGCTCCGGTGTATTAGCATTTACTGAGTTCCAGGGAAGCTGGTTAGTGCTGTAAGGACATCCAGGAATATGGTTGTTTACCTACAAACCTGGTTCAAAGAAAAGTATGCAACCTGTTCCAGTGCCCAGAGGCTGGGTTCCCCCATTCCAGGGTCTTGCTTCTGGCACTCCTTCTAGAGATGGGCAACACTGGGGGATGCGAAGTGAACTGGGCTGGGCTCTCCTGCCCTGAGAATTTAGCTTTGTAGGACTACATTCTTGCAGCCAAGCTTCCCAGGGTATCAGTACTTCTCCCTGCCTGTGCAAGGATTCTAGTCATGGGCAATGTACCAGTCAAGCAGCTCCTCTGATGCCAAGAATGCATGTTCTGTATTGTCCCCAAAAGGGCCAAATGGCACCATCTCCCTGAAGTCGCAGGACAGAACTTTGTGGCTTCTGTTTGGATGACTCTGACTCCCCTGCTGTCCCATTTTGTCCTTCCTAGGATTCACCACCACCTTCTGATTAGAGTACAAACTTCTTGGGGCCAGACAGTGCCACAGTTATCACCGAAATTGTTAACGATAAGTCTAATGTTTTCTAAGTGCTCAGGATGGGTTAGGCTCTGTCTTAAGTGCTGTGTCGTATTTAATCCCAGTAAGAGCTGAACCCCATCGCTATACTGTGGTAACAGACAAGAAAACCAGACTGCGCTCAGATTTGTATGACCAGGAAATAGCAGTGAGGTCTCAGGTCACAGAGTTACCTCCCCAACCCCCAGGGCCCCCCAAAACTGGTTCAGTGGAGTTCTGTGTTGTTCAGCAAGTCTTAAAAGACCATGCAGAGTAAAGGGACAACTTTTATTGATTCAGTCCATTCCTTCTGTCTTCATGCCTGTACTGGGTATTGAACTCAGGGCATTAGGTTTTCAAGGCACCTTTACAAGATGAAGCATCTCGCTGGGTCCATTTAGCTTATTTAAGAATCTTTGTCAGATTGCAGAGACTTGTTAGATTAATGGCGACCATAAATGGTTCTTAAGCAAATATCTATTTGTAATTTAACAAAACTGAGAAGTCAGCTGTTTTTGCTGTCACCCCTCACCCACTTCAGATGTTAAAATAGCCGAGGTGCAGTTGTGAGCCTCATTGAACGCATTCTGTTTTGACTTTGAGATCTCTGTACTGGAGCGTCCTTAAACCAGACAGCTCCTGCTGAGGACGCCCTGGTAGGTCTGGGTGTCTAGGCACATGCAGCGTAGCAAGAACTTAAACACAAAACACAGCAAAGTGAAGCAATTTATTATTTAAGGATCTTTGAGTGCTGATGGGGATGGGGCCAAGAGGCTGGTGAGTGGGCACAGAGCAAAGCTCAGTCAGCAGGTTGGTAGAAGGGACAAAAGGACCTGAGGGCCATGCCTTTGTTAGGACCCCATGCTGCTCCCTGGCCTTCAGAGAGACTGGCTGTGTAAAGAAGACTCATGTAAAATAGAAACCATTCGGTCTTGGGTGCTAACCATTAGCTTTGCTTGCGGTTAGCAGCTGGAGGGTGTGTTGGGTTTGCGGCCAGTGAGGTGAGAAACCAGCTAAAAGAGGAGGGGATCTTAACTCAGCTAAGGGAGGCAGGGTAAAACTGGGTCTCAAGTTACGCCAGACTTAGAAATGAGTGTTGAGTCAACTCACTCTGCCTGCTGCCATTTTGCTAAGCGTGGTTATGGGCAGCTTGCGTATATCTGGGCTCTGTTCCTCACAGCAAAAGAGAAGAACTTCATCACCCCTGATGGAAGAGACAGGCAGTGAGTCGTTCTGGGTCAGTCTTGAGAGGTCTCCAGTCCAGGGAATCTGCTCCTGCCTGCCTGACACTGGCTCAAAGGGACCACGAGTCGCAGGACTCTGCCAGAGCTCTGGGAAGTCTGATGTCAAACTGAACCCCAATCTGCTGGTTAGGTGCTTAAGCAAAAATTCCCAGCATGGCCATAAACAGGAACGAGCACACCAGCATGAATTAGCTAGCTACTAGTCACACAGCACAGCTGTAATTCTAGGAGCAGGTATTGTCTATGAACTCCTGTTGAGATTACGGCACTGCTGGGCAGGATAGGAATGCTGGAATCATGTACACTGAAAACCTTCCCTAAGTGCGTCTGAACTTGTGGCTGTCATGACTGCTGTCAGCAGAGGTCTCCGGAGGTATTTCTCATGAAGGCATGATGGTCAGGAAACTCGAAGCTTGGGGACACAGAGCAGGGTGTTGGAAAGCGTGGCAGTGTTAGCTCTTTACATCTAACCAACGAGTTAAATATTTTTTTGATGTGAAAAATAATGATGAGCAGGTTCCTAAGGTTGTTTGTAGAATCTGGGAATTTTTATTATTACTCACTCTTTGCCAGTTTGTGTGCGTGTGTGGGTCTAGATTTCTGTATGTGCATGCATGTCACAGCCACAGGTCAGTCTCGGGTGCTGTCCCTCAGGGTATCTCACTGGCCTGGAACTGGTTAGGCTGGACTGGCTGGCCAGCCCGTCGCTAAGGATCTGCCTGTTTCGTTCCCAGTGCTGGACTATAAGGGCGTGTCACTCTGCTCAGCTGTTTTTGTGGGTTCTGAGGAGCAAACTCAGGATCCTCGTGCTCACAAGGGCAAGCGCTTTCCTTACTGAGCCCTCTCCTCCATCTTCTTTCCAGTCTTTGTGAATGTAAACGTGCTGTGTTGCATGTCCATTTCCTTCTGCATCCTAGCACCCACATGGAGGCTTCCAACCAACTTCAGGGATCCGACACAACTCTTCTGACCACAGGCACCAGGAATGAATGTATATCCATATACATAAAATAACAATTTAAAAAAATTCAAAATTGGGAACTGAAGAAAAAAAACAACAAAAAACTACACACACACACACATACCACACACAAACCCCGCTCGAACCAAGTGATAAAGGCAACTTCTTTTTACTTTTACTAGAAATTAAGAGAAAAAAAAATCAAGAAAGCAGCAAAGAAACCCCTCTGATGAATGAGTACGCAAGCTTGTATCCAGGTTTCTGGTCTGTCAGCCAAACCCCAAGCAGCCCTGGAGAAACGTGAGGCCACAAATGAAGTTCAGACAACCACACTGACAATTAGTTTATTAGGAATGCATCCTCATCTACTCCGAGCTTTTGGAGAAGCACCGCTGCATACGTGGGCGTGGCTACAAGTCACTCAGAACGCCCTCAAAGCCGAGACCCCGATACTTACATGCTCTTTGACTAGGAAGTAGTTAGTTACAATGACAAGGTACAAAAAATAATTAGCATGCAGCCCTTTATTTAGTTTTGCAAGGTCTCTGCTTACAGTTCTGTATGTTACATGGCTGTGTTATACAAATACAGTTATTTACAAAACCACTCGAGCTGTGCAAACTTGTAGCTTTTTAAAAATGGGTGGGTAGTCCCATTTCTGCCCACCCCAACATAGACTCTTCAGCATGCATAAAAATTAACTTTGGTGTGGGAAAACTACTCCATGTGCTGTCACATACAGTATTTTGCTGTCTGTTTATATTTATATATTTACAAAATCTCCTCAGTGTACAGAACCGTACAGAAGTGTACGCTTTAAAATCCACAATGTAATAGTGTGGGTTACCAGGTATTGGAAAACATAAAAAGGGGTTCAGATATTGCAACAAAAAAAATACTAAAAAATACTAATATATTTTTTAAAGAAAAAAAGGAAGAAGAAAATAAAAAGAAGGCAAAGAAAAAGAAAGCAAACCTGCTTGGGCTAGCAAATTGTCATCCATACTTCTGATGGCAGTGCAAGAGTTTGCTGAATGTCGTCCTAACGGGCTGTGCAGAAGCGCACTGGCTGAGAGTCTAGCATGCTACTTTCAAATGTACAATGCTGTAGTATCAAAATGCTTTGGCAAAAAAGATCTTGAAAGGAACCATGAAGCTTTTTGACAAAAATAGAAATCTGTAATAAAGCTAAATAACACTAAAATAAAAGAAAATATCATAATATATGCTTTACAATTTATATAGTCACACTTGTGTATCTCTCTGTTCACCTCTAGTCTCCGTAATGAAAAATATTTTTATACAAAACATACTAAAACTCTGGAATCATACATGTTTTACATGCGTAGTACAGCTCGTCTCACAGTCTCCTCGCTCCTGCCGTACTCTCTTGGGGAACAGCACATGCCTTCTTCATTTAGTAGGTACTGAATCTAGACAGTCATCACTACATAATTACGACAGCAACAGAGTGGGAAAAACAAGCCGCACTGCAACCTATGAACTAACTCAGTGTTGAGCACACATTTTGCATGAAGCCTTGGACAGTACAGCAATATGGTACATTCTCTTGTGGAAACAACTGTTCCAGACTGCTAAAAATTAAAGAGATAAGGATGTGACTCCACCTCGTGCCTAATAGGATCTGGCCTTTAAGAAGTTTCCTTTGCGGTGGACGGGGTGGCTTTGCTTGAACTTCCGTTCTGTGCTTTGTAGCTGGCGAGGCTAGGAGTATGGATGGTCCTGACGCCCCTGGCACCTTGATTCAGGGAGGTGGGGGAGGCAGGGGAGGGAGGGGACGAGGAGGAGGAAGTAGGGGCAGCTCGGCCATTTTGAGTCTGCAGTGCAAATGAAAGGTGATGGCCTTTACCTGTATGAGGCGGGCTCTGAAACTTTAAGGAGCCATTAGAGACAGAGGGGATGAGGGAGGTGGAGTGAGCGGGCCGTCCTGCTTGGGGGCTGAGAGGGGTAGAAGCAATCGATGGTTTAGTAGCAGGTGCACTGGGGAGGTTAGAGCTGTCACTGCTAGCAGAAGGTAGAGAACTGCTTTTCCCGGAGCTGGGAGAAAGGGCTGGGATCTTAGAAGCAGGTAGGGAGGGGGAAGTAGGCTTACAATCCCCACCAGCTTTCTTAGCACTTCCATTAGCCTGTAAACAAAGATGGCGGGAGACACACGGTCAGAAAGCCGGCAACACCATCAACACACAGGGCCTGGCAACACAGCCCTTCAGAGAATCATTCAGCACAAGAAAAACAAGGTATAGTCGCGGCCTGAGCTACGCTTTGTGCTTATCTGGACCTGGCAGAAACTACCCCCATGCACATAGCAAAGAAGGAATGGAAGCGGCAGTGCCAGTTGGCCATGCATGGGGATTGGTGTTGGGGTGGGGAGTATGAATGTGCTTTTAATGTGGGGTGTTAATGTGACTTTAAAGCAGTCAACACAGATGTTAGTAGTGGTGACTTAAGCGCAGATCAATGACAGGTTGGTTTGTCTCTGTTTCCCAAGAGGTTTTGATAAGCACTCCATTCACCAAAGACACTGCTACTGGCCTGGCACCATGTGTTAACAGATAAGGTCTCGAGTCACAAAGGAAAAGACGTTTTATTGGAAGCATGCAAGAGTGTGGTGAAAAGTTGAACACAGTTCTTTTTAGATTTTTCTCATGCCCCCAGGTTCAGAATGTCTACGTAAATGATATCTCACAAAGAAGATAAAGTATTTGGTATAAGCTAAGTCAGCGACTGGCTTCTTAATTTGCAACAGTGTCCATCCAAAATTGGGTTTAAGGTAAAACTACCTGACGATATTGGCGGGGATCCTGCAGTTTGGACTGTTTGCTGGTTTTATCCAGGCTTCCAGGTCTGTTCTTAGAACTCATGGGGACTGGCATCCGGCTTGTCTGTGGGGTGGTACTGGAGCCCTGTGGAAGGACCGGTAAGGGAGGGGAGACAAAGAGAAGAAGGTGAGCAGATTGTTACTGAGACTGCCCCACTAGGTGCAGAGAAGGTCAAGGAAAAAGCTAGCGCCCTACATGCAGGACAGACCCAGAAGACACCAACTGGGTTAATCAGAAGAATCAAACAGAATCAACAGCTCACTACCGATCAATTGGATTTTAATGTGAGTACCAACAGCACACGGCTGACCCAGCTTCCTGTTACGGACCCAACACCAATCAGCAACAGAGGCACAAACAGAATTGATTATTAGCTGTTAGACACCTAGTTGCCGGTTGTTTTTGGAAGGCGACGGAGAAGGGAGGAAAGACGGGTACATGACGAATAGACAAAAAAACGCGAGCCACCTGAAAGGAAGCGATTAAATCACAAGACACCATTTGCTACTGTGATTATGACAGGCTTAAGAAGCAGCTGGAGTTTTCCACTTTCCACAGACCAATATACCTTACGTGAAGCTGAAGATATGGACGTGGGGGGCTCTGGGACAGGGGGCACTTCATCCAGAACTAGCAAGGCCCGGGGAGAGACCTCTTGGGCTATGTGGGGCGAGCTTGCACCACAATCTCTGTTGGAAGAACATGGGGTATCAACTAGGACCCTGGGGCTCATTTCGCTGATTGTGTTTTCAAGTTGCCTTATGGTTTGCTCCAGGCTGTCCAGCGTTCTGTAAGTATTTTTCCTAATTTCATCCGTCCTTGAAGTCGGAGATGTGCCTTCAAGACTGAGCTGCTCTTGTCTCCTGGCCATGGTTTTCAGGGCATCTTCAGGCTGTGACCTGTTGATTTCAAACCTCTTGGCCTCTTTGTGCTGTTTCAAAGTGCCATCCTCTTCCTCTTCCTCATAGACCACCACCTGCAGGGTCTTCTTTCCCGTCTTAGTTCCTGTGCGGATTGCCTGAGTAAGAGCAGCAAGCTGCTTTTTAGGGAATTTGAATTTAAATTTTTTCTTGGGGCTCTCGAACTGGTCGTCAGTCATGTCACACTTGTGTCCCGAGTTTGGAGACTCTTCTGCGCTAAGTTTTCTCTGCTCAGCTTTATGAACTTCCTGCCCTGTAGGAGTCTGTGTCTCTGCTGGCACGGAGTGGGGTTGTGGTTGTGTTTCTGTCTTCTGTCCCCTCCTACCACTTCCTGAGTCAATCTGCTCAGGAGACGTGTGGGAAGAGGGTGGGACTCCAGTGTCTCCACTTTCCTCCTCTTCCTCCTCCTCTATCTTTTCCTCTGTCATCATTCTCTCTAATTCCTCATCACATTCCTCAAAGATGGTGGAAAGTCTCTTATATGCGGATCGGATGTCCATGGGTTCATCAAAAATGATGATAACTGGCTTCTTGTCTAGGCACACGACTGGCTCTTCGCCCTCAGTCCCTTCTTGCTGAGAGGTAGCCTCTTTTCTTGCATCAATATTGACAGTCTGTACATCTTGTCCTTTTTGACTCACAATGTCATGGACCTCCCCACTGGACAGAACCTGGACAGCGGTTTTGGTGATCATGAAGGCTATGTTATCAGTGGTTGGGTGTTCCTCACTGGGAGAACTGGGAGTCGATTCTCCATCTTCATTGGTGTTCGTATTCGCGTGCCTACCCACCTTGGATCTCAGGACAACTTGTCCAAGATCTGTCATGAGAACGTCACGATCTTGTGCTTTGGCATCATGAATACTTAATTCTGCTGATCTAGTCGGTACAGGAATGGGACTCTTATCTATATTTTCCTGTCCTTGTTGGCCTGTCTCTTTTGTTTTTCCATAATTTGCCTTCTGATTCTCAGTGTCAGGAGCAGCACATTGTGGTCCCGAGACCTTAGAGCCTTTGTGGATTTCACCTTCTAATGAGTTCATGCCAGGGAAATTAAAATTGATCTTAGCCACATTTTTCTGGGAATAATCTCTACTGTCTCTGAATACATTCTTATTGGGTGTGGAATTTTCTTCCATGAAGTTGTCACCTCTACTTTCTGGTGTTCTTGATGTGTCAGGCATACTAGTCACCATTGGTCTTTCCCACTTGGGAGGGCCACTAGGTCTCAGAGCCCCTGCAGTAACCTGAGAGGCAAAGTGGAGAAAGGAAACCACACACATTAATCCGAAAAGGGTCTGAAAGGGTAGGTAATTAAACTGCATGGCATCAGTTGGAACCCAAATGTGGCAAACTCACCTTTTGAGATTCCACTTGGGGGCCATTTTCACATTCAACATCAGATTTTCGTACATCTTCATGGAAAAATTCCAAATTCTGGTAGAATAGTGTAGGACATGTTACTCCACAAACCCACATGCTCCCACAGTGGACTATCACTACCGTTTAATTACGTTTCCAAACATGCGTGTGGCTCAAGCGTATGTGTTACACACCAACCCGAACCCTACGGCTCTGTTTACCTGGGACTGCTCTGTTTTCCAACCTTCAAAGCTGCCCTGTGCTTGCACAAGAAGAAGTCTCCACTAGTGGAACATTCAAGGATTCCCAGTTTTGTGGGGGAGCAGGTAAAAGAATAAATGCAGCCATTACCAACTCTCTTTTTAACTCCTCACTGTCTGTGATCTTAGCAGAATCTAGAACCAGAATTGTAGGAAGCACACTGGGGGGTGTGGGCCAAGCAGAGACTAGGATTCTGAGATACAACTGTCTCTTAATGACGTGACTTTGGATACATCCTTTATTTCACGTCTCCATACTTCAGGTTTTGGTTTTGCTATGCCTATAAACTGAGGACCAAGAGCAGAGTTTTAAAATGTCCCTTCCAACTCTTTTACGGAAATCATCCCATAAGGAGTTCTGTTTGGGTTGGTTGTTATACTCTGGGATAAAAAATTTTTTTTTTCCGTGCTCCAGTGACTGATTGAAAATGTCTTTGGAGGTTATTAGTATATTCGGATAACCTTCAAATTAATAGCAGCTATTACGATTACATCTAAATTTGCAGTGATAATACTCCACAGTTTGCAGCCATGTAGTCCTCAATGACAGGGACGTGTTCTGACAAGTCATGGAGTGATTCGGTTGTGCAAACACTTGAGTGTATCCTTATGCTCACCAGATGTGTAGGCTGCCATTGTGTGTGGCCTCAGGATGCTCTTGACAGAGTCAACAAGCTAACACTTAGAGCTCCTGCCCATGTAGCACAGATTATTGTGTTACGGTGACTTCTGGCTTTCACATAACTAGAAGTCTACTCTAAGACACTGATGAAGAGTATAGAATATTACATACTCCAGTGACAGCTTTTATTATCCTTATCCCATCAGGCAGGAGAGGCAACTGTCTCTTTTATATGTCAGCATCAAGTAGACCTGTTTAGACCACCATAAACCACTTCAGCACAACTGTGTGATGCAGATGATTGACACCAGTTATGACTTCATTGGATCACCACTGTAGACATGGTCCATGACCATAATCGGGGTGGGGGTGGTGAGGAACTAGTGCAGGCATCTGAGGCCAAGATGGTAACTGTGATGTCACAGTTTTTATTCTCTGCATTTTATGATGCAGATGTAAAGATGTTCATGGAGGTCTCACTAAGGTTCAGGATTGAAGGACCCAACAGCAGTGAGAGTCCAGGTAATCAGAGCATTTCATCTCAGGGCATCGTGTGCTTCTAGCCTGACTGGAAGAATAGCCCCAGGCCCTGCGTATCCCTAACAGTAGGATCCGGTCTCCTCTCAGGGTGCTGCTGCTGGCCCTTCTAGCTGTAGAACACCAAGAGGCAGTGATGTCTGTCGTAAGGGGAAATACAATCCCAGTGATGGCCGTTTGTTTAAAGCGCTGACAATATCCCAAGGCACAGTAACCCAGGCTGTGCCACAGTTAGCACTACTGCTCTTGTTTTGAGTGGAAGGAATAGTCACACACATTCAAGGGATAACACGAACAATACAAACAACAAAGTCAGCATTAACCACATGAAACACCATTAAAGACAAAGAATGAGGTGCACCCGCCGCCAGTCACCGCCAGTTTACTGCCTGCTCCCCATTGGGGGGGGTCCCCAGATGGAGCAGTACTGCCTGCTCCCCATGGGGGGGTCCCTGGATGGAGCAGTACTGCCTGCTCCCCATGGGAGGGGTCCCCGGATGGAGCAGTACTGCCTGCTCCCCATGGGGGGGTGTCCCTGGATGGAGCAGTATTGCCTGCTCCCATGGGCGGGGGGTCCCCAGATGGAGCAGTACTGCTGCTGCAATAGAATGCATGTTTTTCTGTGGGATTTTAAATTTAAATTATAAAGCAACTAACGTAGCCTATAAAAGATTTTAAGAAGAATATTAAATGTCGATCCAGCCCAACCTTTCAGTTCCAAACATGGAGTTAGTATATTTCACTAGCATCCAAGTAAAAGTTTACTCCCAACAGGACAGGATTGGGTACATCCCCTCAAGTCCCCTGCCATGCCCATTTACTAAGGGTGGGAGAGGAGGGGAGAAGGGTGGGGCTGGCATCTGCCATATCTTCTGCTAAACATTTCCAGTCTCTCTCTGTAATGTGTGTATTTGAATACAATTTAGCAGTGGGACTACTCCAGCAGAAGGCAGCTGAGTTGAAGACTAGTTCAGATTTCACACAGATAATTGTATTTTATCAATGGGCTAGGAAAAAAAAAAGGAACAGATTCATCAGAGCAAGCGCGTGAACCTCAGGGAAACTTGGTCATAGCTGTCCTGGGAACTGACAGTGACTTCTCAGGCATGGATGGTCACGATTTTGCATGAAAGACAACCACCCTCTTTAGTGTTTGCTTAGAAGCCCCAGGATTTGTACGGCAGAGATGGCTGGGGAAGCAAGCCCCACGTGTATGGACGATAAGCAGAATAGAGACCCAGTCACGAGGAAGCCGTGGACATGTGAAGGGCCAGGCTGGAGCTTCATGAAAGTGGGAGGAAAACAACGGAGAAAGACATTTCAGTTATGGAAGGGCAGGCAAGTAGGCCACAAAGAGGTTAATAATGACAGAAACTGGGGGTAAGTCTGGTAGTTCTGGCTGTTACAAAGCGATTCACCTATTGAGTTTAATGATCCAAAATGAGTGCCTAAAACCTACAAACAAACCCAGTGTTGGGCACTCAACAATGACCACTGGCGTTTCCATAGCAACTTGGTTCTAATCAGAGCTATCAACAGGTAGGGACTTACGGACTTCAAACTTCAAGCAAGAACTGCAGGCAATATCAGAGCCAATAAGAAAAGTCTGCAATGAGACTGTGGTTATCGGGGGACCTTTGGGAGGCATGAAGTTTCTAGTTAGTGTTCTAGAATGGCCACACTGGTCCAAACACAACATACCAGGCCCTGCCAGGGGCCTTCTACAAGTTAGTAGTAATAAACCCACATAGGAAAATTCCACACACTGAATGAACAAGCAACCTATTTCTGGGGTGACATCATGGGTTTAGTCTTCTGTGGGAGACCGCTTGGCCTGGCATTCTCTAATAACCTCCAGGTGTGTAAGACATCCTCTGCCTGCTGACAGTTTTATCTGTCTACTGGCAGATCACTTCACACTAGGGCTCTGTGACGGTTCACTGAAGACTTAGGTTTTTCCCTCTGTGGTCTGATACAGCACCTCACTGAGTCTGCCTATATAAGAGCTAATGAATCCACGGGAGTAGGTAGTAGGCCACTTTGCAGCTGTTCTCTTACTATTATTTCTCTTTATTGAAAATTAAGTAGTGTGCCTGATTCCTGAAATATAAGTTTTCTGGTGGGAAATGTTAGGACTTGAGTTGGTTTAACTTTTTGTCCTTAATTAACATGAGATTATCTCTGACCCCGCAAACCACAGGTGCTGGATTCAGCTTCACACACTGTAGCTCTGACCTTGGTGCCACCAGCATCCTCTTCAACATGGAGGATGCTTTGCTACACAACCTGGATGCGTCTTCGAAGTCACAAGTATATTATTTTAGCATTAAAACTACATGTAACTCATTTAAAACAATATACCTCAAAATTGGCAATAATTTGTAAGGATCCTGTTTGGTATGCTTCTATGATTCTAAACTTTCATGAGATAGGTTGAAAATGTGAAAAACTTGCATTTACTTAGTTATTATTTCTGGGTTTTGTTGTTGTTGTTTCTAACAAGTTGGGCCGAAACTCTTAGAAGGTATACATTCTCTATTTTGGGACGCTACTGTCTTGCTTTTGCAAATGCTACTGTGTGGTGCTCACAGGGAACAATTCTGACTTTGGAAACAAGTCAGATATTTCTAATCTCACTGTAAACCTGTTTCTCTGTTAGTTTCAAAAGACAAGGGAGAGCACAAAACAGGAAGGGCCAGGCGCGAGAGGCCAAGAGCAAGAGTGCCGTGTTAGTAGCGGAGCAGGGCAGGGCTGTCTGACTGTGTGGTAAGTTCACAGCTGCCACATGTTACCTTCTTCTCCTTGGGTGGGACTGTGGCGCCTGGCCTAGTGTCTTTAAGGTGGCTGTCAGCTCGGGACTGCTCAGCATGACTGTTTGGATTTACATCCATAAAGGAACACTTCTGGAATGCCTAAGGAATTAAAATACTGAGGTTAACAGGGATCCAGGTGTATGGAGCAGAAAAGAGGTAGGAATTCAAAGACACGGGGTCCCCAACCCTAGTCCTGCATGCAGGTTCCTGCTAGGAGGCAGAATCCTGAAATCCTGTATTGCAGAAGTCCTCAAGTTGGCCCCTGGCTGAGCTCTAAACAAAAAATTTCCTTATAAAGATGAAATGGACAGAGCCCTAAAAACTATTAATACCCTTGGGCTGGAGGTGCGGCTCAGTGAGCGGTGCGTGCTTGCAGGCATGAAACTCGGCTCAGGATCTAGCATCAAAGGGGAAAAAAGGCTCTCAGGTGTACTTGAGTTGGCTTAGTGTTGCTTTTTGTCTTGACCTTTTTATGTTGGCAAATAAATGAACAGATCAAGAAAAGATGAAAATATCTTTATGGTCTTCATTTCTTATCAGCTTTATTCGCATGATAGGAAGAAAAACTCGAGACATTTTAAAGTTAGAAAGAAAGAATGCACACCTGTTCTTCTCTGAAACAGTCACAGATCCCATGCTCGCTGTGGCTCCTTTCCAAGCAATGAACGCCTTTAGCACCATGTGGCTCTGAGTGGCCAAGGAGCTGCCGAGCTCTGGACATAAGAGTGGGGCCTGCAGCTGGTGCATGTGAGCAGGGTCAGGGAGACTAGTTCATAAATAAAGAGTAGAAGTACTGCTTCTCTCTGTCAGGTGACAGGGTTGGGGGCATCAGGAGAGTCTCTTGGCACCGTGACTGTGGAGTCCACTGCTGCTTAGCCTGAGCTAAATGTGGCAGCAAGCAGCCAGCACGACCGAGCGCCAGCGCTGCCGGCTCACTCAAGAGAGCTAGTAAATAAGAGTCTGGTTTGTAGGGCATTCCCACACAAATGCTATAGTCATTCTCATGTGCAGTTAGCATGAAAAAGAACTTATTGAAGTGAATAATCTTAAATAATTGCCTAGTGTTCTCTCTATGTCAAATTTTGACATCTGGAAACCCCTCAGTAGGCAGAAAGAAGAATTTGTGACTTTGCTAAGTGAACATTCTAGCATCTGTCCTAACATCAGGACATAGCTGACTGACAACGGGGACCCTCTTCTGCCTTCAATGCTTGCTGTCTCTCTGTTTTGGTTATCTTTGCCCTCCATGCTATCTGTTCCTGAGACTGTGGATCCTGACTTGTCCTAGGTATGCCTGACTTCTCTACAGGCTGCCGATTGAGACTGTGTCCTTTGAGCTGTTAGAATTTCCAAGCCTGGATTTTCTTCTGATGCAGGGTCACCTGAACACAGGGCTCTATTCAATGGAAACTACCCTGAGAGGGGACTGAAGAGTCTCCTTGTCATGCTAGGGGTCTGACTCAAGAGCACTCACAGGCAAACTAACTGGACCAACAGAGCTAGAGAATTTCAGTCTCTATTATTATTATTAGCTACTTACAGAGAAAGAAGCCAGCTATCAGATACCCTACTCCCTGAAAAGGGATTGTCACAGAAGACACTAAAGACATAGGACTCTAAACGTGGGGGAGGTCATTGCAAATGCTAGAAGTATCTATGACAAATATGCGATTTCCATTGGAGTGTTAAGACTGGAACATTCAAAAGTCTAATGGTTACTAAATATAAATCTGTTTCCTGTCAGGAAGTTTCTGACCACTGTAAGAACGCATGGAGTCTGCTTGGTGGAGGGCTTGACCTACGACAATTTGTGAGCTTGAGCGAGTAGTCAAAGGGTTCACCACCCAATGGAACACTCTGGAGTCTTGCTTTCCTTAAAAGGAGCTCAGCTTTGGCAGCTATTGCCATGAACATGGTGAGAACCAGAGCAGACGTGCATCACAAAACTGACACGATATAAAGTTTTCTCCGTTCTGCATGAAGAAGTTAAAGTCACTGGGCAGTGAGAAGATGACATGGTTTGGAGCCCCACACAGGATCCAGTCTCACAGAAGCAAAAATATCCGTTAAAAGTGCGAGTCAAAAAAAAATACAGAATTTGGTCTAGGAATTATGTATGTATCTAATGAGGTGAGTTCTTAGGATATGCTTGTAGGGAAGAGTTACATTCATGACAGGGACATGGGGTGGCCTTGGGTATAGACCCTGCAATCTATTCTCAGTCCTGGCAGAGAGCTGTGCCAATAAATATTAAAAAACAAAACAAAACCAGAAAAACAGAAACAAAACCAAAAACCCTAATAAAATACTCTAAATAGACCAATGAAAATAGAAAAAAAATACAATATTCCTATCACTTAGAGCTAGGGAGGTCTGCAACTGATTTCTATGTAAACTTTACAGAATTGCTTTGAAAATGGTCTCTATCTACACTTCTTCCAGGTACCCAAAGGGGTGGCTGGCTCTCAGCTTGGAAAAATGGAGGCCAGGATTAAAAGACACAATTAGCATACAGCGCACTTTACTAGCCCCGTCCAGTTAACAAACCTGTGGGCTCCAAGGCTTGGGAAGCTCAGATGAGAACTCAGAGAGCCAATGCCAGGAGTGACCTCAGCTACATACCTGGAGTTCTGCCATGATTTTGTCCCCTTCTTCTTCTTCTTCCTCTTCATCCTTGGAGGAAGAGGTCGGGACTGGTGGTGGGGATGGGGCCCAGGCTGAGGCTGGGTCCTCTGCGGGACATTTTGTAGTTCTAGTGTGTGGGGCTGGCCCAGGGTCTTCACTGCTCACCTATAGGGGACCAAAACCACAGACACTGGTGTAAGACCCTCAGGTCAGACTACATGGATTCTCAATGCCTCTTTAGCTCTGGCTCTTCTAGCCAAAAAGCTGTTTGATTTCCTTGCATTTAGCTTGGGTCTGTTTACATAAGTTGTCACATTGGTGAATGGTTTGAAGAATTATAAAATTGCAAATTTCCCACATTTATAAAGGCCCCCCCCACATTGCATTTCCAATTGGAAACTGTCCTTTTTCATTTACTACAGGGGACAAGGCTTTCCAAGTGTAAGATAAGCTCACTTAACACCTTTCTATGCTGATACCCGCAGCTACAACGGTTGATCTATGACCTACCTAGGTAAGACTGTCTCTCTTCCCACCCCCACTTCAGGTTAGTGATGCCCCACCAAGGAAAGCAGCTGGTGATCTGCATTCATATTGTCCCACTAAAGTCACATAAGCCTAGCACCCACGGTGCCCAGGCTAGGCTAAGAGCCCTGACCGACAGTCTCCATCTGGGGCACTTTCTGGGGATCTAGCTGAGCTGAATTTAGTTTCAATGAAACTCATTTAGTTTCAATGTTCAGACGATAAAACTGTCTGCACCTAGAAACCAATTTGCCAGGACTTGACCCATCAGACCTTAGACACGGTCTCCTTTCTGCTGGTGTAGACCACATCGCCGGATCTTGTGGTGGTGAGTCCTGACCCAGGAAGGTAACTTCTTCGCGGAGGTGGAGGTGGAGGAGGGGGTGACTTTCCCCCTAGCTTGTCCAATTCCTGCTCTGAATTTGGAGAATCTTCTGGAAAAGAGTACGCCATTTCAAAGATAATCTCTTTTGAAGAAGTCAATACAATTTGACTTAAAACTCTCTATTCTCGTCATAGACCAATGATGAAGGAGACAACCTTCACAGCAAACTGAGCTGAACTCCCAGGAAGCCCCGGACGTGACCTTCCTTTCTGCTAACTCGGTTCTCTCATCTCTTACATACTACATACAACATACTACAACAACAGACTTTCCACTGGGGTGTTCTGGGGTGACATGATATATAAACATATATATACTCATTAGCTTATTGTGAATGCAATGCAAACTAGTAGATTTACTATTAAGTGAATTTCTTGATACATATAAAAACTGAGGAGCACTGGAAAAGTAAAAATATTGGGAAACTAAAATTAAGTCCCAAACTCTTTGCCAACCTGACACAGTAATAATAAGAATTCACATAGCTATGGGGACAGACTCTAGCTAAAGGGGGGAGAGGAAGAGAGGAAAGGGGGACAAAGAATAAAGAGAAAGAAAAAGTGAAACTCTGGGGACAAGCTATGGCAAGGGTTAGGAAAGATGCCTTTCTGGCAATGTGGGGAGACATGGCTATTTCTCAGCTCTACCTCATGTTCAGGAAAGCCATTTCTTACTCAAAGGTTAATTTAACAGCCTGGCTTCTGCTCTTTCTCTATCCACAGGCTCACTAAACCAAAACCCATAACTGGTTTCTGGAGTTTTCTCTTATTCTGTCTATGGACTTGGCCTGGACTCCAAGGGGAATATTTTGCTTTTCTGAGAATTTGAGACTTGTTTTGAGGAGATTCTTCAGTTTCTGCTTTGAGTTGTAATGAAAACCTGGGCAAGTCATTGGGACAAAACCAAAGTGAGTCTTCCTAAAGGAGTGTGGCTTCAAGGCTACCCAGGATCTAGGTGGACCCTGCCCAACTGGGAGGGCTGTCTTGACTTAGAGCATCCATCCAGGGTTTGCCAAGGCCGAAAGTAGAGGCCTGTCTTCTCATTGCTCTGAGGGTAGACTCCTTCCTCGGACCAAACTTTAGTCAAGTTCCTTCAGCCTCCTTCTTGATTGGACCTTGGCCTGGCAACTGAGCCTAGTTTTAGCAGACAATCCTACTGTCAGCTTAGCAAAGATCTCTCCAGGCCTGATACTTCTCTCTTGTTTACTTCAAGAATGAAATTGAAAAGAAGGTTGTGCCCTGGCAATGCTGAAGCATTCATAGGCAGCCCATATATGGTAGTTGTGTTGAACTTGTCCATAGGTTTTATGGTCTAAGTTGATGAGGACGACTGACCAGGTCTCTTCCTCAAGAGGGCACCAGATCTCATTACAGATGGTTGTGAGCCACCATGTGGTTGCTGGGAACTGGTACCTTTGGAAGAGTAGGCAGTACTCTTAACCACTGAGCCATCCCTCCAGCCCAGTTTACTACAAGACTCTTGAACAAATCTTTTACCTGTTATTTTATTTTATTTATTTATTTATTTGGTTTTTACAGGGTTTCTCTGTAGCTTTGGAGCCTGTCCTGGAACTAGCTCTTGTAGACCAGGCTGGTCTCGAACTCACAAAGATCCTCCTGTCTCTGCCTCCCGAGTGCTGGGATTAAAGGTGTGCACCACTACCGCCCGGCTTTTCCTGTTATTTTAAAGAAACATCTGCTGAATAATTTTTATTTAACAATGACTGAGGCTGTGGTGTTCAAATTTTCCATCAAATTTTTCCTATCTGTCCGTTACCTGTGTAGTTTAACAATACACCCATGAAGGTTTTATAAGACCTTGTATGGAAACTTTTGTTTTACTAGTATAAATGCATAAAAAAAACCTCTCTCTTCCTTACACACAGATACACAGACAGAAAGATAGACACACACACACATACAGGGACGAACACACAGACACACACGCACACACACACCGACAGAAATCAGCATTTACAGCTACAGGTGGCTGCTACATAGTCTGGGTGACCTGTGTATTAGTGAACTATTTCTGATAATTTTTTGTTGTTTTGTTTTTTTTTTTTAAAGTAGGAAATAGCAATGTACTCAATAAAAATATTCATGCTGGTAACTGAATAATTTATACAGGAATTCTAAATTTTTATTTACTTTCTTGAGACAGGGTTTTTCTGTGTAGCCCTGGCTATCCTCAAAATCAGAGATCCACCTGCCTCTACCTCCCAAGTGCTGGGATTAAAGACATGTGCTACCACTGTCCACTGAGAAGTTTTAATCTGAAGGTAAAAGATGAAAATGAGACATCTTTACAAAATGTCTGCTATATTTGTGGTGCATAAGTGACAAAAATATGAGAATTATATGAAACATCAACAGACTGTGAAAAGATTAATAATAGGGAAGACAATTATACAAGGTAGATATGTAATGAGATGGGTCAGAAATTCTCTCCAGGGACCTGAGGAGAAAAGCTAGCTCTGGAGAATAACGGCCCCTCCAGCATCTTGCCCTCCTCAGGAAATTTCTTTTGTGGAGAAAGTGCACTGTGCACGTGTGTGGTAGTATCATCTACGGCCTGCACACAGAGGTCAGAAGACAGGAGCTCATTCTCCCTTCTACTACCTCATCACCTCAGGCTGTCAGGCTTGGTGGCAAGTGGCTTTGCCTGCTGAGCCATGGAGATTCTTCAGAAAGTGAGACATGGAAGGAGCTTATACGTGTGATAAACGCTAATCTGAGGCCAGGGAGCCTGCACATCTCTGCAAGGCCTGCTGTAGGCTGGCCCTTACCGGACAGCTCCTGCTTGTCACCGGCGGCTTCAGCCTTCGGCCCTGGGGTTGAAGCTGGAGGCATCTCCAGGTTTGGAATTGATTTCATGATGTTGGCCTGAGCTTCTTCCAGCAGCTTCTCAAACTCTTTCCCATTATATTGTTCGAGATTTTGCCTTTTTTCTTCCCATTTCCTTTCTGCTTTCTGCAGGAGAATAACAATTGCAGATAGGTTAAAAGCTAGAGAGATTTAGGTTACAGATTTTATGCTGATGCGCCAAAGGGGTTTAGCACAGTTAAAGTGTTGATAATGCCCTGGTCCATCTGAGGCTACCTGCCATCTTACGTCGCCACACTGCCCAGACCCACCAAGCTGCTTTAGCCCTGTGACATTCATCTACAGAAAAGCCATCTCGGAAGCACAAACCTACCTCTTGACAATCACCCGACACTTACCATACACTCTTGTCAACATTAAATTAAAATGGGTAGGGATGCTGCTTCCAAAGGTGTTTTCTACTATTAAACTTTGTTTTCTAAATTCAACTTTCATTGCGAAGGGAATGTTTACACAAACAGAAACCCAAACACAAATACTCCCTAAGAACCGCAATAAGAACTGAAGTCCTGGTTTTACATCGCACTCATGTATTGAAATGTGATAAGGAGCTCTATTAATATGTACAATTTTATGTTTTTATGCATCAGCTGCAAAAACAATTAAGGTTAAAAAAATCCTTTGCTGCAATTCTGATTCTGCTCAAGACACTATATGACTCCTGGGTCATCCTTTCTTTCTTATGAAGTGGGAAGGGTATTGTTTAAGATTCTCTGCTAGCTTTAGACCAGTGTGGTCAAGTGTCATGGTAGAGATGCATTCAAGTACCTTTAAACAAACAGAAGCCCTCCTGCCACCACCGTCAATCCTGTGCTTTCCCTCCCCAGCGCTGAGCACCTGGCATGGACTTCGCGAGCCACAAACAGCTGAGCCTGGCTCACTGCTGACCCAAAGGCTATGAGTAGGAAGGATCAGTGAAAGAATAAAGCTTGCCTGATTTGTCAATGGCCCAGGTGATAGAAAGGCCCTAGGCCTCCCTACCTATGCTCAGGGCGTTTTCAGACACAGCGCCCAAGTGTCCGTTTACATCATGAAATACACACATCTTGTGGACATCTGTGTCTTCCAGGCTTTTAGTAGATGTTTATAAAATAAAAGTGTTGTCACAGTGACATCCTTTAAGTAAGGAAATGGACACACCCCACCCCCACCCAAACCCTGCCCCCAGTGCTGGGGATACAGCAAAGCTCCACCCACTGCCTCCCATCCCTTCCTCGATAAGTAATAAGTGACATGGATCTGGGCACAGACACTGCATATGGAATGGAAACTACCCCTGTCTAGAGGCCACGTGACTGTGGCTATGGAAGTTTTAAGAGGTCATCCCAACACCTGGAGCTATCAGCTGGTGACATGTAAGACAAGTGAGGGTGGGTATGACCAGGTTGCTAGGGACAGAGTTGGCTCTGGGATTAGGGAAAGGTGAGAGCTGGGAAGCAAAATGTATATGCTTTTTTTTTTTTGGATATCATTTGTTTGTCCAGTGATGGGTACCCAGGAAGCAGCAGATGCTGAGATTTGTTGTCCTGCTCCCAGCATCTTCCTGTGTAGCCCAGGCTGCCCTCCAACTCCCAGCATTCCTGCTTTAGCTGATCCACTACCACAGCATGGGTGCTGTCTGCCGTGACCACTGATCTGTTTCCATCCTTAGACTACGAAAACTTCCCATTCCGCTCCTGCCATTCCAGACCCATCTCATCAATTGACTCTGTATTGTCCCCGGATTTCCTGGAGATATCATTTTGAAAACTCACTACTGGTCAGACCTTCCATGTTCTCGAATATCTCTACATCGCACCCCCAGGGAACTTGTACTGGCTTCCAAGTGCTCCCAGATCAACATAACCAGCTAAACTGGTTTTACTCCCTGCCTTCTTTCTTTTCCAGGAATGCTCTAGCCCAGAATGCCTTCTTCCACATCTTGTCCTGGTTAGTCTTCTGTTAACCTGACACAAGCTGGAGTAGTTTGGGAAGAGGACCCTCAGTTGATAAAGTGTCTCCATACTCCATGAGATGGCCGGTAGGCAAGTCTGCAGACACTTGCTTGATGAATGATTGACATGGAAAGGCTCAGCCCACTGTGGGGCTGGGGTGTATAAGAAAGCAGATTGAGCAAACCACGGGGAACAAGCCAGTAAGCCCTGTTCCTCCATGGTCTCTGCTTCAGTTCCTGCTCTGGGTTTTTGCTTTGAGTTCCTTCCTTGGCTTCCCTCAGTGGATCGTGTCCCAGGATATGTAAGACAAATAAACCCTCCCCTTCCCAGGTTGCTTTTGGTCATGGTGTTTATCACACCAGCAGAAAGCAAGCTAAGACAGTGCCTTGTTTGCTTACCCAGATTCTAGTGGCTTCACGAAGGGAGGTGAGCCCACTCCAAAGCTCACCGTTAGCATGGAGGCTCTGTGTGCACTGGCTCAGAAAACGCATGAGCCTCATTTCCCTAGAAGCTTTCACTCAGCCACGTTAAGTGGCTCCCATGGGAGCTGGCGGATGCTTCCTAGCAGGTTTTTCCGCATGAGAGATCGCTGCTCAACGTTTACCAACATATCCCTGACCCGTCTTCCTCCAGATTAGGGGTCATCCTTACACCTGATGACCTTCCCTCAACCCTACTCCTGTATTCTGTTCCCAGAAAAATCTAAAACCAAGCAACAACAACAAAACTCCTAAATATCTACAAAAAGCCATCTTTAGTCACATATATCTTTGATTCATATTATATTCATAGGAATACAGTCCTATTCATATATGTGCATAATATATATCCATACATTGGTATTTAAATATATAGAAATCAGAATATGAACCCTCTGCCTGCAGGGAGGGCATGGGGTATGAGAAATGGAAATCGGACTCTACCTCAATGGACACTGCCCTGTTCTTGGCACTCACACTGTGGATTTCTTCAATGAACAAGCTCTGCATGGAGGAACCATTCATTGGGGTCTGAGGGGACTGGGGGGCTGGAGCTGACTGTGGTGCAGAGGTTGCTTCCTGTGTGGTCGCTGTGGAACTGGCAGTGTGGGAGCCAGTCCCTCCAGACAAGTTCTGGGCCGCATTCAGCAAGGCCGAGGAGTGTTGGGAGGGCTGCATGACCACAGGGGAGCTCTGTACATGGTGAACTGTCATGGTGGACACGGGCACCACTTCTGACTTCACATCGCCGGGACCTCCGATGCTGCTGTGGACGGACTGTCCTGGCACATGGACTGTCTCCTCCTGATGCTTTAGGACCTCTGCAGCTGTGGCCTTCTCCATGGCAACGTACTGTGCAGCTTGGGCTGCATCTGTGCCTTTCAGGAGCCCATCAGTGACATGCCTAGGAGAGACCATGCACAACAGTGTTAAATAGTGACTGATATCCCTCTGTGATCTCATGTCCCTCTGTGATGCCATGTATTAGTACCAGTTCAGGTGAAAGTATTGAAGAATTCAGGGGTGAAGGTTATCTTAGCAGCATTCCAAAGCCATATGAGCTTTTGCAGTTCTTTCCGCAAAAGGTGGTTTCATGCGTGTGTGTCCTCATTCATGTCTATGTGTCCTCGTGTATGAATTCAGACACACATGTGCCGTGCTTCACAGAGAGAGTAGAGGATAACCTGTGGCATCTCAGTCCTTACTTTCCACCTTGTCTGAGGCTGGATTTCATTGCTGCTATTGACGCCAGGGTGGCCATCAATGCCAGCACAGCCTGTGAGCTTTTGGAGACTTGCCTGTCTCTGCCTCCCATCTGGTTATAGGTGTATTCATGCTGCGGCACCTGGTACTACATGGGTTCTAGGGATTTGAACACAGGTCCTCAGGCTTTGTGGCAAGTGCCCTTACCCATTGAGCCCTGCTGT
Source organism: Dicrostonyx torquatus (assembly GCA_028555095.1). Taxonomy (NCBI): domain Eukaryota; kingdom Metazoa; phylum Chordata; class Mammalia; order Rodentia; family Cricetidae; genus Dicrostonyx; species Dicrostonyx torquatus. The sequence continues at coordinate 7,960,013 of JAQHUG010000023.1, read as the reverse complement.
CAGCCCCAGGAGATAGTCTCTTTCTTTTATGGTAACACTATTGTGCCCAGACTGTTTGGTGGTGATAAGTGAAAGTGAACAGTTATCAATATTCACTCCTCCACCTGATTTTGGCTTGTGAAGCCCTCAAATACACTCAATTCTCACTCAGAAGCTCCTAGAAGCCTCCAAATTCTTCTTGCACTGTGAGCCATGTTAGCCTGTATCTTACCTTATTGCTGTCCTTCCCTGCATGTGGAATCAACCAAGCCTTTCAAATTCAAGGCCAACTGTGACTCAGAACCAAGGTGTGTTTTGTTCCCCATCTTCCTGAACATGCTATGCAAATGGTCTACGACTGATTTATATCCATGTGCTTGGGTTCTGAGACAAAGTCATGCTGACCTTGAACTTGTGATCCTCCTGAGGGCTGGGATTATGAGCATGTGCCACCTTCCCTGGTTCTTTGGGAGTCATTCAAAGTTATATGTCTATTTTCACACAGGCTGCAGTTGAAAAGACAAGGGTCTTTGGAAGCACACACGTGTGTTTGAGTGTCAGTTCTAGCATGTTCTAGAATGTCAGGGACACTGCCACTTTGAGTCTCAGGTACTTCTGTAGAATGTTAGGATGGCAATAAAGATAGTGCCTTCTTATAGCCAGGAGGTGGTGAAACATGACTTTAATCCCAGCACTCAGGAGGCAGAGGCAGGTGGATCTCTAAGTTTGAGGTCAGTCTGATCTACAGAGTGAGTTCCAGGACAGCCAGGGCTACACAGAGAAACCCTGTCTTGAAAAATAACCAAACAAAGTTAGTGACTTCTATGAGGAGTGTGTGTGTTTGGGTTAATACTGTAAAGTCATGTATCAAGTAAACAAGGGACTTGATCCCCATGTTTTAATTAGTCTGGCATTCTCTTCTTACTAGAATGCTTTCCCTTTCCTCTGATTTGAACAAAAGGCACTGGGTTCTATGACTTTCTGCTGCTATACACATCTGTGTGTTTTTTGCTTTTTATTTTACCCATTATAAGTCTCCAAGTCACTGAATATTCAAAATACATGATCCCATCTTCATCAAGACTTATATTCCTGGTTCTAAGACAAATACTGAGCTTAATCACCCAGTGCTGGGTATAAGTACACCTTTAACTAATTTCCAGAGAGAAGCCACAGTTTTCATTTAATGAGGTTGGCTTAGTTTAGACTTCATGGCTCTCACATTGGGTAACAGCTTACTGAAGACATAATTTAGCTGATCTGTAATGTAGTGGAGAAGAGTGTTCACTTGGTAAGAGGAAATGAGTGACATTGTGGGAAGGAGTAGCAGTACAGCTCTTTCCTGGATGGTCTATGTGCCCTTAGAATTCCTTTGGCATCTGGAATTTCTGAAGCTGACTATACACCTGCTTTGGAGAATTATCTTGTTGAGGTTAGTTATTGTTAGAAAAATCAAATCTGCTTCTTATGACTAGTTATCCATCTTAAAGTTAACTGCATTCCCAAAATAATTTACTTCTAAGCTGATAGAGTGATTATAGTCAGGGAAGAAAATTTTTACAAAGTTTCTGACATTACTTCCACCTGGGAACTATTCCTTCTTTCTTTTTTAATTTTTATTTATTTATTTATATTTATTTATTGTGGTGGTGGTGTTCATGGCTGGACACATCCTAGGCAAGTGTCCTACCACTGAGCTACAGCCCTGCCTCTGTAAGCACGGTTTCAATAGGTATGATGATTCTAGAATTTTTTCATTGAAAGTTGCAGATCAGGCTGTGATTCCTCTGGATATTTCTTCACAGTAGCGATCTTTGATGAGCAGGTCCTCTCAAGCATGCATTTCTTTCCTTGGTGGAACCATCAGATTCCCAGATACTCTTTCAGCAGATAAACACTTGACTTGGTTTTTCTAACTGAAGTCTACCACGCCCCCCGAGGTGAAGGAGACCAATAGAGTATTTTAATTTGTTCTTTACCTACAAATTGTTACATTTAGTTTTTGAAACTACTTACCTAATTTTATTTCTAAATTCATTAATTTCATAGTAGTGTGGATCAAGCCCAGCACATGACTAACAATTTAAAAGCCTATGATGGGTCCAGTGCAAAAGTCTGCACTGAAGGAATTATGTCGTGAAGCCACATTGTAACAGATGTTGAGATTGTGGGTAGGATGCCATAAATAAGGGGTGGTAAGTCATGATATTACTAGAAGTAGGCCCTTGGAGAAGGGCAGGAACCTAGAGCCCATGAACTATACGGCAGCCTTTGAGCCCTCCTCCTCACCCACCCCAGTAGGGCCATAACAGTCACCTCCGCAACATCGTTAGGACATCCGTCATGCTTCTCACTCGCTTCAGCAGGCTGTCCAGCTTGTGCGGTTCTTCCTTCAGGAACCTCACTGCCTCTACTTCTATGCGTAGGACAGCACGCATCTTATTTTGCAAAGTTGGAAATTCTCCTACAGGCCAAACCAGCAGTTAGTTATGGGAAGTTATTAGGAAGGCAGAATAACCACACCCATCCCACAACTGTGACCTAGGGTAGCACAGAGAAGTACCATGCCTACACATGTGGGGAGACAGTGGCTAAGAGCACAGATGGTGACCTTGGATAAGGTCACAGCCCCTCTAGATCCATTCCCTGTGTATTACAGATAAGGTCAACTGAAAGTTAGGGTCGTTTTCAAGATGTGGTATGTCTGTCAGGTACAGTAAAAGTGAACAGACATTTTTAATTGTATCATTCAGTGTCCATCTTCAGCTCCCTCTCCGAGAGTCCTCTAAGAAGTCCTGAATGAATCTTTCACTATCTGAACGATTATTTATTAAATATTTATTTGAAGCAAGGTTTTACTACTTCCCTGGGCTGGTCTCAATTAAGTTCAAGGTATCCTCCTGCCTCAGCCTCCTGAATAGCTGGGATGACAGGTTCATATTTGAAGATTCTTACACCTCCCAAGAAACACACTTCCAACCTCCCTTCCCGCAGAAGCCTCACCTTTGAGAGTGGCCACAGCTTCTCCCACTTGGCGCAGGAGGAACGCTCCATCCTCCACATCTTTCAGAGTCACCGTGCGGCCAGCGGATGAAGAGTCCTTCTTCAAGTCCTCAACAAAGTCCTCCAGTTCACTGTCAGGGAGGGTGTCAGATAGCAGAGGAACTGAGCATGGAGGGTCTCAGGAAGGGCAGGTGAAGGAGCAGGGCACAGCCTGTTGTGTCCCAGCTCCACCTTGGGTTTCCATGGAGGTGGTGGTAGTGCAGTAGAAGGCACTTTGTTTTGGAACCTTGCATAGAGGTGTAAGGCAGCTTCAGGAAGGTTCTCCTCTGCCTGTCATTTGAGGCTCAGGTTGGCCAGGGATATGTGTGTGTGTGTGTGTGTGTGTGTGTGTGTGTGTGTGTGTGTGTGTGTGTGTGATGAGGGGAGTGGCTTGTGGCTTACGGAAGATATTCTTAATTTTCAAGGGTACTCATGCCAGCCAAGGGAGCAATGTGTACACTTGGTGACCAGGAAGGGAGGGAGAGAAAAACAGAGGGAAGAAACTGGTGATAGACTAGAAATGGAAGCAGGCAGTGTGCAGGGGTGGCATGAGCCAACAGAAGGAAATTAGACAATCAGGTTTCTCAACTTTGGTATCTGACATTTTGGACCAGATAATTTCTTTTAGTATAAGACTGCTTTGTGCAGTGAATGATGTTAAGCGGTGTCCCTGGTCTCTACCCATCGAGTGTTAATAGCAAATGACCCCAAATTCCAGTCATTTGTGACACACACGTGAATGTCCCTTGACATTGTCAAATGTCCTTTGGAGAAAGCAAAACTGACCTCAAAATTCCCTAATAGATAACCTCCAGTGGCCCCACCAATAATGATTGCCTCTCTTCTTATGGGTAAGCACTTACATAAGATCTGATTTCTGGTGTGTGTGTGTGTGTGTGTGTGTGTGTGTACACACACAAATACTAACTCCATCAGAGATAAGTTACATTCTTTCACTCGAAACAACAAAAGCAATCTGTCCAGACATCTTTACTCATTCCCCCATGTGTTTGTATCCTTTCAATTTGCCTGCAAATTTGAGAAAAAGCTGTTTTTAAAAGAAAGATTAGTGGGGCTAGAGTGCTGAGAAACACAGGACCACTAGGTGGCAGCAAGATATTGGCAACTGTATCTCCTGGTGCCTTCCCTAGTGGAGCAGGCAGGGGATGGTCACTGAGGAGGTAATGGGACTCCTTTCCTCCAGGTAAAGTGGAGGGAGCTAGGGTGGCTGCAGAAGGGAGTCCAGCAGGTCAGAGTATACATTCATTAAGGATGAAGTCACATACAATCAATCTGACCTCTTCTGACTCTTAAGAGAAGTCTATCAGAAGACACTTTCCTGGAGTCAGTTCTCTTGTTCTACTGTGGGTTCCCATGATCTTGTTATGCACAGCCCAGACAGACATGCAGCAAGTCTCCAGAGCAGGAGGTCTACAGAAGGTGCCATGCAGATAGGAATGGCATGATTCAAACATGAGATGTCATTATCACCAGTCCCCAATTCTCCTGCCGATCCCATCCCCCTTCTCTAAAGATGTCACACTTTCCTGGTCAAAAGACATGTTGCCATGGGGACTGTAGAGTTTTCCAGGCCTTGATAGAGGACACTTGGAACCACAGATACCAGGGCCAGCAGCTCTCTGATGTACACAGTAGGGGTTCAGTAAAGAAGAGGACAGTATCAACAGAAGAGCAGCCTGGGAACAGCTCTTCTTCCCAGGTGGCCAGCACTCACCGGAGCTTTCTGACAATCCTCTCCTCTTCATGGAGGTACTTCTGTCTCTCCTGCTCCACCAGGGTGCGCTGGCGTTGCACCGGGTCCTCCAGTCTCTGCATCGTCTCCTTCAGTTTGCTACTGATTTCCAGCTCAGCCTTCTTCATCATCGCCCTCAGAATCTCCTGGTTCTGCAGCTGCCGAGCAAAAGAAATCAGCTTCCATTGGCTTCGCCTGTCTGCCTTCGTGGGGCCTGAATGCCTTGCAGTCTTCAGAAACGGGCTCAGAGAAAAACTACAGCTGAATTTTTATTTTGGTAAGAAAGACAAGAAAGCAAGGACTGGCTACAGTATCGCTTCCTCGAGGAACGCTGAGCTTCAGCAGACAACTGACAGCTGACAGGTTTTGTGTCTATAAAAAAGGGTAGAATCTTTTCTACTCTTCGACCACTGTTTCACACACACACAAGGCGCAAACTCTGATGGACATGGTTTTATAGAGGAGCCAAGAGCACTAGTGTTGGAAGCCAAGTAGACCAATCAACCCGATCCTTAGCCCCCTAGAGACTAGGGCAGCCACCCGGACTTTCTTGCCCTCTGTTTTACTTTTCTCAATTATGTGGGACCTGCTTTCCTCGGCAGGACCACGTGAGGCTCTCGTGGATACTCAACAACCACTGGCTTCACAGGAATCTTTCAGAATGTTTTTTAAAAGTGAATCTGGACTCTCTGGTTCGTTTGACTCCGTGTCTCAAAACCTTACCATGTGGCTCTCAGTATTGATGGTGACAATGATAATGAGTCCAGAGGAGACCAAGGCTCTTGGAAATTTACTAATTTCACTGGATCTGACAAAGATCGCATGTGAATCTAAGCCCATAATTCCCATACAATTTTCAGAACTCACTGGTTTTTCATCTCATGGAGCAGACAACATGCAAGTTTGCAGTCAGGTTTCATAAGACACTTGTCAACACTGCATCCTTGGGGCAGGGCAGTGATAGTCTTTCATACACCTGGGAAGTGAGCACCTTCCCTATGCCTCAGCAGCTGCGATTCCATTATATTCGTTACATTATCCCTAAGTTCCCCGGAAACACCGGAGAGTCCTTCAGCTCTTTGAATTGTTCTCTGGACCCTTCCCCACTACATGCTATCACCTCACAGGGTGAGGACGCTGTTGTCATCTGCCCCATTATATCTTCACACTGAAGGGAAGGACGGTTTGTTCAGAGCCTCACTGTGGTCTCCATTACCCAAGGAAAGAATAAGCTGGTCACAGGCATAGGCACCGCTGGGTCCCAACGTCAGTGCAAGATTCTGTGTGGCGCTTGCTAAAAAGACTATGGCCGTGAATGCTACATGTTCCCATGATTGTTAATAAGGACATGTGGTAACAGGACAGTGTCTTTGTCTGACTGTGGGGATTTAGTCAGACAATTTAAAAACATGTTTAGGACAGACTCTGGTACAAACCTAACTCTGAGTACATACCAGCTATTGTTATCAGAGAGCAGGAACCTGGGGGTGGAGCCAGTAAAACTGGGCCACTCTTGGTGACCTCTGTGACTCAGCCATGTTCACACAGCTTTGCTACTGTCCTTTCCGCGGGCTTCTGAAATCATCCAGTGCACAGCTGTCATGAACCTCCTTTGCTCTGGCCCATCCTTCCTTGAGATAGCCCTTCCCCAGTGTCTCGTCTCTTCTCAGATGCTCACATCAGCATCCTCTGGTCTTTCTGACTCACTGACCACTGCCACAGTGACCTTGTACCTACATATTTCCACCTCTTGAAATGGTCTTCCTGCCTCCTTGTTAATTTCTGCTCTAGAAAGAGGATCTGATATCATCTTTTGAACAAATGAAGTTAAGCAGCCATCTTGACAACAGAGAGCAGTGGAAAAGCCAGAATTGTTCTCTGAGTGGTCAAATTAGGGAGTGACCACCGGCCAGCTCAGGTGAGCCTTGGGCAGCCTGTGCCGCAGACGCTGGGGCAGTTGTATGGTCAACACCATATAGGTCAATGAAACATAAACAGAAACACGGCCTTCTATGAAAAACTTCGCTCAAATTCAAGGCTATGACGCAGCTCCGCAGAGCTCTGCCTGGGATGGGGAGGCACAGTGAGTGGAGATGGCCGTGTAAGACACAAAGATGTACACTGTTAAAGAATTGTCAAGGTTACGGATGCCTGAAGGCTTGTGAGAGAAGCGGCTAACTTGACTGGGATGCAAACTGAACATCGTGAATTTTTTTGACTACCTGAGTGATTGTGTTTTGCTACCGAGGACAATGTCATGGTCTAAGAAAGGGGCTTATGAAAGAAGAGACAGTATCACTGTGCCATGAGCTAGGGCCCAGCCCTCTGCTGTCACCTTCCTGGCCACACCCGAAGAAACAAGCTCAAGTAACACTGTAATCTCATTAGCAGCAGACATTAAAATGGCTATCAAAAATAAAGATTATTGCTGGGAGAGCCTTCACACTGAAATTGGAAGGTGGGAAATAGGCTCCTCAGAGGTCATTTGTCAGTTATAGGCCCAATCAGGGTTAGAACCAGGTCATTTTATTCTGTCTCTCGAATTGCTCTTCTATCCAGACATGAGTCTTGCTCTAGGCATACTTTCTGGCACACATAGCATTTCCGACACCGCTATAAACATCCTGGAGGAAGACAATTCCACATAACGCGTCAGTGGGTTCCTGTGCTACCAGAGCAGAGGAGGAATGGCTGTTCCTGAGTCTCCTTGCCAGCAGGAGGCTTCCTGGGAGTCAGGTGAGAGTACAGACAAGGAACTTGTCATGCCACTGTGGGGGGCACTTCCTGAAGGGAGGAACGCCGAACTAGCTAGTTTCTTAGTCCACTTCCCCTCCTCTCTCCTCGTCTATCCTGCCCTGTTATTGCTATGACCTCCTGGCCATGAAAATGCCCTGGTTCATCGCAGCAAAAAGAAAAGCAGAGGGCAAGGTTCTGATCCACAGATGTGTTCTTAGTCTTTCTCCGTGTCGGAGAGCGTGGGTAAGGTTTGCAGGGTTTCCCTTCAGTTGATGAAGGAGCATCAGTTCTGGGAAGGGACAGTATACAAACAGCAAGAAATACACGCTCACACCAAGACGACTCCTCAAGTTCACAGATACCAGGAAACACCACTGAAGAGAGACGTTTTTGGGTCACTCTAAAAGTCCCTTCACAGTCCCTCACGTTTGCACCCTCTAGCTGGAGAAAACCACCCACACTTCTGCTATCGCAGAACAGCTCCCCCTGTCCTAGAACATCATGCAAATGGAATCACACATTGTCCACTGTTACTGGCTTCCTTCATTCAGATCTCCCAGCCCCAGCGCTGAGATGGAACTCAGGGCCTCGCATGTGCTAGGCAACTGATCTACCCCTGAGTCACGCTCCAGCCCAGCCCAGAGCTGCTGAGATTCCAGCCATGTTATTTCAGCCACTCATTCTCTTTACGACCAAAGTGACATTCCTTTGTATGGACGTACTAAGTGTTTTATAGTTTGACTTGATTCTGGTGATCTTGTCAAGGTTACTTATTTTGAATGGCACTCTTGTTGATCCCTTTCACATGCAATTGTATCGTCTGTGAGGAGAGACAACTACACTTTGTGTTTCTCTTCATATTCCTGCATTTCCTTCGCTAGCCTTGCTCTGCTCGGTAAGATATTCAGTACAGTGCTAAACAGAAGGGAAAGGTGGTTTCCATCTACTTGGTTCTTGTGGTTTCCTGGGATCATGTGTGGCATTTCACTAGCAATGCCATCTCCTATGGGCTGAGGAAGGTCCTTTCTCTCTGGAGACTCCCGGGTGTTGGTGTCACTGACGGTGAGCTCCAGCATGCTTGTCTCATATTTACTGAGAGGTTATGCAGTTTTTATTCTGTTGATTGGGTTAAACACGACAATTTCTATTTCTATGCTAAAGAACTCTGGTATACTTGAGGTAATTATTTTTTAATGCATTACTGAACTTCCTTGTTACTATTTTGTTGAGGGTTTGATACCTTTGTCTTGGCAAGGGCCACTGGCCTGTGAATTTCCTCCTTTTGGTTTTGTTCTTAGGGCATGTGCTGGTTAGTTTTTGTGAACTTGACACCAGCTAGAGTCATCTGGGAAGAGTGGAATTCAAGTGAAGAGCTGCCTTCATTAGGTTGGCCTGTGAGCTTGTCTGTGGGACTTTTTCGTGATTAATGATTGATGTGGGCAATGTCACCACTGGGCTGGCGGTCCTTGGTTTGTATAAGAAAGCAGGCTGAGCAAGCCTTGGCGCGCAAGCCAGTAAGCAGCACCCCTCCACTGCCTCTGCTTTAGTTGCTGCCTTGACTTCCCTTCATGCCGGACTGGGACATGTAAGCCCTCTCCTCTTGGAGTTGTCGCTTTTAGTCAGTGTTTATCACAACCGTAAAAAGCTAACTAGGACAGGGTAACACTGACTTCATAAAAGGAGTTGGGCACTAAGTTTCCTCCCCTTTAGATTTTTTTTTCCCCTTTTGGGCCTTTGAAGATGTCCTTAAACTATTTCCTGTCGGGTCTTATTTCTGATTAGAAGTGTCTATTAGTCCTGATTTATGTTCCATGTATGAAATGCTTCTCCCCACTCTGCCTGTCGTTTCTATTGATCCTTGTTCTCTAGCAATCTGTTTACAGAAGCCATTGTTGTGGTTTTCTCTCCAATGACCAGTCTGGGTGTTTACTGGGCTCTTTAAAAGTCTGTGCATTTATAACCTTCATCGAGTTTGGAAAAATTGCCCCCACTCTTTCTTCCCACATTGACCCTTGAGTACTGCTCCATGGGTCACTGAATTTTAGTGTAATTTCTTCTTAACTCTTGGATGGTTTCTATTGCTGTTTTCTATTGCTTTCTTTGGCCAGTGCTTCATCATTTAAGTCTATCTAGATACTGTGTATCTTTTTTTTTTAACTACCAAAAGCTCTATCTTTAAGCGCTTAAAGCATTAGTTCATGCTTTCTTCTAAATCTGTGAGAATAATTTGAATAGTCTTTTGAAGTCATTGTTACTGGTCTGAGTGATCTTCATCACTTCTGGTTGGCTTCTGTTGGCTGAGTTTTCATAGATCATTTTTTTTTAACCATCATTCATTGTCTAGTAGCTACTGGTTGAATGTTAGGCATGGAGTATTAGTTTTTATTGTTTTCCTTACAGATTTTGGGTATTTTCTGACAGGCCAGTTGTGTGTGGCTCATTTTGTTACTGAGAGAATTATTTTTAATCTTTTGTAGGGAGAATCTAGGGTGATCTTTATGCTAGGGCTACTTTGGTTCAATGACTGGGATATAGCTGTTTTCTAGTCTGTACTTAATTCTGAGGTATCTAATATGGCCTCTTCATTCTTTCTTGTGAAAACTTGAACTGCTCCAGGCCTGGGTGGTCTCTAGGAAGATTTTGGCTTGCTGGTTTATCCAGTCTTTACTTGGTCCAGAGGTCTGGTTGTTCTACACATACTTGGCCTGCAGATTAACATACAGAGATTTCTTTCTGTACAGAGATTTCTTCTATTTGGCACTTCACTCCACAAATGTAAGCAGCTTCCGCTTTCTGAACCTTGATTTTATCTCCTTAGCTGAGCAAGATGATCCCAAGACTGCTTGAGTTTCTGCATTGCATCTGAAAATTGCTTCCAGGCAGATGCACGGGTTAATCATGGGATTCATCTGCCTTATCTCCATCCTTCTAAGCAACCCAGGCCCAAGATCTCTGTTGTCCAGTGTCTACAAGTCATGTTCAATAGTTTCTAGTTCTCTAGATGTCAACAATGAAAGGTGAGTGGGGCTGCAACTACTCCCTCTTAACTGAAAACACAACTTATTAAAAATGCCTTTGATGGTTTTATAAGCACACTTAGAATGTTCTTGGCCACTAAATCCTTAATTGGGCCAAGTGAATTATCCATGTCAGCTTCATGAACAATGTAGGAAACCATTTAAACCTAACTACCTCAAAATAGCCCTGTACCTCCTAAGCTCATCCCTGACATGGTAGGTGAAGCCAACCTTGACAACATGGTCAGCTGACAGAAAGCACCAGATGCTGCAGTCTCCCTGTGACGCTAAGCAGTGGGTGTGCCACAAACTTGGGGGGTTGGGACTAAAAACCAGACACCAGAATGACTCCTAACCACCTTCGTAAAACAAGCAATGCCTAGTCACGAATACATGGTGTCTGGATATTGTCTCCGGATCTTAGATAGTCTCTTGTCTGCAGATCTGACTGGACCTTGGTAAACTATTTAGTAACTTAACAGTCACCTTCTGTATCAGTTCCATTTATCATTTCTGCCTGGGTGGAAAAACAGTCTGTTCTACAAGGGCCAAACTTTGGTGTACTTTCCTCTGGGATACACATTATCCTGACCATAATTTTGGACGTCAGAAAATAAAAAAACTCTAGCAGAAGAGATCCATTAAGATAACTGTTGAATTATGTCAGGCCAGATCCTAGGGCTCAGTGAACAGCAGTCTCTTCTTTAGTGTTGATTGATCCTCCCTCACCAGAGGAAAACCCGGAGATTCCCAGAAACCTTAAACATGTAACACTAAGCTCAGAATAAAAGAATTTTTTTTCTTTTCTTTTCTTATCAGGAAGCCGGATAAAGAGATGGGCGAAAAAAAAAAAAAGTGATGTGTGACTTGGAACCGTAGAATGTGTCCATTCTTTTGATTTCGGTGAAGTCCTGACTGTGGTCTCCACAGAACTTTTCTTCCAGGAATACATTTCTCTCCTCAACTCAGAGAAGGGCAAGAATGGAGTCACCGCTGTTGGTCTGGAATATTCTTGTGGAAAGGAAAAAGAAATCTACACACTCGGACGTTCTTCAGGAAAAGAATTATCCGCCATTAGAAATAAGCGGGTTTTCATCTATAAATTATATCAGGAAAAGTAATGGATAAAGAGCATCCTCTCTTGAAGAGAATATTTGTTGAGTTTCAAGGTTCTTTTATTGTTGCCATCTTTGTGGACCTAGAGGTTACTTGGGGGGAGAACACAGCAGTGTAAACATTCCATCAGCTTGTGGCCGGAGCAGATCTGATGAAACAGAGGAGGCGCAGCTGATGATCATGGCTGGAACAGTTTAAGGTACCATCTCCTTCTGGGCTTACAGAGTGGCACTCATCAGCATCCGCTCAGCATTTGTGAGAAGTGACTGATCCCAGCACGGCTACGAGGTATCTCACTGGACTGAGCAATCATAATAACCTGAAAGCAGTAATTCTTACCCTGGGACATTCTAGAACCATGAGCCTACCTGCCAGCCCATACCAATGAAGTCAGACTCTGGCAGGGCGACTCAATATATGCACTTTTGTGAAGGACCTGAGGTGACTCTAGTGAGCAGCATGGGTGGAACATGTCTTGTCCACCTCTATGAAGTCAGAAGCCAATGCATGACATGCAGAGGGAGCTGGTTGTCTCAATGGCCTCACTGACATCATTTTCTCCCATCTGATCACCCTTGTTTTTTTTTTTTTTTAAGATTTTATTTATTTATTTCTTATGTATACAACATTCTGCCTTCATGTATGCCCACACGCCAGAAGAGGGCACCAGACCTCGTTACTGATGGTTGTGAGCCACCATGTGGTTGCTGGGAATTGAACTCAGGACC
>JAQHUG010000023.1:7886103-7912263 GCA_028555095.1 Dicrostonyx torquatus | reverse complement strand
TGCATAATGTAAGATCTGTGGAAAAATGTGTGTGTGTAGTACTAACCCATCCACAAACACACAAACAGCCCAGCATAATTATCTGTGGAGACAAGTTATTTAACCAATCAGGATTCCCCTAGGCAGGATATGCAAAGTAAAATTCTTCCTTTGTTATTTCACCTCTGGCGAAGGTAGGGAGTGGAAATGTAAAAGTACGGCACCACAGTCATCTGTCATAACACAGTGGTGACAATGATACTAACTTTTTCTGACTAACTTGTCTAATACTTTCTATTCTAGGTATAACATAACTTTATAAAAATGTTTCATAACACATAAGGAAGAAATCTATAGACGTTTTTTGAGATTTGAAGAAATGAAGACACCAAGGTTGGCAAATCCGTCTATGTGAGGGAGTGAAAACCCAACAGGGCCACTGGCAAATGGAGAGTGAATCTCCTTTAGACGCTGCTCAGGAAGCTACCACACATGGAACACGCCGCACATCCTCGAAGGCTGGGCTTTGTGCTGTTGTTTGCTTGGTTGAATTTTTAATACAAGGTTTCATAGGCTGACTTTGACATTGCAGCAATGTTTTCCTCATTGCCATGCCTCAGTGTCTTGAGCACTGGGATTACAGAGTGCCCCAACATACCCGGTACCGAATCTCTTGACAAATGGGACTAAGTGGCTCTGTGGGCTGGGTACCTGCGGCATCTGCATCAATGATACCACACTAGGCACTGGGAACGGAGATGCGGTGGTTTGAATGAGAAATGCCCCTATGTATTTGAACATTTGGTCTCCAGTTGGCAGCACTGTGTGAGGATGTTAGGGATCCTGTAGGAGGTGGAGTGGGGGTGGGGGCGGTGCAGGGATAGAATTTGCGAGTTTATAGACTTGCACCACTTCTGGTTCTCACACTGCTTCCTGTGTGGGTTACAATGTGATCTCTCAGTCTCCTGCTCAAGCATCCTGCTTCCACATTTCCCCAGCATTAGCCCTCTGTAGCCATGAGCTAAAATATACTAAACAATCTCTTTCTTTCATAAATTGCTTTGCTTTTGGTTACGGTATTTTATCACAGCAACAGAAAACTAACTAATACAGAGGATGGTGCCTCTGTTGGTCAAATGTTCCCAGAACCTAGGATGGGAAAATTGTCATGTGATGCTGGTCCTCTGCTCCCCTCACGGCACCCATGGAGTATGAAGTAGTGGTAGCATGGTGGAAAGAGAGGGTAGGTTGTGGTTCTCAGTCTTATACCCTGAGAGTGGGTCTTTTATATGCATGCATGCATGCATGCATGTATGTATGTATATATACATATATATGTATATATAAATTACTTCATTAAATCCCTGTGCTTCTAATTCTCATTCTCCCATGACCCACTATTTCCCAACTGCACCTCACAGACCATTTCAGGGGACACATCTGTCACCATATCTGCTGAGTTCTCAGCACTCACTCCAAGCTCTGCCTTTTTTCTTAGCTCGACATTCTCAAGCCAGTTAGCCAGTTGTTATTTTACCAATGGTGAGAGCTGGATTCTGTTCTTGCATTAATGATGCCAAAATGTTCATGCTCATTCCTGTTCCATTCTCCTAAAACTTTTGTGCTGTGAGATTCCTTATGCTAGAGGCGACAGGGCTTGGGACTGATTTGAGTGTGAAAACAGTAAGTTAGAGAGACAGTTCACATTCCATTCACAAGCCTAGACTTCTTAGAAGGTTATATAACAGTGTGTAATGGAACCATTTTTAGTCAGAAGCAGTAGTTCTAAGCAGGTCCTGAGCAACTTAGTATCTGATTCTTGTATTTTATCCTTTCAGAACCTACATGAAACAGGTAAGTTGCCCATTTTACTTCAATTTAGCTAAATTTTATGATTATAATTATTTTTATTCAGCTCAGTTAATTCAGGCTAGGGAACGTTCTTCTATGAAATTTTGTTTTCAATTATTACTTTGCAGATTTTGGAGGGTTTTCAAGATACTTTCAAGGTATAAATACTTATATATACACATATGCATATGTGTATATGTATAATTATATATATGTATATACATATATATATATATATAAAATTTGAACATTCAGAGTGTTTTATTCACTAGAAAACTACCCACTCCTGAATGAGTATTAAATTCAAACATTCCATATTCATGCAAACTTGTTCTTTTCATTTTCCAAAAACAAGATAAGAAAATGGCATTGCATTCTATAGGTGTAACACAAATGTCTGTGACCAACAGTTAAGGTACTATTCATTTTCTATGACAGACAATTATTATGATCCCTCCATCTATCGTCTGCATGGTTTCTATTAATCACCATTTTCCTCCCAGTTGTTTCAAATTACCTCAATGGCAATGCTGTGAGGACCAGAGTCGAGGGACAAGAAGCCTAGTGGTGTCTGTGGCACCTCTGTCTCCTTTCTCATGGTCACGGGTGGACCTCATCGACCTGACCCCACTCATTTGGGAACTCTGTAGGGAAGGGCCACCTCCTTTGATGCTCAGAATTTTGTTCCCTATTTGTATCTAGAAAGTAGTTTCAGCAACACACAGGCACAGACCACCCTCGGCCACCCCTATGCCTTACCTGGTTTCTCTGTCTTTGGGGATCGTAGCAGTGCTGTAAGCAAAAACTTGCTTCTCAACTAGAGGAGGCCCCAGGTCTACAAGGCTGGATAATCCTGGAGTGTTTCGTGGCTTTTCGATATACACCAGGGTGCCGGGCTCCTTTTTGAAGGACTGACGACTGGGTGAGGCCCTGTCGGGCTGCAGGGTGTGAGGGGGCCCATGTGCGTTAAGATGCGGGTGCATGTCTATCATTCTCAGGTCACTCACCCGGTGCGGAGAGGCTGGGGGCGTTTTGGAGCCCAAGGTAGGCAAATGGCTGTCGGGGTATTTCCTTGACTTCTGTCTGTACAATGACTGCTCCATATGCATTTCTGCTTGCAAGGAAGGGTTACAGTAAGCACTTGCTGACCGGATCGCAGTGCGGTGATACGCAATGACATGATCTGGGACATCCAATGGGTGGCCACCGTGGGACGAGGCTATGCTCATGCGTCCCTCATGATAGACGTAAGGGTCGGCATAGAAACCCTCATTTCTGAACATAACCAGGTTTTTGTTGCTCATATCCTCATCGGGCTTCACATCTCTTCTTTCCAAAATGGCACTGGGGCTTGGGGAGATGGATCTAGAGACTGGCAGGCTGGAGAGTCTGTCCCTGGGGATGGTGGCGTTGCCAGGAATAGCCATGGGACGGCTGCCCCCGTAAGGAATTCTGGATGGTGAGGGAGGCAAAGAATGGGGCACTGGAGTGGATGGTGGGGAGTTTGGAATTGCATGGGGTGGGTGAGCTGTGGATCCTGGTCTGGGGGCTACAAGGCCATCTCCTCTTGCATAAACAATTTCTCTCTGCATCTGAAAATAAAGCAAGGAATCAGAAAACATACGTAGATAATCATGGTTTGGGAGGAATCCCAATATGACAAGGTAAATTTCTTAATAGGGAAAACTTGGCCATGTTTTCCTTCTTACCAGACACTCACACCGGATGGTTGGAACCCAACCATTTGTCTCCTTACTGTCAACAAAGTCATGGATCCTGAAGTGACAGACACTATCCAGGTAGGCTCATTACAATCACAAAGGTTATATGTGTATATATATGGAAACAAGGAATTCAGGCATGGGGGTGGGGTCTGCAATGATAGAAGCAGTCAAGGACAGAAAGGCCAGAAGGTGCTAAGCTGTCTGCTTTGGAGGTGAGCGAGAGCTGGGAGCCAAGGATTGCAATGGCACATGACAAGGAAATGGATTCTCTCTAAGCCCGCCAAGCAGTCTGGTACTGCCTACGGGTTGATGAATGCCCATGAATTCTATACAAGAATAAATTCATTGCATTTAAAGCCTAAACTATTTTATTTGTTTGTTTTGTAATGTTTGTGTTCAAACCTAAAGCCCTCATAGCTTAGGCAAAGACTTTAGCAGTGCGCCCCACTCCACAGCTCCAAGTCTCTGGTAATTTGTGGTAGCAACCTCAAAAAACATATATCCTGTGACAACAACACAGTGCCATGGTCTGAATGTTGAGGCCATAGCTTCTTACAGCCCCTTAATAAATGTAGAGCTAATGTATACATAGCTCTAAAATTGTGTTTTCCAAGACCTGTGTTGGGTACATTTCCCTACAGTTAGCCCTGGAAAATAACTAATAAGTACTCTTCCAGGCTAATGTTAGGGAGGACCATGGCTAGAAACACAAAATGCATCCCTGGGAGAAGTGTGGAAGGAGGTTGAAGTCACTCATCAGCTCTTGACTTGAGGCCTGTGTGAAGACAGCACAACAGGCTAGGGGAGGTCAGGAGGTGACAGTGAGGTGACAGAAGAGAAAGAACCTGAAGTATGGTGGAGGCACCCTGGAAAGTCTTAACGGCACAGGCCACAAGGTGGTGATGGGTGATGTCACATCACTCAAGTGGCAATGGGACTGGGGTAGCAGGCTACTATAAGCTGGAGCTTTGGGCCAGGTACCTTAGGTATCCAGGCTGTGGCATTGCTTGGTCCAGGAGAGGTAAGGATGCCTATGACTCTTTGACAAATGCATCTTCAAAGAGAAGCAGTGACAGGAGAATAAAGCTAATGACGAAATGGGGGGGGCGACTAAATTTGTGCTTTGCAATCACATTATTGTGTTATCAAGGACAGAATCAAAACTGCAAATAAATCCAGGATATGATTATTTGATACACTGGTGCTTTGGTCAAGGCCCAAGAGGAAAATACCCATTGAGATTTTCCATTGTCCCGTGAGGAAGAGGACAGAAACCATAGTCCTTTATTCTTACTCCTGTGAGATGACAGAAGGGTGTCAATGGTTGGAAGGTAACCGTGATAGGGTCCTGGGAAAGAGGAGGTGGCTCAAACAGAGACAACCAGGATATGCACCCAGAAGGACTCACGGTGGGGGAGAGTAGTTTGAATAGGAAGCCGAGTCCATGCCTTGAATAAAAGAAACCAATGCAACACCACATAAATTTGTTTAGTAAACAACTTTTCCAAGTCCCTCCTAAGAGTCAGGCATTGGGATATAGCTCCAAACAAGCTTTCTAGTTCCCACCACTGAGAAGGAACCAGCTTTTCCCCCATGGGAATCCAGAGCAAGAGCCAATCTGTCTTCCATAGCTTCTTATCTTGTGCCTGGCACCCAATGATTCAGAATCTTTGGTAGGATCAGGGACTTCTAGGTATTATAATGGATTTTACATAAAATGTGAGCAATTAAAACTAAACTGAAACATAGTTACAAAGAGTCAACAGCTAAATGGAACCCTTGGAGGGTGTTTCCTGAGCAGTCCCTGAACTGGCCTCTTGATTCCCTATGGACCTGAGTGATACTGGAGACCCCAGAGAGAGCAGGCTCCTGGCTTAAAACCATAGTTTATCTCACTACCCTCTTTCCTCTCCAACACACACATGGAGTTCATGCCCGCCCCCACCCCCTCAGGGTAGTCTCTTCTCCCTTCTCCATATCTGACTGTGCTATCTTGAAATTCCCTTTCGTGTCCTTACTTTTATGTTCCGTACTTAGTCCTGGATTCCAGGTATCCTAATGTTCTGTGCATGTGACCGCTCTCTACTCACCTGGCACATGCATGACTAAGGTGTGCACTTTAGTAGACCAGAAGGGACCCACCCAAAGTCATGGTGGGGTAGTGTTCCTGATTAGTTCTCCAGAACGGTTGGAACAACCAAGGAAAGGAAGGTTTGAAAAACCATCACAAATCCTTACAAATTCCTTTCCCACTGTCCTGCACAGTTCTGGGCTCAATAAAAACAAAGGTATGCTCAGCGCATGGCTTTATAGGTCATAAAACCTGAGAGGGTCTGGTTCAGCTGGCAGTGAGTATCTGACGAAATGCCCCAAATAATCATAACACACGATGCAATAACCACTCCCCGCAAAAAGATCTCAAGATAAACTCATCACATCGCATTGATTCAAACAGGTCATTGCGTACAGAGCATCACACATTGCCCAAGACAAATTAACACATAGAAAGTTCTGTTGCCATTATTGTTGAGAATTACAAAGGTAAACAAGACGAAATATGTCTAGAAGCCACTTGGATCAGCAACTGCCTTAATCATTCTGCTTTCCTTTCTTATCTCTACATAGCATTTAGATTTTGGGGATCCCAGTCCAGCTGGACACAGTAGAAATATCTTTCTGTTCAGAGAGTAAAAAGAGAGAACAAGATTTTAAATAGTAGAGAATTGCTAAGATAAATAAGTAATATTAATGAACAAAAAATAAAATTAACTTTAATAAAAATATAGACATGTATTTTTTAAATCAGCAGAGGTCTTTCAATAGGAATTTAAAAAATGTTTTGTGATATGAAAAGACATAGTTAAGAGTTATGAGCATCTTTTAAAATGAAATACCAAAAGACCCATTACAAAAAAATTCTTTAGTCTCTAGTGACATGAATAGATATATCCTGAAAGAATAAATCAAAGCCGGGCGGTGGTGGCGCATGCCTTTAATCCCAGCACTCGGGAGGCAGAGGCAGGCGGATCTCTGTGAGTTCGAGACCAGCCTGGTCTACAAGAGCTAGTTCCAGGACAGGCTCCAAAGCCACAGAGAAACCCTGTCTCGAAAAACCAAAAAAATAAAAAAGAATAAATCAATTAAGAATAATTCTGACACACTGTACTGTGCATTCATGTGAAGAATATAGTTGTCAGTCAAAATACTGAATAGCTCTGTTTGGGTCCAGGGGCCAATCAGTCCAGAACCTCCATGAGTGAGGATGGATCCTCGTCATAGCCATGAGTATCTTATTCTTGCTGACCATGTGGGTATCATCCTTCCCATTTCAAAATAATCTCGCTATGGTCCAATGGGGTCACTGAATGAACCACTGAGTTGGCCACTGGGCATTCAATGTTAACAGAAGAGCTAGTCTGAGGTGAATGTCTCCATCAATATTAGTGGCATAGCCAAAGCCTCTGGCAAAATGTTCATGTCGCTTTGCCAGGCTGTGTCTGCTTTTCCAAGACTGAACTTTAAAAAGCACCCTGATCAGTTCAACCCCTGCTCTAAATAGAGCCCCAAAAGAGGATGACATGATAATCCCCTTAATCTGTACAAAAACATGGCTTTCAGATCTAAGAGAAGAAACTCTTAACACGAGATAACTCCAGTCCATGCAGTCAACGCCTGAGTCCAGCTGACGGCACCTCACCCAGGACCTGGTAGAAGGACTGGGAGATGAGGAAGGAACTTCACGCTGATTTCTAAAACCTAGACTTTACTGACTTCACAAGATACTTGTCTGACTGACCGTGGGGCAGGTAAGTTTTACAGTCTGTCATTTATGACAACCTTTGACGCTCAAGCTAGTGTCCTTCTTATGACACTGTAATGTCCTTGTTTCAGGTGTCTATCCTTTTACTTGTGGTTTTAAAAGTATCTTGCTGACAAAAACCTGACATTAACTATGAATGAGCTTTTCTTATGCTAATACGAAGATTAGGTCGGGTCTAGGAGAAGATTAGCTGACTTGGCCCGGTGAGATAAGCAAGACAGCGGTCTCCCACCCCTCTCTGACTCTGCCGCACCTCACTTCTCTTGGCAAGTTAAGAGTAGCTGTGCTTTCTCTACAGGGAATTTAATGTTGAAATCTGTATATGAACTGCAGAGTTTCCTTTTACAGAAATAAAAGAGGGCCTACATACATCTTTCTACTCCCTTCTCGGAATTCAAGTCAAGTATTTGTCTGCATAGGCTCCAGCAGAGAAATGTTCAACCTTCAGCAACGTATGAACCAAACTACTCTTGCTCCCTCCTTTGCTCGGCATGGAGCCTTTTCCTGGCCTCGCTGCTACCCAAATCCCTACTGTGCGGTTGTTGGAGTCCTTCCGGCGCGGGTAAACAAGGAGGTGTTTTACAGGGTCTCATCACCAAGGTGGCCCTGGGTAGCATGCTGCTATTTCCACTCACAACACCCAGTTCAGTAACCCACCCCATTCTTCCGTCAACCAGGAAACACTAAGGGCCAGTTCAAATCATGTTTGACTTAGGCAGCTATACATATAGCTGTATCTCATCTCCCCGAGCATTCTAAGACAGGGCAAGAATCACTCAGTTGGGAGTTTGTTGAAAGTAAGACAAGAAGGAACATTTTAAAATTGTTTCTGGAAAAGAAAATCTAGCACACGCAAACAACGTTTCCCTTACCATCTTCTGCGGCAGTGTTCCCATAACCATGGCTTTTTCTGAAGCGTTTACAGCACATACAGATACACTTTGTGGGGAGGGCGTAATATGCTCCGCTTTACTCTATTTCACGCCCCACCCTTCCAAGTCTAGAATCTGTACGTGGCCTCCTCCATCAGACCACATAATAAAGTGTCGGGGGAAAACAGAAATGCACCCTTAGAAATGTTTTCACCCTCAAAGAACAAAAGCCACTTACCGTTTGTCTGACAGAACCACCTGTGTAACTGACACCGTCAAAAGGCCCATTGGCTCTGTGCCGGGTGACGGTGCTCCTTTGTTTGAGATCCTCACCGAGTCCTCAGGCCCTCGCTTGGGTGATCCAGAATCCAAGTCACCACAAGGGCGCTCAGACGGTAAAATGCTCCCCAATGAAGACCAGTTTGTTTTGCCCGGTTTTCAGAGCGAAGCTGCCACAGGCATGGACAAAAAGTAGCTCTCCCCACGATAAGCCAATTTCTCCTCCCCTTGGAAATTAGTCACTGAATAACCTCAGCTCACATCCAACCACAGGCTACTGCGTGGGTGACTCAATCCTTCAACAATTGCTTACAGGGAAACCCATAGCAAGGCAGGCTCAACACTGAGAGCCCTGGATTAACAAGAAAATCTATATTACCAAACAGAATCGACAGAAAGCAAAGATGATCCTTAAAGCCGACCAAGAAGCAAAACCAACAGAGAACCGGGTGTGCTAATTATCCCTCAGGACCAATTCTCCCAGCAGTTTCCTGTTATGGGTGCTGAAAAAAAATCTGGCCCAGCACCAAGACTTCCTTCTCCTGCTAGACTTTTGAAGTCTGGTTACTGGCAAGTAAAGGCCACCTATCTCTTCCCTAGGTTTGTGGTACCTGAGGGAAAACAAGAGGGAGGGAAGAGGGGCTTTCTACTAATTACCCAGCCGGTTTAACCAGGCTGAGCTCTCCGTCCTCTGCAGCACAGGCTAGCTAGCAATGGCTATGGGGCTGGCAAACCCAGTTGAAATGAGGGGAGAGAGAGGGCAAGCCGCAGCTGCAGAAAGAGGCGCTCTGAGAAAGGCAAGCAGCTCCTGGCAGCCCCACCCTAGGCAACAAGGAAGAGAGAGCCCAGGGTTCTCCAGAGGCGTCCCCTGGGGAAGGCACTGTACAGTCTGCTCTTCCAGGGAGACGGACAAGAAGGGGCGCGTGTGTCTACCAGAAGTAGCTCACTGGAGGACAGGTGTAAGCACCTGGCTAACAAAAGGTCAGTGAGGCAAAAGCCAAGGCGTCCCTTGGCTCACAGAAGCACTCTGTTTAGTCACTCCCCTGTTCTCTGAGCCCTCAGGGACAGTACAACACCCAGCTGGGAAGCCTGCAACGGGGAACCTCAGACCTAGGGCTGGCTTTAAGCCACACCTCACTACCACACTCATGGCTGCCTGAGCATTTTTAAAAACATTTTTAGGCTGTCAGAGGCTGTTCTTGCGACCAAAAGAATTTTGTGACGTCGTTGAAGGTCATATGCAGTCAGCACTGTGAACTCACCAAAGGAACCGTCTACTTCCACCAAATCGCTTGCGGTTATTAAAGGAGGAGACGGTGGTGCCCATGACACCACCGTCCTCCCAAGATGGCCCATTAGAAACAATATTTTGATGAAGTGGTTGTAACAGATGCCACCTAAGAGGTTGGGAAAGTGGAGAAGGGATCTGAAAACCCTTATTTTGATTTTTTAAATCTAATCAGCAAGGATTTGTTATTTCTCACCGGGCTACGGGAAGCACACGCTCTTGGCTCCCAGGCATCTGGCATACATTTGGCAAGTTTTCTTGGGTCACAGAAGGGCTTTCCAGGAAGGGGAACGTAGAGGCTGGCCTTCACTGTCTGTGGAAGCCACGTCCAGCCCCACTGCACCCCCAATGTCTTTGTTTAATGGCATAGGGCACAACATGGCTCTTTGAATGATTTCCCCAGTGTCTTCCTGTGCAGAACCATTTGTTCTAAAGGGTTATATTCTGAATGACAGGGGCCATGCCCTTCCCATCCCTAAACAGAAGCAACAGACCCTCAGTGCTCTCTGGCTGAGTGAATCATGCCATAATCAACATATTCTTTCATGAGAGCCGCCTTAAAGGTACCATGGGAGGCAGTCTGGCCTATCTCTCCCATCTCTTCCTTCCTGCCACTTCAGAACCATATTTTTTCACTTTCGAAGTGCTCCAGGGCACTTTGCACAGTGCCCTGCAGTGTCCTGGCTTCATCCTTCCGGGGGCAGTAACTCACTGTCAGGGGTTTGAAAGGCAGCCCGATCCTGTGTTGAACTCGGATGAACTAAATGCTCTACCCTAAGCAGGAAGCTGATCCCAGAGAAGAGAGAGGCTTTGAAGGAAGTGGCTAATGATGCAACCATTTCTGAAAAAAATGTTCTGGTGCTGAACATAGACCCACTGAGCGGCTCATGCTCTACAGAGGACCCCTTAACCCTTTCCCACGGGCCCAAGTGCTGCCAGCTACTGGCATCTCAAACTCTAGCTTACTCATCAGGTTGCTCTCAGTCTTGCCTACCTTTCCATAAACAGCCTTTGTGAGACTGCAATTCATTTCCCATCTTCCCTTGTCGGACTAAGGCTGCAAGTGAAGTGGAATCAATTTATCTCTTTCAGGTTAGCACTAAGAAAGGCCTTGCCAGTAAATATGCAGGTTATCTGAGTAGGACACAATGTTTATTCTCTGGGAAGACCAATGACATAGTAAAATTTGTTCCTAATTCTTCTTTCTCATTCATTATCAACTTAAGAAATACATACGTAAAAAGAAACTCCAATGTGCCTGTAGACATAAACGTGGTATCATAAAAGGAAATAATTATTATGCTGGAAATAGTTCAAACTCATCTTGTTTATAATGTTAAAATTGCAAGGATGGTCATTTGTAAGGTCTTATTAATCTATTAATATTTCATTTGCTCATAAATGGACCATCTCCCAGACATGAGACAGACAGATTGTTGCCAAAATTATTGGATTCTCAGTAAAGAGATGATCCAGTCAGCGGTTAGCTTGTGTCTATATTTAACATGAGTGTTATTCCCAAAAATAGTTTGACATGGAGAATCTAGTTGGGCCCTACACCACTAGATCTGGACCAGCCCTGCGCCCAACAGTGATTAAAGAGGCTTGAACTGGGGCAGAATAAAGAAAAAATATTAAGTACATTATCTAACTTCCAAGTCACAATCAGTGACAGGGCAGAGCTGCGGGGTAGGTAAAAGAAAAACTCCCCTCTCTCATGGATACTTGTCTTCCATGGGGCTACTCCCTCTGTCATGGGCCAAGGACAACTTCTGTATCTGTGGTAGTCACAGTTAGTAAAATCATATCTTCTTAGAAACATTTCCAACAGATGGAACAAACAGCTCCCTGTCTGCTCCTCACATCCACCCATGCTTCGGCAGGGACAAAGGTCTTTTGTGCTCAATCCCTTTTAGAACTTCTAGATTTGCTGTTGGTACATTATCTAGGTGCTCAACTCAGTGGCTTACATGGTTTCCTTTGAGTAACAGCTATTGAAATGCCTATTTAATTATTAACACGTACCTTAAATGTACAATATATTGCATTATCAACTTATAATGTTTCTTACTGTGAAAGGAATTTTAAATGTACCCTCGAGCAAATACATATGATAATCACTTCATAGTTTTCTGCTACACAAAGTGCTTTCAGTTATGATTTTATTTTATGGACTCCATAGGGCAGGTACTACTGTCCTGACTGGCTAGGGCATGAGAAGTTAAGAACCTCGCTCAGCAACAAGCATCATGCAGCAAGCATATACATGTAGTAGCTAGTAGTGCCTTCATCATATTCATCTGTAGGAGATAAGTTCCAACCCATAGCTAGATGCCTAAAACTGCAGATAGGACAGAACATTTTATATATATATATTTTATATATATATATATATATACACATACATACATACATACATAAACATTTTCCCCTACACATATCCCAAAGAGATCAACAGCAATAACGCAATTGGGATAATTATAACAACAAAATTTTAAAAATTTGTAATAAAAGCTACTTAGAACTTATAAACTGGTTATTCTTGAATATCTATTGATTAGTTTTAGATAAATCAAGATTGACCTTGGGGAGCTGAAATCATGGGAAGGGAAACCAAAAACAAATATTATATATGATACATATGTACATACACAGATATCAACTATTTGTGCACTAAAATATCTGAGATGTATCTGATTAAAATCTCTCTCTGAGAATCATGACTCCAGTTATGATAGTGGTGTCACAATCTGCCACCAGTTATGCTCCTGGAGATCATAGCTCTCAAAGTTAACTCCTGTATATCTCTCAGGAATGCATTAACCAGTGACCGAGGTACAGATCCCTTCTCTTGACCCTATGTCCAGCCTTCCTTCCAATACAGAAACTGACCGTGCTATGACCGAAGAAACTTAGATACCGTAGCAAACAGCTTTAGGATGATTGCATCAATGTGAGAATTAAGATGTCTGCTTATTTTGGCTTGATGACATAGCAAGTCTAAACTTACCAAATGAGTTCATAACGATTTATATAGAATTGTAATCACGACAACTGTAGATTAGTGACACAGACTTTCAGGGCTCATTAGAGAAAAATGATGGTAGATACCTGATGAATGAGAGAACTTGGAAAGCAAATGGTCACTTAGCATCCTCACCTCTTATCCTTGGGAGATGTATGAAGGTTCTATCACTGTTAACAGAACAAACCCAGCACAAAGCTGCATTGCAGAGCCTATTTTAAACAGCCTGCTGTGGCTGGTGAGAGGTGCTTTGCTGAGCCATCATTTTTATCCACAGCTAGTGTGTCAAGAGAAGAAAGGATTGTAAAAGAAACAAGTCCCAGGGGATAACTCTGGAGGACATAATTTATAAACCCAGACTCTCGGCCAATAAATGTCAAGCAACAGTGGAGTTTCAGAACAAAACAGCCTGTGGCAATTTACCTCTAATTCAAAAGAGTCTTCTGCTCTGCCCTTAAAAGTAGCTTCTAGCCAGGCGTTGGTGGCGCACGCCTTTAATCCCAGCACTCGGGAGGCAGAGGCACGCGGATCTTTTTGAGTTTGAGACCAGCCTGGTCTACAAGAACTAGTTCCAGTGCAGGCTCCAAAGCCACAGAGAAACCCTGTCTTGAAAAGCCAAAAAAAAAAAAGTAGCTTCCAGTGTCAGTCACTTGCTCAGTCCTTTCAAAGACACTCCAACTTTGTATTTGTAACGAATATGCCCTTGAAACCCAATCTGTGTTCCTGGGTTTTGGTTGGAGCCTGAGACAAAGACTACAAAAACACCTGCGAGTATTTGGACCAGATTATTATTCCTGAATGACCTCCAAGGGTGTCTCTCAAAAATCAGTGCAGACAGACTGACAAGATGTCTCAGTAGGTGGAAACACGTGGCCCATAAGCCTGATAACCTGAGTTTAGTCCCCAGAACTCATGGTAGAAGGAGAGAACCAACTCCCATTGCCACCCATGGGCCATGACATGTGAACGCCTATATGCAGGTGGACCCCACACACATGTGCACAATACACCAATAACAACAATAATAATAATTTTTAAATATAAAAATGTCCATGTAGAATGATGGAGGGCAACCAGCACCACTCTGGAATGAATCACTGAAACTGCCTTCAAGTTCAGGAATTAACATGAGTGTCTTAACCTTTAACTAGGACTTCCCGTAATACCCACTCCAACAAAAAGATTCTGCGAATTCATGGAGTGCTGATTGAGTAGCTATTGTTTGTGGTAAATCTGGGGCTACAACTGATGAGCAAGAAGGGCTCTGGTGAGACACAATCCTTAGCGGGCATAGTGGCATCAGTCATTGATCCCGGCACTCAGGAGCAGAGTCAGGCAGATCTCTGAGTTCAAGGAGAGCCTGGCCTGCATACCGAGCTCCAGGATAGACAGAGACAGAGTCACATAGTGAGGTCCTGCCCCAAAATAAATGAATAAGCACAGTACACAATCCCCTACCTTTAAAAAAGGCACAGTTTAGAAGAGAAAGTTATATTCAAAATAGATCCAGAAAGAACCACCGAAAGGAGTGCACTAGACAATACTCCCAGGATCGGCAGAACGAGAGCATTCTGATATTAAGCTGTGGGTGGCAATAAAAACCACAACTGCCTATGATTTCTTCAGTGGTAAATACTTAAATCTGTTCAACTAAATTTACCAGGAAAAGTTGGATATAGGGAAGGAAAGCAATGGTTCTAGAGATTTCCTCTTTATCAGTTGCTTTCTAGACTTAGCCATTGGCTCCCTAATTATTTCTATCATGTAACTATCACCTCCATTTTCCAGATGGACAAACTGACCCAGAGCTTCAAAAAGCCAGGCCCAGAATCTACAAGATGCCAGAGCAATCTTACAGATCAGTATCTAGAGACCGGTGTTTGGGTCTGACCTTGGGAGGGTCTGAGGTTGAGTATTATTTTGGTAAAAAAAATCAAGCACAGAGATATCTGAACAAAGGCATCTCTGCTGCTTGTTCCAGAAGAGGAGTGTCAAACAAACCAAACATATCCACATTCTCCAAAACTGCAGGAGAAAGCCTTTGAAACAGTGGCTCCAGGATCCCCATGAACTCCACAAAAGTGCCCCATTCCAAAGGAATACCTTTGTGTTTGCAGTTCAAATACCAAGTGAGACAGCCGGTGAGCATGGCTTAGAAATCTGAGCCGGTCTGCAGAACCACTGTCTTGCCTTATTTGGATAAATAACAGCCTCAAAGACAACCAGTTTGGGAGTCATACATGCCCTGTGGCTGAGCTTGGCAGCATCTCTGCCCATGCCTTGCCCTGCCCTGCTCCAGCAGCAGATGGAGGAACTGAATTATCACTACCCCTTCACCACCAGGCTGATCCTGATACAAAATGTCTCTGCTTCTCCAAGTTCCAAGAACATACACCCAGAATCATGGGCATCCCCACTCTCAGATGAAGCTCTGAATTCAGAAACCAAGTTAGTTCTAAGAAACCAAATGGTTAGTTAGCAGCTCAGAGATTTCCTGCAAGACATCATGTCCCATGTGACAAAATGCAAAATGTGCACATCATGGAAGGAGGGTGATACAATCTAGTTGTTCTTGCCAGTGCAGTCCCCTGAAAAGAGAGAATCCCTGTCCCATAAGTAGCAAGGCCCAGGAAGAAAAAGTGCTGGGATCTATGGAGCACTTTCAAAGGCCCGAACCTGCACCTAGAGCTTTGCATTCACAGTAAAGATAAACTCCAGCGTGAACAACTTACTTTCTTTTCCCCAATGCTCAACCCAACATTCAGTCCTTCCTCCTTTACAGTGTGTGTGTGTGTCTGTGTGTGTGTCTCTGTGTGTGTGTGTCTGTGTGTGTGTCTCTGTGTGTGTGTGTGTGTCTGTGTCTCTCTGTGTGTGTATGTTCACTTAAATTTCTTCCCTTTTCTGAAAAACAACATGGGGTAAAATTTCTCCCAGGAAGGATAGAAAAATAAAGGTCAACAAATAGATGGTCTCTCCTCTGGTAAATCATTGTTACATTATCTGAGACGTAGGAATGCATGAAAAACTTGCATTATTTTTAATATCACCAACAAATATTCATGGGCTCCTCACTGAGTTGTGAGGCAAAACAAAGTATATAAAATGGATAATATTAACTTGAATATATTCACAGGAGGATGAAGAAAATAATACCTTCTCTTGGCGAAACAGATGAACTCATGAATGAACGGCAATTCTGAATGTAGGCAACGTATACTTTGTTGTAGTGTATCTTAAAGACTGCATCCTTGCGGAGGAAAAGTCCAAGTATAAGGCACAGACCTTACATTTAAGAAGATATATGAAAATATTCTTGCTGATGCTAGTAAGATGACTTATGAGGTAAAGGAGCTGACAGACAGGCCTGATACCCGGAGTTCACTCCTGGGGATCCATGAGGTGGAAGGGAAAGAACCAACTGTTGTAGAACATTATTCTAAGATGCCATTACATTTTTTCATGCTGTGGAACATTTGTTCAATGATGCAGAGATGTGTTACATTCTTTTATGTTACATTTGTTTGACTCTGTGAAGCTGTGTTACTTTACCTGTCTAAAATACTGGTTAGTCTAATAAAGAGCTGATCAGCCAACAGCAAGGCAGGAAAAAGGATAGGCGGGGCTGCCAGGCAGAGAGAAATAACTAGGAGAAATCTGGGAGAAGATCAAGGAACAAGAAAAAAAGGGGACATCCTCCAAGCTACACAGCCAGTCATGGAGTAAGAAGGAAAGAAAAGATATACAGAAAGAGAGAAAGGTAAAAGCCAGAGGCACAAGGTAGACAGGATAATGTAAGAAAAGCTGGTTAGAAACAAGCCAAGCTAAGGCCAGGTATTCATAAGAAAGAATAAGCCTCTGTGTATTCATCTGGGAGCTGGGTGGTGGATCACTTCTCCCCCCTCCCCCCCCCCGCCAAAAGAGTAAAGAGTAAAAAACAACCAACTAAAATCAACTCCTCTGAGTTGTCTTCTGACCTCAAATGTGCATCATGGCAAGTATGTGAAGTGTGTGTGTGTGTGTGTGCATGCGTCTGTGTGTGTGCATGTGTACGTTTGTGTGTGCGTGTACACATGTGCAAAGAAAACTGATTACTTAAAAAGAAGAAAAGGTATTTTTTTCCTCACTCCCATTCTCAAATTAATGGACATTCTGAATCTAGACCTCATTGCTGTAGACCACTGTATTGTTTACCTCTCTGTGGCTGTGAGAAAACACCATGACCAATGACAACTTAAGAAAGAGGGGTTTATTTTGGCTTACGGTTCCAAAGGGTAAGAGTATGGTGGCAGGGACAGCATGATGATGTGATGATAACACATGGCAGGATGGCAGCAGGCCAGGAGGCTGAGAAGCTACATCTCTTAGCAGAAGCATGAAACGGAGCATGTGAACTAAAAGCACCAAGAGACTGTATGCTCTGGTAACCCACTCCCACCTCCTAGGCCTCCCTAAATAATGACACCAACTGGGGAGCAAGCATCCACATGAGCCTGTGGGGTACATTTCTCATTCCAATCACATCAGACTTCCTATACATTTCCAACTGATACAACAAGTGAACTCAAATTTAAACAATTTCTAGTAAATTATTAGTAAACAGGTAATTATCTATTTTTCTGCTTTGGATCTTTCCTTTTCCATCTTATCAGCCTGGAAAATCATCTTTAAATCCATCTTATAGTTGGATAGAAGGTATACCTTAAAAGGGTCATGTGTTGAAGACATGGTCAACAGTTAGTAGACAGAATTATTGGGAGGGGATTAAAACATGATGGCTCAGTTTCGCCAGTGGATTAATTCATTGGTGGGTTGAAAACCTAATGGCATCATTGGAATGGATGGTTATTTCAGAGGCTTAAAGGAACATTCTTGAGGGCTGTGAATTGTCCTGAACCCTCTCCTTCGCTGCTGTCTGCTTCCTGGTTTCCTCCCACCTGAACAGCTCTCCCCGGCCACAGCGTCTGCCAGAATGTTCTTTTTTACAAGAAGCCCAGAAACAATGGAGCCGCTGACCATGGACTAAGAATTCGAAAAATATGAGCAAGGTTCAAAGCTGCCTGCTGTCTTTCTCAATGTTTGTCATAGGAGTGGAGCTAACTGACACACATATCCTTGGTCATCTGTGTTCTGATGTTGGTAAGGAGGATGCTGAGTTAATTAGTTTGAGGTGATTTGTATATTCTCAGAATTTTATCAATTATTCACAACCCATCTTGGCCCGCCAAACGTTCCCATTGGTAACAAACATCTGGGTACCTTAGGACAGTCCTTGGGGAAAAAATTATATTTTACTCTTGCCCAAAATTGGACATTTCTTTTGAGACAGGGTTTTTCTGGGTATCCCTGGCTGTCCTGGAACTAGCTCTGCAGACCAGGCTGGCCTCAAACTCACAGAGAGCTAACTGCCTCTGCCTCCTGTGCTGGGATTAAAGGCGTGTGCTACCACCACCTGGCAAGTACATATCGATTAATAAAAATTGTGACTCAAAGTTCCACCTTTGACTTATTTTTATGCCCCGATCTCAAGGTGATACAGAACAGGAACTTACTAGCATTTTCCTAAGTTTCTTCAGATCATTGTTATAAATAACAAAAATACAGAAACATTTTAGAACATATTTCAGTCTTAAAATGGCTACATTAACATAATTACAGCCTTGGATGCCAATACAGCCACATTTCTCATTTTTATGAGAAGACAGAGGTTCTTTTAGATCACAAGCTAATAGGCCCCTTGGTCTAAATATACACAGAGAAATCTGCCACAGATTTCTGAAGTGATGAGGTCTGACCCTGTAGATATCGGGCTGGGTAAATTAGTCTGCAGCAGGGAGGGTCCTTTTCCCTTCTTCTGCCTTTAAACAGCTGCTAGGAAATATATTTTTAGATTCGCTTTTAAAGGAAAGCAAAAATGCTATCTGCTTTTGGAGATGCATCTAGAATGTTCCTTCACTCACAACCACATGGTGCCAACTATCTCCAGAAAGTTGTAATCAACATCTGTCCTTGGAGGTCAGCACAAAACACAGTCCTACACCTTCACCTTAAATGAAGTATCCGACTCTGATCACGTAGTGGAGAGCCTCCTGAGAAACACACAGCAGCGTTCAGGTTCACGGAGGAAATTTCCACTGTGGGTGTGCTTTGGCTTTCTGCTGCGTACAACTGTGTTCAGCAGTTCTTGCTACTCCATTAAGGGCAAATGAGAAGCAATGGGTTCAAACGGGTGAAATGACAAGGTAAACCATGACCTTTGATGTTCCAGGAAAAGCAAAGAAAGAAAGAAAAGAATGAAATCAAGTGCATGTGTGGACCTGGACTAGCAAATGAGCCAAGCACAGTGTTCATGCTTCAGGAATGCGGCGAGTCTCGGTGCTGCCATACAATGGCTCAAGTGAAGTCTTGGATGTTCACACCTCTGATTAGGAGAGGCCTCGAGGAAATAAATCTGCACAAAATGACTTCACGAATGCCGCCTCTTTTGTGGGGAATAGCAAGATGCTGGAGTCCTGAGAACTCTTCAAGTGGAATTAGATGGGATTTTGACAACAAAATGATTCTTTCTTTTTAGTTGTACACAATCCGCAATAATTACACCTTCCATGACCCTCAGCTTAGACTGCATCCTAAAGTTTCAATCCACGGGATTAACTCTTCATTCACAAGACAGGATTGACATTTAGGCTCTAACCCTATTCTAGCTAAACTATATCACTCATTTAATAATTTTCTTTAAGTCAGTTTTAAACTGACTTTTAACTGCTTAACTGTGAGCAAAACAATACTCATTAGTTCCTAGGCCCTTGATCTCACAAGTCTTTTTAAAAACCATTCAAGACTATATTATACAGTGACTAAAATTTAAGCCGTTGTAGTAGCACACACCTGTCATGCTAGCCATTGAGGCCGGCATGGGATACATAGTGAGACCCCCGAAATTACAGAAATGAAAGGATGCAAAACCCCTTTTCCATGCGTCACCTAAAAACCAGTGGTGCAAGGGGACCTTGCAAACTACCTTGCAAGTAGTTTGACCAAAGAACATTAAACCTGCACACGAAATGACGGCAGGCAAGACCTGCTGCAACAGAGAAACGGACAACTAAGGGTGTTGCTGCAACACTGCACATCTTTAGGAAAGCTAATAGTTTTTCATTTATTCAATGTATTGCATAATTTGAAGCAGCTGCTGTTTCTCAATTGACTCGATGACCTATTCCCTTTCCATAAAAATACAGGATAGTCTAAATTTGGTTAGCTCAACATCTATTTTTGGTGCAGGCCCATGCATTTCCAATTAATAACCCTAGCACTGACAGGATCTCTGGTTCATTCTTAGTAAGATAATCAAGAAGAGAGATGTGGGCTGCTTTCTGGAGAATAAACGAAGCAAGCTGTACCAGCTACAGCCATGGATGCTGGGAGATGGATAGTCTTCCTGGACCTGCCGAGAAAACAGCTGGGAAGCTGGACATGGAGGCTTAGTGTCCTCATGAAGCCCTGGAAAGAATAAGTGAGGTGGAGGACAGCCTTGGCTTCATAGTAACTTTAAGGCCAGCTTACATTACACAGTAAGTCTGTGTCTCTTCTGTCTCTCTGTCTCTGTCTCTCTCTCTCACACACACACACCCCAGATGAGGACCCAAAGGTCCACACAGCATGGCTAGGGGTGAGGATAACGGACTGGTCTGGGGCAGGCAGCTTGGACTCCTTCACCATTTTTTATCCCTTCTTTGGTTTGTAAACCTGACTAAGTCTCTCCAACCATGCTAAGCCTCTTGGATCTGAACTTCCAGGTGAACGGTTTACAAAAGGTGATGCCTAAGTCCCTCTTTCTAGCTGTTGGGCCCGAAGACTTCGAAATGATCAGGCTTAGCCACTGAGGGAAGGAACACCAACTGTGCAGGTCCTGTGTGCTTCCTGAGTCATGAATCTAAAGGAGTATTTCCTCAAAAGCAGACGGAACACTTCTCGCTCCTGCGAATCACACCTCAGCAAAGAAGCTGCTAACCCTTTGGGGGAAGCACACTGGAGAGAAATGTCACAGCACATCGTTAACACCATATTCTCTCTACACTCAAATGTATATGAAAACACCCCACTCACCTGAGATACTTTGGGAAAGGCACAAAAATGGTCAGCCTGCCTCGGAGCAGGACGCCAAACCTAGGAAGCCTGGGCTGATAAAGCCCGGGACAATCTGGCAGAGTCTTGACTGCCCTGGCGGAAATCCACAAGGAGTATGGAATAGCGAAAGTGCAGCCAGAGAACCTGTGAGGAGGTTTATGGCTGGGAGACAAGGAAGCAGGCTCCAAGTCAAAGGCCACTCTGCTAATGTCAAAGAAAGGGGCGTGGCTTGGATAGGGGAGGCAGGGGGTGTGGCAAAACTTTTCCTGCACTGAGGCTTCCGATGGGTGGGGGCTGCTGGGCGGCAGAGGAGCAAAGCTGCTTCAAGTGGGTTAGGTGGGTTGGTTGTGTAGCCAACCTTGGATTTCAGACCAACGACAGCATAGTCCATTAGTGTATATTAATTTACAAAAGGAGTTTTGTTTTGGAATTTTTATAATTTGCTGTAATGGGGTTGGAGGCAGGCTACCTTGATCCTGAAACCCAATCCTGTGTGGTGCTAGAAGCTCATCCCTAGTGAGAATTTTGCATAACAAACCACCAGGACGGACATTTTCTGCTGTCAAGCCGTGGTCAGGATCTTCAGGAAGGGCTAAGGAGAGCGGGGAAGGTTAAGCAAGCCTGAAGCCCTAACTCTAGAACCTCCCTCTTCAATACACTCCGGCTTTGCTCTTGCCTCTTTAGGAAAGGGCAGTGGGAAGGCACCTGGAGCAGTCTCTCTTAGAGATTCTCACAAACACACTCCCCGCTCTCTCCCTCAAACACAGCTCTTGTTTCTTGAGCCCCCCCCCCCAGCAACTTAGCATTTGTGCAAAGGAAATGGCAAAAATGTTTCTGCCTGAAGCAGAACCAGTCGCTCATGCAAGGGGTCTTAATTTTCTCGGCTGCATCTGGTGCTGACTGCCTTCACTCTGACTTGTAGTCCTGTCCAGGGGTAGACATAAACATCCGCCGTGCAGTGCTAGGCTTTGAAAGGTCCCAATTTACAAAAACCAAACAAACGAGACTCCCAAACAACAACAAAGCCCACTACCGTACGAAACAGTACCTTGACACTGAGTAAATATGACTTTTTAACTACTCCCAAGGTAAATTATCTGCATTGGCTCCAGGCCTGAAACTCAGCTCTTGAGGAGTCTGTTTGAGTGTAAGACACAGACACAAGGGCTCCGGAGAGAAAGCCTGGGTTTCAATCCCAACTCTGCTACTTACTAGTGTGTGATCTTGTTACTTTATCACTCTCAGCCTCAGTTTTCCAATCTTAAAATGGGCATCACAGTACTTATGCCATAGGGTTACCACGATGACGATAGGAAATGATACATGGATGCAGGTCACATGGGCTAACAATGTCCTACAAACAGGGATTAAAACACTACAGGATGAATAAGCAGATCCATGCATGTGTTCCTTTAATAGGAAGCTGACGGGTTTAAAAGGGCATGCCCCTCATTAAATTCATTTAGATGTACTCTATAATATGATTTTACACAGAACTATTGTGACAAATAACCAGGATTCCTTTGAAAGACGTTCAGGCAATCATTAAATTTCACATAACAGGCTGGTTCAAAACTGAACACTTATTCAGCATTCCTTCCTCAAGCTTAAATTGATATCTTCCTAATTTTCTTTCTAAACTAAAATAATTGAACAATTTAAGAAGAATTTCACAGGAAAAAAAAAATTAGTAACTTCCCAGAACACTACAAGCCACACACAGTTTTCTCTTAAATTTTCTCTACTGATCTCTGAATGAAAGATATTTTTATGAAGATACTGCCGATTGCCACAAACCCATAAATGAATGAGCCCTGTTTAGGCAAACTGTACTAACTTTTCAAACCTTTCCTAAGATACAAGGTTAAATAGAAACAGGCTCACGGCTCTATAGATCAGAGACAGCCCCGTGGAATTAAAGGGAGGATCTTTAAAAAACAGATTAATTCCAGCAACAATGAGATGGCAGCATGCAAGAAGTTCACACGAAAACTCCAACTCCAGATCCTCACTGGAGAGAACACATGAGACCTACAGCGAGGAAAGGAGGGTCCAGCCCGTGCCGGAGCCGGACAGAGCAGTCTCGAGGGACTGCGTTCTGTTTTAAAGGCGGATCTTACCTTTCATCCTCCGTGGCCTGTTCTTTTCTAGAGGAAACTTTCTGGACTCACAGGGACCTCAGGGCCACCCATCCATCTGTCGAATGCTTCCAGTCCTGCCTCTTCATGGTGACTAAATGCGAGGCTTTGCTTTCTTACAGAAGGAAGCTTTTAGTCAAAACATGTGGTTTAAAGGAGCAATATCCACCCTTGTTAAAACTGTTTCACGGACATTCAGAGGTATTATTTCTACTCTGTGGAAGTTAGAGCTGAGCAGGCATGCATTTCTCCTGTTCCGGAAATCAGCATAACGAAAACCAATGCTGAGCCAACGAGAAATGTTTCTTCCCTGTGTGCTGTCTGGCAGACACTGCAGCCAGATCAAGGAAACACGTGATGTTTATAAATACAATATGGCTCATGTTGTCATAACCTCTCAAAGACAAAAAGACGTGTAAGGGAAAACAAGCGGCCACGCAGCAGGAAAAATGAGATTTGCATCAGTTGGAAGCTGCCTGTCCAATGTGCATGTTACCCCCTTGCTTCTGAGAAGACCTGAGAGCATGGAGGGAAGGAGTGGCAGACAGACTCCGCATTTAAATGTGCTGGCTGGTTAGTCACTGCAGCAAGAGTAACTCAGCTGGGACAAGGCCGTCCTAAAGGCGCAGGTAACAGGGGCACCTGGAGCTCACTGCTGTTGCTAACAGTGAGAAAAGGGCAAGCTTCGTATAGCCTGGAGCTGATGAGAAAAATGACAGATGTCGATCTCGGCACCGATCATTGGCTATTCTGATTCCTGGTCAGCCAGATATTTGGAAGCAGGGGTTTCAACATCTGTCTTGTTTACTGTTACAGTGTCAGGATCTGGAGGAAGCATGACAGGTAGAAAGAGCTGGCTCAGCAGGCTGCAGGGGGTGGGAGGATTTCTCTGACATGTTATGGTTGTGGGTGATGTTCACTATTGTAAAATCAAAATGCTTAGTTTAGGCGTTTGAAGATATTTGAAATGATAACAACACACTCCACCTAAAGGCAGTTTTTGTCCTCAGGAATTGTGTATAGAGTAAAATACAGTATCTTTCTTAGGTTTTTCAATGGGAGAGCTAGATTTCTACCACAAGTGAGTGAAACCCCTGGGACTTACTCTTTCAGGGGAGAAAGGCTGACAGATGTGCATGTCCTACCATCACTGTATCTGAGAAAGCCAGGCTTTCCCCATCACTGTGAGTCTCATCTGAATCTCCAGGGAAAATAGCCACTGTCCCGTTGCAGAGAAGGAAAGGAGAACACAGGAAGACAAGTAGGCATTCTTGTTCCTCACTGGGAATGGGCTGCAAATCACCAGCAGCCTATTTACAGACCACTGTATTGACATTAGCAAATACAGCATTACCAGAAAGTTTGATAGGAAAATGCTGACCTAAGTAATATCTTCCATGACTGCATTTAGTCAGAATCAATGCAGGATGGGATAGTGAGAGAGTCACAGGGAGTGTGAAGATGAGAGAAGAGGGGACATGCGGCTCAGAAGAGTGTATCTGTAACTAGAAAGAAAGCAAGAGAGAGGAGCATGCAGGAGAATACAGGGGCTGAAGGGTATCCATGGAAGTCCCAAGAAAGGCCAGTGATGAAGAAAAGGTTTGAGGAAGACGGCTCCTGAGTTAGGGCTCCAGGAAGTGGGAGTACATAGACGTGGAGGTGACCCATGGACACTGACGGTGGAGACTAAGAAGACGGTATGGCCACGGAAGTGACCATTACCATCTACTGAGTTGTGCCGAGCTCTGCACCCAGTCCCACATCTCACTACCTGTGTGACTAGATGGATTGACTAACTCTGCTCAACCTCCTCTCTTCCTTCTGAGGGAATTTCTCTCTCACCGTGTCATGGGAGTCGAATAAGAACGAATATAATAATAATACTGAACCAGGTGCCAGCAGAGTAAGCGAATCACGAACACGCGTTTCTAATACCACTCCACTGACGGCTGGGGCAGAGAGCACACACAAATGAACCAAGTCAGGCAGTGTTTTCTGATATTCCATCTCTGTGGTAGACTTCCTTTCCTACAGTGTTATTTGGTTCCTCCCAAATCCAAAACTTTCATCTTAGCCAGAACACAAGAGACACAAGCGTTCCGCAACCTGGTCACCTCCTCCATATCCTCCTCCTCCTCCTTGTGTAGCTCTCTCTTCCCTTCCCTCCTTGTTTCTTTGTGCTGTTGCTATCTTTTGGGTCATCATCAAAGAACAGGATGGGACAAAGTAAAAGAGGACACCATGGAGTGGATATCCAACCGTGTCAAGAAACAAAGCAAACAATAAAGTAAATAAATAAAAACTAGAATCAATAAAAAAAATATCTTGTACATTGTACTAGGAAGAGTAACTTCTTTTATATAACTTTTTATAACTTACAAAACATGTATGTGAATATCAAGAGAGAAAAGCTGGGGCTGAATACAAAGAAGCTAAAGGAAGTAGGCTCCGATCTGGTGGGTAGTGGTTGTCAGCTGTGTGAGCTGAAGGGAGGCTCCTTGAGCCCCAGCTTTATCATCTGAAAAAAAAAATGGATTCAGCACACCTATTTTGCAGAGACTTTAAATTTAGTTAAAATACGAAGTGCTTTCCCACGCTGCTTCCACCACAGACACAGGAGGGTCTATGATCTGACATCAGGAACAATGGCACACAGAAAATACTATTTATGCCTGGACAGATTCTACAAAGAAACTAATACAGCTCACATGAATTATTATAATCCTGTAAGGGAAAAAATGAAAGCCAAGAGGAATACATGACAAGAGGAAGAAGAAAAGCAATGAAATTAAAGGGGGAAGCCAGGAACAAAGCCAACACACAAACTACAGCCTGCAAGTGCCTGCACTCTTGCTGTGGGTGGGCCACAAATCTAATTCTAAGCTTTAGAGTAGCAACACAAAGAAGGAAAATGATCATGTACAAAACTCCAAGTGTCCACATGATAAAAATAAACCAGGAGAAGGGAACTATTCTTGGGAGGGAGACTGGAGATATTTTTAAGGGGATCCTCACTAGGAACATCATAACATCTGTAGCAGCGCAGTAACTGTTGTT
>JAQHUG010000023.1:7866483-7885770 GCA_028555095.1 Dicrostonyx torquatus | reverse complement strand
CCGCACCCCACATCTACCGCCCCTCCGCACCCCACATCTACCATCCCACCGCACCCCACATCTACCACTCCTCCGCACCCCACATTTACTGCCCCTCCAGATGCCACACTGGCTTCAGGGAGACATGGAGGTGAACGTAGCATGATCTGTGTCTTTAAAGGACACACCATCTTCGGGATAAGGAGAACATGACTTAAGGGTTAGAATAAGAGAGAATGTGTGTGCTTGCTCCTCAGAGGGAAGACAGGATTACACTGAGCACTCAGAAGCCTTTTGCAGCAGGCCATCCTTCATTTAGGCCCAAAAAGCAGTTTTTAATTTTAATTGCTTTTTAAAAAACATTTTACTGTGGAAATTTTAAAACAAAAAAATAGAGAAAAAATAAGGAACCCCTATTACCTTTCTATGTTTTTTAAAGTTGTTTCCTCTACTACTTTTTTCCATTGCTGGAGTATTTTAAAGAAAACTTCATTCAGCATGTCGTTTAATATGTAAATACTTTAGTATGTTTCATTTTTAAAAAGCACCGACCTGTTATTCTAACCCATGTCTTCCCTTACAGCGGGTCCTCACTAGGAAGGACATTATCCCTTAATATCTTCTGATGTTTAACACATGTTAAAACTTTCCAAATA
This sequence comes from Dicrostonyx torquatus, assembly GCA_028555095.1. Classification (NCBI taxonomy): domain Eukaryota; kingdom Metazoa; phylum Chordata; class Mammalia; order Rodentia; family Cricetidae; genus Dicrostonyx; species Dicrostonyx torquatus. Next base: position 7,885,135 of record JAQHUG010000023.1, on the reverse strand, counting down.
GTTTGAAAGATGCCTTTTACAGTTGGTCCATTCCCTGCAAGATCTACCGACAGCCCTCTAGCACAGCACTAGAGCTGGTAGCACGTCCCTCCCGTTTTTATATGCTGGTAGTTCGCTGGAGGAAGGAATGAGCTGGCTGTCCATTGGTATGTTAAAGAGAAGACTCAGTCCATTTTTGTGTCGCTATAACAAAATATTCAAGGGGTTGGGCATTTTTTGCTGCTGTTGCCCCCCGTTTGGTTGGATAGGAAGTCCAGACCCAGGTACAGGTGAAAAGCAAGGGCGAGTCTATTCAGCAATATGGCAAACGAACAGAAGGAGCCTGGCATCTGAGTAGCCTCCCTCACTCTGTGAGAATCATGGCTGCCATAACTTGCCATAATCAGTTTGGGGCAGTAAATTAATCCCCTTTGTGTCGGCTCCCTCAGGACCCGATCATTTTTCGCTAGACCACCGAAAATGCACCTCTCACTACCATGGCCTTGCAGGCCACACTTCTGACACATGAGCCTTTGGGGAACACAGGCCGACATATGAGGAGACATAAGGCACTCTGGACACCAAGAACAAGAAATTGACATGGGAAGTAAGAACTGAGCAGTGCAAAATGGCGAGCACTGTGGATAAACCAGTGGAGGTGAGCTGTGCACCTTGACTAGGAAGCGGCCTCCTTGGACGGGCGACCGCGGCCCCCTTCCTCTAGCTAAGCAACCACTTACACAAACAAGTGCTCAGCGCTATAAATATGCAGACCACACCAACGTCTGCCTCAAGGTTTTGTCTTGGGGACTAAATTCTTGCCAGTCCCTAATAAAAACTCACGAGTTAGCCCTGATGGGAGTATTAATACAGACACCAGAGAGCTGTCTGCGAGAGACTTTGTGAGGGACACGGACGAGGGCTGGAGAATGGTTGAATATTTTGAAGGACAGGTATCAGGGAGGTTAGTAACCTAATTTTAAAAATGTTTTTATTTTTAATTATGTGCAGGTCTGTGTGTGGGGTTTGTGCACCAGAGGACAGTACCTGAGGAGGCCAGAAGAGTGGGTCTGATCCCTAGAAGTTGGAGTTATATCTGGTTATAATCTACCAAATATGGGTTCTGGGGACCGAATTCAGGTGTTCTGTGAGAGCAGGACTTGCTCTAATCCACTGAACCCTTTCCTCCAGCCACAAATTCAATGTGGCTCCATTTCCTGCACATACGTGGGGGAGCATGTGGTATGAGGACACACAAACACAGGCACGCCATCCTTCAGAGGTAGAGAATCAAGGGAGTTCTTCAGTAGTAGAACTAGAAGTACTGGGAGAAAATTCAATGTGAAGGTAACAGCTTAGAGCAGTGATTCTCAACTTGTGGGACTCAAGCTTTCTGGAGAGGGCCGAATGGCCCTTTCCCAGGGGTTGTTTGTCAGATAGTTTCATTATGACTAAAACAATAGCAAAGAAGCAGTTATGAAGTAGCAACAAAAATAATTTTATGGTTGAGGGTAACCCCAACATGAAGAACTATATTAAAAGGTCACAGCTTTAGGAAGGGTGAGAACCACTGGCTTAGAGGTTACACACTTGGGTTTGGAATTAAAGAATGAGGATCTAGAAATACCTTTCTGTGTTCATTCACAGAGTTATACTTTTTGCTAAAGCAGTGATAAGATGAAAATCACAATTTCAAGTTTAAACTAAAGAAGAACTGAGAGAGAGAGAGAGAGAGAGAGAGAGAGAGAGAGAGAAGCAAAAGAAAACCTAAAAAGCTTAAAGTGCATTATTCCTGACTGGACCCACTGAAGCCATCGGGGAGTGATGGAAAGGTCTATGGAATAAAGAAAGCTAGGGTGTGTTGCACGTAGGCAAAGAATTTAGCCATGGGGTGGAATGGAAGCCATTGGTTTCTAAGGAGACCATTCCTCATCGTCAACGCAAGGCTCAAATAGAAAACAACTGGGAAGCAGCAACTGACTTGGGTATTAGTAGTTAATTTAAGATGCAAGGTTAATTCTGGGGAGGGTGTCCTAAATGTAAATCCAGCAGTTGTCTGCATTCAAGTAAAAAATTAGAGACATATGAGTAAGATCCACAGTAGGTTGAGAGCATTTCACAATGACAGCAGAGAATCTTGGGTAATAATATTAATTATACAAGAAATAGAGAAGCCCCAAAAGATAAGATAGCAACCAGGTTTAGTGAACAGGAAGCCAAAAGTTCCCTTTGAGAGCCACAAAACAGAATGGATGACCTTCGAGGCATGTATAATTTGTGAATAAGCACACACAATGTATTCAGAGGGCCTGCTCCATATGGTGGTACCAGTTCTCCGGGAATTGAATGATCAAACCTACCTGATGTAAGGAACAAAAGCCATGTGACTAAATTAGATTGGGGCGCTTTACACCCACGTGGAAAGCATCAGCAGACTCAGGAGTCCAGTTAGGTGTGTTCAGCTCCAGCCAAGAACAAGTCTCATTAGACCCAGAGGCCTCAGCACAGCTCAGCTAGATGTTAAATGAAAAACTAGATGCCTGCTCCCCCACAAAAATTCCATGCACACTCAGAGACCCGTAACCTCGGAGTTAATACTTTGGTTTAACTTGCTTCCTGGGCCACACCATTCTTATCATAAAACCACTCTGGGAGAACAGCCTGAAAATTGTAGATCCACAGTCTCCCATTTCCTCTGACTCAAAGGCAAGGTATTAAAGTCCTTGTTTAAGGAAAATCCCAGGGGTCATTGCTGCTATGGCTCCTCGGCTTGTTCCAATTCATGTCTTTTCCACATGTCTGTTTATTGGGAAGGAGTGGTCGGCCCGAAGGTCTGGCCCAGGCTGTCTCTGGGAGGCTAGTGAGTGAAGTCTAATGACATCAGGTGCCGGGGAATGGTTATCATGGCATTCCTTCATGGCCATGTTCACAGTGGCCACATGCAGGAGGACGCAGTGAGCTCTGGCCCACCTTGGAGCTTGGTTTAGTCTAAGTCTATGATAACAACCGGTACTCGCTCTGTTCTGTTCTGTTCACACTAGCCGGACTGTATACAGGCAAGGCTTAGCAAAGTCCTTGCCTTCTCCCAGCAATGCAGCTGTATTCACTGGGAGAGAGGAGACAGCTCCAATCCCCAGAGCCCAAAGAGAGGCTGGAAGATAACCACATCTCTAAGTTTTGTGAATCTAGGGAAAGGTTCTAAGTTATGAAGATCAGACATGATCATACCTAGATGGTTCTGAAGGAGCTTTTTGTGTTTCTCATTTCCGAGTAATCTTTACTAAAATACAAAGACTTTTGGCTAACTACATTATGAACATGTATAGTCGCTCATTTGAAGGTAATGACTGAGTTTTTCTCTCGTACACACACGTAGCTGTTATCTGAAGCAGGCTCTGTACAATCCAGAAGGGAATCACTCATGTTTTACCCACAAGCAAAAGCTGAAGGGCTTTGGCTGGAGTCCAGAGCAAAGTCTGTGCATCTTAATAGGTTACACGCATATGGTTAATATTTGATGTTCCTGGTCCCCACCGCAAGTCCTGTCTGTGTAGGCACCACATGTGCTTGAGAGTTAAAACAGGTGTCTCCCAGAGCCACATGCAGGGCTCCCAGAAACAATTGGGGGGCGCCTGTCTGAGGAAGGGCTCTGTGTAACAGAAACAGAATATGGCAGAAGTGCACATCCGAACTAACGATGTCTAAAGGGCAAAACTTAGATATCTTCCCAGAAAGAACACAGCAGAGTCATGCCACCCAGGGTCTCATAATGTCCACCTAAGCTCCCTAAAGGAATGGCCCGTTGTCTTCACACGGGTCTGGTTTGCATTCACATGTAACTGACTAAGAACAAGTCTCAAAATCTAGATTTTTCTGAAGTAGCACTGTAGCCGTTTTAGTTTGAATCACATAGTATTTTACACACAGGAAAAAGAAAAAGAAAAGCAGTTGAGGACATAATAGGCTTTTCCCTTCAAAATGGTGGGCCCTGGTCCCACTGGGCCTTGACTCACAATGCAATCCAGAATTTCATGGACATTCTTCCGGAGCCCTCAGCTGGATCTCCTGTCCTTTCCTGCGTTTAAACTCACATATCCCAGGCGGAAGGTAGATTCTGCAGCCTAATGCCCTGCACATGTGATGCTAGGGTACAAGAGAAAGGGACACGAGGGCTGTTGTCAGCCTCCCTGAGAATAGGAGGATGTCCGCAGACCATGAGTAGATCCACAGTAACGCCAAGTGTCTTTAAAAGTGGACAATGGAAGATGGGAGATTTGATGATGGAAGAAGGGCTGAGCATTGAAAATAGGAAACTTCCAGAAAATAGGCCAGATGGACACACATACACTGACTCTTTAGAAAGAATTTGGCTTGGCTGGCCAGTCCTTATTTAGACTGCTAAGACTCTCTAAACACACGGGGCTGTAAACAGGTGTTGTTTTAGCACACCAAACTGGCCGTCATTTGTTACGGCAGCACGAAAAACACATGACATCAGGGAGAAGCAGAGTGCAGCTCACTCACAGACAGACCAGCAGGAAATGCCTAGATGTCACTAACAATAAAAAGTGTTTTCTTAAGCTGAATTCCAGTGTCCTTGTAGGTGTTTGCATGCACTCTGTGTATGTGTTGGGGAAAGGGTGCACTTCAAGAAATTGATTGTTTTTTTGTTTGTTTGTTTTTTGATAGGGTTTCTCTGTGTAATAGACCTAGCTACACTGGTCTAGCTGCTGTAGACCAGGCTGGCCTCGAACTCACAGAGATCTGCCTGCCTCTGCCTCCCGAGTGCTGGAATTAAAGGCGTGCGCCACCACCGCCCAACCGAGAAATTGACGTTTTAATTCCCCACTTTTATTTACATTAGACACAGTCCCTCCCAGTGGACTTGTCTTAATGTGATTCTCAGACTCTTCTCATACAGTTTTTCCATATTTTTCCTTCCAAACATTCCCGAGTGTTATAAATATTGGGGCAATCTGCTAAGATGGCCTATATCTAGAGAGTTCAGCTTCCGAATCATGTAGGTATTTATGTTTTGCCCTCAGCATGGTTCAGAGAAGATGTGATGATGCTTACCATTAAGAGCCCCGAGTCAGGAGATGAGCAACTGCATGAGGACGCTGGGAAGAGCTACAGTGAGAACAAGAATTGCTTTCCCATGCAGCTCATACACTTTTTGTTTGTTTGTTTGTTTTTACTGAGTGAAAGCATTGCAGCAGATTCTCTAGTAAGCTAATACGTAATAGACCAAGGATACTGATACAGAAGGGTTTCAAGAGACCTTTTTGATATCGTTAGAGTGAAGCATTATCTAAACTCTATGCTTGAGGTAGAGGATACAGAACAGCCCAGGGAAAGGGTGGCCCTGCATTCCATGCTGAGAGCCACTAAAATAAGTAAGCAAATGAGTCAAGATGAGAACTGAGATCCATGCTAATTCCCAATGAAGGTAGAACCAGCCCCATTCTAATTTCCATCCTTCAAGTGACCATCCTTTTTGTTCTATCAGTGAACAAATGTGGGAAACGTGGTAGAGGAGGGTGGTCGGCTGTGAGCAGAAGGGACAGAGCGAGCTGGGAACACAGTCCACACTTGAACTGCGGTACTCACCCTCACGTCTCCGTTCACAGCTTTCGCCATGTGGTTAAATGCATGTGAAGGGTCCTTGTTGTACACCTTGAGAAGGGATCTGTCTTGGATATTCCTGGAATCAAACACATCCATCACTATGGCAGAGGAAAGGAGCCTGATTCTGGCCATTTCCTCTCCCTGTCCTTAAGCATCAGGCAAAAGACAGAGACAGACACTCCGGCAGTTGTCAACCATGAACCAGACAAAAAGTTCTTTCACCATGAAATGGGGAAAGATAAATAAGGAAGAGAAGAAGAAAAACGACTCTGGCTTTTCTTCCCTCGTCTCGTTCCTAGGGAACGTGTTATTCTTGCAGTATTAATGTCCACCCATAAGTATCAGGTAACAAGAACTTGCTTTCAAGCTTCAGAGTGTGGAAAACTAACACTCCTGAAGGCAGTAAAATAACAATATTTACAATACCTTCAAAGAGCTTTGGTTAATATTTAAATATTTAATTGTTTACTTTGCCAAAACACCTGGTTTTCTTCTTATCTAATTAATGTACACATAACAGTGTTTTTTTTTTCTTTCTGACATGCTCAGCAAGGGAAACAAAACGCATACAAGAATGTAGAAAAAAAAATATCAAAAGAGATCAAATTCAGTATATTTAACAATGCATTTCTGCCCCCACAGGGCAGTTGTAGATACTTTTCTCCATACAAACTGAAGCACAGCCTCTTTACTGCTTCTGATCCCAGTTGTAGAGCCAAGAACTCCGCCTGCAGAAGACAGGGGTTCTGCATCCTGTGCAGAGCCTACCTTCAAATCACAGAGGCGGGGCCCTCCTCTCTCCTTAGGTTGGTCTGCGGCCCTCTAGCCCATCTGCGCTGCGGTTTCACCCGATGCTGGCTGGAGCTGAGGGGCAGTGGGCAGGCAGATGGCATCTTTCTTGTATGTATACTTGCACTGAGTGGGTTGACCACAACCACTGGGATCTTTAGGTTATGTTTGTGTTTTAACTGAAGTAGAGGATCCTAGGGGGAGTCTTGTTTCTCTCTAAATACCCGCCAGCCATTGCTTTGAAGCATCAACTAGTCCTAGCTCGCATGGCTGCTTCTTGTTTCAAGTAGCTCATTAGAAGTGAGTTTGGGGGAGCAGGCAGTCGCTGTTATCAACAGGGGCTAGGTTAATGCAGAGAAGAGAGGCAGTTGGAAGAATGTGGCGGTTTATGCAAGGAACCCAGCCTCTGGCTAGCAGATGTCACATGTGACATGAGCTGAATCTGGAAATCTCACTAGCCATGAGAGAGACTTACTGCGATTGTAAATGTATTTAAAATAAATGAGCTTGGTTTATGATAAATTTAGAAACTTATTCATCTGAGATGAGCCAACTGTAAAAGGCCAGACTGCATTGTGGAGACATTTACCGTACAGCATGCTGGCCTGACCTCTCTTCAGTACCTCCCTGAGGAAAATACGCGAAGCCAGCACAATAACCAGCTAGTCAAATGGTTAGCAAATGGGGCTCTGACATCTAGAACACCGAAAGAAATAAAATTATGACTTCAGAAGAGTAAAGCCACTGTCTTTAGTTAACACCTACCTGTATTCTTTTTTAATGTATTATATAATGTTTCTGGCAAAAATTTCCATCACTGAACTTAAATTAAAACATCTTACGTACAGAGTAAATGGTACTACGGGGAGGATATACAATGGTCAATTTAAGGTAAGCATGATATTCACCAAATACCAGTATTTTAGCCTGAACACCTTTAGGCCCATTTTTCACATTTAAATTAAAGAAAAAAAAGCAACTTAAGGAGAGAGAATGGTAGGCTAAGTGCCAACATGTTATCATTATTGCAATAAGAAACAAACAACACAGTAATATGTCTGAGAATTGTTAGGTTGTGTGTATGTTTGTGGTATATATGTGTGTATGTGTTCATGCGTGCATGTGTGTCTGTGTGCATCTGGGGGTGGGGCATGGACTAAAACCCAGGCCTTATGCCTGATAATTTGCGCTATATCCTCAAATTACCAGTGTTTAAAAAGTGTCTCTTCTAACATTGCTTTCAGTTGTTTTATCAGACAGATTTCCATTGAGGAGGACCATAGTCTTTTTCTTCCTTGGCTCTTGACATTTCCAAAGAATGCAAGACTAAGCCCAAGGAACCACACCTTAGAACTCGGAAAGGCTTTAGAAAATGGTAACTCATGGCGATATGGAAATGTTTCCATAGGCTGAAAGTGAGAGGAGTCCAAGTCCCAATCGCCCCCTGACAGCTTTAGGGTCTGCAGTCCAGCGGTTTTGCTTACTTCCAGACTTAGTCACGGCTATTGTCCCTTAGGGGCCTCTCTACCCATGAACGTGGAAATAGAAGGTGATCACAGTGAAGTGGTCTGTCCATGTAAAAAATAACACATGGCTTTATATTATTAGAGATATATGTTTCAATATAACACAATTACCTCCGGTTTAAGTTTATGTTTTGTAAATTAATAAAAATGGTGACAGCCTGATTAATAATTTATCTGAAAAATAAGCATGACTTTTCAGTTGTCATCAATATTTAAACCTGTTTTCCAAAAGCAGGAAGTTGCACAACAGTTGTAGTGCCACCTATAGCTTGGGGCATGTGTCAAGTTCTGAGCCCTAAATTACACCCTGGCACCGCCTTAGTAGTCATCGGATTGCTGTTAGATATGGATCAGCTTGTGTTCATGCTCTGCAGGCCCATTTTACAAAGTGCGACTTGCTATTTCCATGATGAAGAAACAGGGGAGCCTGCTGTCCCCAGGGTAGTGACCAAAAAGTCTGTGCTGTGCTCCTCATGATTTGGGCTGAGCATTTGAACATCCTGGATGTGTGTGTATATATGTGTGTGTGTGTGTGTGTGTGTGTGTGTGTGTGTGTATTAACTGGTTGTGTGCTCTCAAATAAAACCCTTAACTTTGATACACCTAATTTCCTGGTTCCATAAAATGCAAGGACTAGATTAAGCATTTGACTTCTAAACTATCTGGGGACTATACTAGCAACTGCTTGTTTATATGAATTTAAATCCTGTTTCTACAACTGATTGATGGGGACAGATCAGAAAGGGTCCTCATTCTATGGACACCACCACTGCAACTAACAACAAGGCTTTTGTTTCCTGCTAATCTGTCCAGCAGGGCTTCCCAGAGAAAGTCCCTTCAGCAAGTGACACCCTTAGGTAAAGGATGACTCTTTCAGAACTGGCATGAGAGACTGTTCCTCAGTGTAGATGGCGGACACTGAGTTTAGTTTCATTTCAAACTTGTGAGGCACAAATGAAGACCCGGTAGGATCATTACTTAAAAGTTCTGTCATGGGAAAAGGGCAGTTTGTGAGGGAGTTTGAAATTTTCAGTCTAAAGTATGACTTTAGCTCTTGGCATTTCTTTAGCACCCTCTCTGGGCTTTAGTTTCCTTGACCTTCAGATGAAATGCAGGGTTGGGTCATTTCTTATGCTCCTGTCAACTATCGTCTAGGCAGAGCTAGTTACACACCCTTCAAAGGTCTACGTGGACGACATCCGTTCACATCCTTGTACTCAACTGCAGGCAGCTGGAGGGTGGATCCCCTCCCATCTGTGTGCAGCAGTCAAAGGTAATGACTGGGCTTTCTCCATCCGGCTGAGGGAAATACGGTCTGAGTACAAACTCTAGACACCCAATGGATGATCAAAGACCCACAAAATAAAATAAACAAACGCCCCCAAACTACTCACCTCACATCGTTTAGCTCATAATAGACATTTCTGCTTTCGTCTTTGATATAGATGGCAACGCTGGGCGACTCCAGCATTTTCATGGTGAGCTGCTGTGGAAAGGCACTTACGAAGAGGGCACGGATCGTGTCTGCGCTTGTGATTTCATTCGGCATCCGCAGCTGTTTGGTTTCATCTCCATACTGGAGATAGAGGACACCTGCACGCGAAAGTATATGCAGTCATCAACCACGGATCAAGAACCATGGGTGTGAAACTGAAGCTACCACGCTGCAGTTACAGATGTTGCAATGGGGGCTGCTCATTTGGAGCGTCCACAGAATGCACTGTCTGATTATCATGCAAGTACCCGGTTATAACCTTTGGGCAGGTATTAACCAGGCAATTTGCCCCACTGTTCTATAATCAAAAGGATAAAGTTCTAACCTTGTTGCCTATAGTAAAGGGCAATACATAACATCCTCAGGAGGTATATTTAGGACTCTGACCCTGCATTAGTTCATTGACTGGAGACCTAATCATTACAGCAAGGCATAAGATCCAGTGCTTGTCTTAGAGGTTCATTTGGAAACACTTCAAGTGGAAACAGCACATCTCTGTGGTTTTGCTATAGCTATTGAATGCTTATATCATATTAAACTCCCCTCAAGAGGTTGGCACCTTGACATTCCAAATAAAAATGGGACAAGTTGGTTACCACAGATACCATCACTGAATGTCAGAGTTCCAAGCGGGGTGGCCAATGAATGAGACATTAACCAATGTGGTGCAAAGTGAAGACCTGACCCTTGTTGGCACACTGGATTTGTCTTCTTGATGAGCCAGGTTTGACAAATGTTCCCTTACAGAACCCAAATTTGAGGATTCCAATCTGAGCCCCAAAAGAGGTCAAGTGTAGAAGATTGCGAGCCGCGTCTGACTGCTCCAGCAATCCACTCTCATACAGCGAGGAACACAGGATGAACATTTGGTCATGAACTTTCGAGTCATGTAACAGAAAGGACATGTCCCCACCAAGCACTGCTGCAAATGGAGAGTCCTATCCAGCAGACAGTAGGAGCAGTCTCGAGCTACCGTGCTTGCCACTGTGGTTTGGATATCAGTGTCCCTGGTGGGTTTGAACACTTGTTCCGCAGCCAGGGGCACTGTTTGGTTAAGCTGTGAAACCTTTAGCAAATGGAGCCTTGCTGGAGGAAGCACACCACTGGGAGCGGACTTTGAAGGTTTATGGCCGGCCCCCATCTACTCTTCTCTTCTGTTGTGTGCAGATGAAATGGGATCACCCAGAGTCCCACTCCTGCTGTCACACCTTCCTTGCGTGCTGCCATGTTTTCTCCCACCATGCTGGTCTCTATCCCTCTGGAACTGTGAGAAAAACGAGCCGTTTCTCCCCTAGTTGGTGTTGTTAGGCCAGGGTGTTTCACCATAGAAATAACAGAAAAGAAATGAACACATTTGTCTTCGCTTGCTATCTGGACATGGATAACGGAAGCGTTAAAACAAAGATGCTGAGGTTTCATCTGAATCCTGGTGTTTGTGTATTTTTGAGAAGCCATGGGGGTTGGGGGGATAGACCAGCACCACTAGGTAAATATTAATGAGGAGAGACTGAAAAGGAAACATGACTTTTAGTTAAATATGGCATCTCACCTAACAAACATATCCTCCAGAAACGTCACTGAAATGGCAAGGAGGAAAAAAAAAAAGCACATATCAAAGAATTAGAAGAAGGAGAGAAGCTTAAGGACAGATGAGAGAAAGCCAACACTGAAATCTTCAAGGGAAGAATTCATTATAAACCAAACAGACCCATGGGTGCCAGGCTCCTTTTGAACATGGGCATACAGAGCTGGAAGGGTAGAGCCGGACTCAACCTCATGCTTCCCAGTGGAAAAGATGTGTCTATCTTTCCTCACCGCTCAAATGAGGAACTCCTCACCGTGTCTGAAGAGCTCAGCCAAGGCTGGATTACAGCTGGTCAGGCTTACAGGCCGATGCTAGGGGGATGGCATCCTACTGTAGAAACCAGAGAAACTCCCTTAGAGAGCTGTGTGACTTGAGGAAGGGACCCACAGGTTCGGAGGAAGAACCATGTAGGTCACTGTGTATGAACATCTGCCACCAGGAATGAGTGACTGTACCTCCCCGTCTCTGCTAACAGACTTCCAGGCATTTCAGACACTTTATGAAAGCTTTTAACATGTAAGAAGAGTGCACTTGAGATTTTTATCAGGCATCTACCTTTCTAGGGGAAAAAAAAGGTGGTGGTGGTGGGGAACCAATGTTTTTTTTTTGTTGTTTGTTTTTTAAAAATAGACTATAAGTTGTCTTTTCCATCTCCAAAACTAAGATTCATGAGACTCCAGACTGAAAGAGGACATGACATTCCCAACATACTCAGACTTGTCATTGATACTCGGAAAACGACAGGCCCTGAAGGCTCCCGGAGGTGGGGAGAGTCACAGAGGAAGGACCAGACATCAGAAAGAAGTTATCCTTCTCAGTATCGACTAGGAACAGCACTTAAGAAACTCCAGTAGAATAAACTTCCCATATAGGTTTATGCCCCTCCACGTCACCAGCCAGGTTACTGTTAAAGCAGTCGTCTCAGTGAGGTTTCCCTGGATACTCCAACTAGAGTTCCAATACCCGTGTCCCCTATAATTTATATTCTACCCTTGTTTTCTTTCTGTGTTTTCCTCACCGTGAGCTACAGGTCTGGCTGGTGCAGCTGCCAGCTGGGTACACATGTCCAGTTACAGAACATGACACTCCGGAGAGGATGGGATGGTGCCTTTGCAAACAGAGGGGATGGTGTTTTCATACTTGGTTCCAGAAAGGTATTTACCCTTGTCTTTTCAGCTAGAATAAGTTTTAAGAGAAGAGATATTTTCTGCAGGGTGGTGGTAGTGCACACCTTCAATCCCTTGGGAGGCAGAAGCAGGTGGATCTCTGTGAGTTCGAGGTCAGCCTGGTCTACAGAGGGAGTCCCAGGACAATTGGACTACACAGAGAAACCCTATCTTGAAAAACCAGGGGAGAGAGAGAATAAAAATTATTTTCTAAAATGTTTATTTATTTTACATTTTTATGTATAGGTGTGTGTGCCTGGGTGGGTTTGTGTGCACAGTGTGTATGCAGAAACCCATGGAGGTCAAAAGAAGAGACAGAATACTTGGAATTGGAGATAGCAGTGACTGTGAGCAAGGGAACCGAACCTGAGCTCTCTGGAAAAGCAGCACACCCCAAGAGGGGGGAGTTTTTACATTTCCCCCCCCCATGGCTCTTCCTATCTATCAAAGTACCTATCATAGGTCCTCTTCTTTTTCGAGCTGTCCTGTGTGTACATGTGAGTGGCATGTGCATGTGTGTGTACAGATAGATGTGTATGTGTGTGTGTGTGTGTGTGTGTGTGTGTGTGTGTGTATGCATGTGGGAACCCAAGGCTGATGTGGGGAGTCATTCTTGCCTGCTCTTCTATCTTATTCACGAGGTAGGGCCTCGGACTCCCCCAGAGCTCACTGATATGACTAGCCTTGGTAGCCGCCTTGCTCTATGGGTTTCCTGTCTCTCTTCTGGGGCACTAAACAATCAACAGCTGAGCCATCTCTATTGCAGGCTCTTAATAAGTAGATACTGAATGAATTAATGCATATTCATTAGTAATCTAAAAGGGACTTATCTGAGCTGGAATTTTTTTTCTAGATGATGTACTTAGCCTCATAGGATCTAGCTTATAAATTAATGTCCCCTTGTCCCAAGTCATCTTTGTGTGTTAGACACAAGCAGTTCCATTACTCCTCTCTGCCCATCCCACGTCAGACCCTCAGGGAGAGAGCTCTCCTGTGTGTCTATGAAGTCACAAACTACTTAGACTGCACAGAAAATCTTTCAGCCCTTTCTGTCACAGTCTGTAAAACGTTTCACTCCAAATGAGAATTTCGGTGGCTGTCCCATGGGTTAGCTTAGACTATATGAAAAGGCTACAGCCGCTCCTGAAGCTGGGCCTGAAACAATCCCAGGTGAGGCCTCTCCAGAACTGCCTGGCAGAAGTTCAATATCACAGCCTTGCCACCCCGACGGGCCTGGTTTTCATCCCCACATCTGTATTCTGTATATGTACGCGTGCTTGAAATAGAATTTAAAGACTCTGGAGTGGAAACAAATTGGGACTACACTCCAATTACCTCAGGTCTGGCTGGTGCAGCTGCCAGCTGGGTACACATGTCCAGTTACAGAACGTGACAGTCCAGAGGGGATGGGAATGGGGCCTTTGCAAACAGAGGGGGATGGTGTTTTCACACATGATTCTGGAAAGGTTTTTAAAGATGCTTAAATTCAGAAGGAATTCTCCTTAATTTATGACAGCATTTTAATAGCACAGTGACAAACTGAAACCCACATGGCTTCAGCAAGTCAGTGATGGCTGCTCCAGGTGCATGAGGATGTCTGTGGGTTATAATTTCATTTTGCATGAAGAAGAGAACAACCGAAACACATGTATGGGATGGCCACTGCACACCAGACATGGGGCCAGGATTCCATCCTATCAGAAAGCATCCTTGTCCGGGTGTTACTGTGACCCGATTTCAAGATATGGAAATAACAGTAGACGCTCATAATGTCCAAGTGACTTGCCTTGAACTTACAGCCAATAGCAAAGACTCAGACACAATTCCATTCTGAAGCCCCTGCAGTCTTTGAAGCATATTGCTTCTGAAATTCAGCACTCGGTCTGTTCATTAAGTCTTCCATCATCCAGTGATCTCAGCTGGCATTACATTTTCCCAGTGACATGTGGCTTGAAGATCAAGTTGAGGATAGTTAGGGAAGAGATTCCATCTTTAACCCAACTGAAGAGAATGAGGGCACATGGAAGGAAATGCCACAGGTCAAGGGCTGGCCTAAGAGGTTACAGAGAAGTAGGGAGCTCAAAAAGTCACCCGAGGGGTCAGAAATGAACCTCAGAACACTTGGAGTCCTTAAAAAGCAAACATACAAACAAGCAAACAAAAAACCAAACCCAAGACAACTCAGATTGCTTCCACCTCAATGGCTTTGTAAAAGCATTGTAGATTTTATCTAAGAATCTCAGTCACAATGAAACAAAGGTATTTGGCAGGTCATTACTGTGTCGTTACCACCTTCTGAACCCCAGTATGGTCCCAGAATGAGGGACCACTTACATATTCTTTATTGTAATAAAGTATCTAAGGATATTCACAGTGTAACCTTAGCCTCCTAGACCTACTCAAATCACCCCACCTTCCCAGGCCCTGGGAGGATACTGGACATATTGTCATATACATTCAGTCTACTGAGCCACCAACACACACACACACACACACACACACACACACACACACACACACACACACACACACACACACCTCCTTTGAACATGCTCCCTTCTCTATGTTCATCAGAATTGCCATGGTGATAAATATCTGAGAAAAACAACTTAAGAGACTAAAAAATCTATTTTGGTTCACAACTTCTAAGGTTTCAGATCATTGTAGCAAGAAAAGCAGGAAGGAGCCAAGCAGCTCACCTCATGACAGCCCAGAAGCAGAGAGAATTGTGATGGCAGGCTTTCTCTTTCTTCCTTTTATTCCACCCCCACCCCCAGTCTATGCACAGAATAGCGTTTCCCAAACTCGTCAGTCCTCTCTGGAGACACCCTCTGAGACACAATGTGCTTTACTAGTCTCCCAGGGACCTTCAACCTAAGGAAACTGACCTTCAAGATCAATCACGACAGTTCCTAACCACACCTCCAGCAGAACTTCATCATGTGCTAAGGAATCGGCTTTTTTCACAAGCAAGCTTACATGTGTTTTTCTGAAATTGCGAGCAAGGCCCTTACTTGTTTACTACAGTTGCTTGTATACAAACCAGTTTGTCTCACCACATGGTATTACACAGCACAGTGGGAAGTAACTCATAGATGCTCACACATGCATCACACATTTAAATGAATTCAGCTCTTGTGTTCCTCTGATACATGCTTGCTTCCTGGAAGGCATTCTCCACAGGCAGGTGATGCAGCAATTCCAAATAATCTAAGTCACCCAGTTTCTCCAAATCCACTTTGAGATTATGCAAACCACAATCATTATGTGGATCGACACTGGCAAAAGACCAATGTCTCTGAATATATGAAGAGCTTCTGTAGTAATTTCTGAAGGAAAAACATGCTTTCAAATCTTGAAAGTTATTAAAATAAAAACAGGAAGATCATTTTTAACATCTATAAAATTGGCAAAGGGATTTACAATAAAATCAGCAGTACTGAGAAAAATTAGAAAGATATTCTCATCCATCTCTTAGAAAGGCTCTTTGTAAATATACATTCAAAATTCCCAAAATATGCAGTTTCAATGAATAATTCCAGCTCTGCACATTTAGGCACAAATATGTCTTTACCAGAGAATTCAAATTATCAGAATAATATGGATTAGGGAAAATCCAAGCACAGTGGAATGATTAGATGAATTGACGCAATCAATCAATGTACTCATGGGGACAATGATGTTTCATGAGATTTCTAGCAGCATATGGCAATGAGCAAGACATTATTTTTGTTAAGTGACAGAATATGAAAAAAATGGAAAGGAACCTAATTTATAAAAAGTTAATTACCTTGAGAAGGGAATTGTACAAACTTTTAAACTTACAAAAATTTGTGGGGTGTCTTTAAGAGTAAGAGCATAAAGTTAGCTATGAAAGTGAACATTCAGTTGTGGTTTCATTAGTTCTTGTTAAGTTTATCTATTTTATTGCTATATACCAAAATACTAAAAGTGCCTGAAGGGTCCATTCAAACTCCTTTATACTCTTCTGTCTATCCCTTATAAAAAAAAAGGTTTGGTTTAATCATCTTTCAGGACAGCTTGCTCACATTCAAAAGAGAATGACCAAGAGAATAACATCTGTAATGATTGTTCTGTCTCTTTAAGAGACAAGCCATGCCCACTCCCCCCTTCCCCATCAGCTGAGGCAGGCAGGTCTTCCTTCCTGCTTGCGGTCTTAGTCTCTCTCTCTCTTTTCTAGCTCCCTCTTGGAGAGGCAGGTTCTATCTCTCCTCTCTCTCTCTCTCTCTCTCTCTCTCTCTCTCTCTCTCTCTGCCTCTCTGTTCTTCTCCCCTTCTCCCTTCCATAACCACTAAATAAATATCCAACCTCATTTTGCATGGTGTGCCTCATAACTCACCGCTGGGGACGCCACTGGGGACTAGCCCTCTTCGGAGACCTGCCGAGTAGTCTCCTGCAGCATCCCTGCGGGAGATTGGCTGCTCTTGGGACTTACTGCTCCCTGCCTGCCACCACATGGCCTGCTGCCTGCCACCACTGGGGACCCTGCAGCAACTTTTATTAACCCATTATAACACTTTCTTGGTTAAGTGGTCAGCAACTTTTATTAACCCATTATAACACTTTCTTGGTTAAGTGGTCATTTCTTGAGCCAGAAGAGATCGACCATGGTTGAATGATTATATAAAATCTCTCAGTAGATTGATAAAATGCAAGGTAACATCAGCATGGAGGAGAAATTGGAATTTAATACAAGTGAGACTTAACTATAGTTAATATGTCTGAGTATCCTTAAGAAGTGCCTTATCATTACAAATTTACAAAAAACATATGTACTTAGAGGGACACCATAGACACTGAGGAATCAGCTTTATTTACTAGATGAGCTCCTACCATGTGCCAGGTCTCTTGTACAATCTTGAGTATATGAAATAATATAACCCTAATCATAATCATAATAGATATAGGTAAAGGCTAAGAGAAATATAGTACACTTACAACTTTAAAAATAGTAAAATATTTAAGTTGATTTTCTTAAGTGTATCTGCCAAAAAGAAGCTTTCAAATAAGCTTAATACTCAATGATAAAATGTGAAAAAGTAATTTTTAAATTTGGGTTATTTTGTGTGTGTGTGTGTGTGTGTGTGCGTGTGTGTGTGTGTGTGTGTGATTCCTATAGTGGAAGAGCTACCTATAACAGTTAATGCAAGGAAAAGAAACCAAAGGTGCACGGTGCTGAAAGGGGCACCAAAGGGATGTTGGACTTTAGAGAGAGCCCTGAGGAGAGTGAGAAAGAAGGAAGCACATTGCAGGAATCATGAGGATTCAATGTGGATGAAGGAGGCTAGAACCGCTCAAAAACAAACAGCAACCCAGAGGCTAGGAAAACGAAGGATAAATATTGTCAAGTAGAACTTGTCATTTATAATAACACTGGCAATTCTGAGGAACACTGATAAGCAGAAGGGCTCGCTCCACCCCGCGTCGACACTATTAAAACACTGTGGTCTTTGGCGCAGAACAAATAAGATTATGGAACGAAGTAAAGCCCAGGGAGAGACAGGTTTTATGAAGGCCTGAAATATGATAGGCGTGGTTCTAAAATTCATGGAGGAATGTTGATTCAATAAATAGTTCCAGAAAAATTAGTTTTCCATACAGCAAAAGTAAACTATATCCCTTCCTTATGCCATAAGCAGAAAAGATTCCTGTTAGACTTGTGAGCGATATGTGAGGAAAAGCTATGAAACCTTTAAAGGTCAGTAACATAGGGAGGTGCCTTCTACTGACACAGGGGGCTTTTAAAGGGAAAGAAAGCATGGAGGAAGGCACTGTTTTATTATCCCATATTAAAATAAGCATTTCATACTTTAGAAGGCACTGTAAACAAAGAAAACAAACCACATCCTGAAAGACAATATTTATAAATCAACAAGAAGATAGCAAAACAGAAAACAAACAGCAATAGACATCCAAAATGAAAATAAACAAGCAAGTCAGTGAAGAAGAAATTCCCCAGGTGAATAAACACAAAAATGTTTCCTATAATTGAAGGTGTGATTTGAACTGAAAACACTGACATACTATTTCATCCCCTTGAGCAGGGAAAGCCAGGAAAACTAATGGCCTCAAGTGACAGTGAGAGTATGAGAAAATGACCAGCGAGAGAATAAACGTAGCCATTCCTTTGGAGAGCGATGAGATTTGTGTGCTATTCTTGGCTACGTCGTTGCCGTCCACCATAGACAACAGTTCATGCACATGTTCCAGGCAAGCCCACTGTAGCTCCATTTGCAGGTGTCTGTTCTTAGTGCTGCATTCACTCAATGGAATAGTAAACAGCTGTTATAATGGCGGGGAATCACGCCTGTCCCGGAGGTGTAGCTCAACAACATAAAGCTGGGTGACCCTGGAGACTAGAGAACGAGGCATAAGATCCCACTGAGCAGAGTGTTACACCGACCACATCATCATACTCTTGGTTGTGAGCACACAGGAACACAGCAGCGGCACCAACATTTGC
>JAQHUG010000023.1:7834136-7865160 GCA_028555095.1 Dicrostonyx torquatus | reverse complement strand
GGTGGATCATTGTTAGTTCAAGACTAGCTTAGTCTACACAATGAGTTACAGGTGAGACAAGGCTATGTAGTGAAGACCTGTCTCAAAACAAAAACAAAACCTTTCATCATCATCATCATCATCATCATCATCATCATCATCATAAGCAATTATTAAGATACTGTTGATAATAATGATGACAATGCTCTTTTAATGGCCTTTCCTCACAGATCATACAGATCTGACGAAGAAACTAAAACCTGGGTGCAGCCCGGAAATCCGGACATTTTCTTTGGCTAGTGATAAAAACAGGCCCTGAAATTCCATAATAGCAAGCAAAGAGTAAAGGTCATGAAAGGAAGAATTAGAATCATTTGAAGGGAAAAAAAATGATCCAAGAAAAAGGGAGGAGAAAGGGAGGAAAGAAGCCTAGCAATAATTAAGTAAAAATAATGAACAACAAGTATGTAGGGCAGTTCTGATCATGCTTTCTTAGTCTCAGACTCTGGCTATGATCTTTTGTTTGTTTGGTTGGTTTTTGCTTTGTTTCTGTTTTCCGACAAAGGGTTTCTCTGTGTAGCTTTGTATGTCCTGGAACTAGCTCTTGTAGACCAGGCTGGCCTCGAACTCACAGAGATCCACCTGCCTCTGCTCAGGTTAAAGGTGTGTGTCATCACTGCCGGTTCTTGTTATGATTTTTAACAAAAGGTATACAAGTTTTTTTAGGAGGGAGATGTGTGCATTCTGTACTGTCTTCGCTCTCACTGACCAGCAAATGTAGGCACTGTTACGATTTGATAGGAATGCCCCCCTATAGATTCATGTGTTAAGCATTTGGTACCCAGCTGGTGGTACTACTTGGGGCGACTTCTGGAAGCTAAAACGGAGGAGGCAGACCCCAGGGGTGTGGCTTGGAATAGGATGTGCCTGCTCCACCAGAAACCCCTCTCTGTTTCCTGGCTGCCGTAAGGTAAGAACATTTCCAACCATGTGCCCATGCCATCTCACCACTGATAAACGGATCAAGCCATGGGGCCACAAAACCATAAGCTAAAGAAATCTAACCTCCTGTAAGCCATTTTTTCAGATATTTGGTCACAACGATGAAAAAAATAATAACACAAGCAAGATTGTGGCCACCAATGAGAACCCAAAAACTATCTGAAACCTCCTTTGTAAACCTACAGAATTTTACACAGTAATAACCAATAGTCATTACATGTGAAAATATACTTAGAAAAGTCCCTACTATGCAATGCTAGTTGTTTTTGTATTACCACATGGAGATTTAAAACAAACAAACAAAAAAACCAACCGACTGCTACTCGATAGTGTCATAAAATTGAATTTCTTAGAATTCTTTTATTTTCTGCTTTTATTGGGGAAAGATATAGCTTTCTTCTTTCTCAAGTTGGAATAGACAGATGCGCACATACCAACACACAAATAAAGTTGGGCTCACCAAGAACTTCTGCAGGAAGCTTTCAGTGACAAACACTGTCAATGGAGCTGCACTGGGGAAGTCTATGCCATGGAACTCTCATCCTACTTTTTCAAGCTATTTTAATTTTTATCAGTCATTTTTAATTTTGGCAATATAATACATATATATGATGCAATGCTGTTATACTCACCTCTTTTTATTTTTATTCCTCTGTGTGTGTGTGTATGTATGTGTGCATGTACATGCATTTTATATGCATTTATGTGCACCATATGCTTGCTGGGACCTATGCAGACCGGAAGAAGGCATCAGATCCCCTGGAACTGGAGTTGTAGGCAGTTGTCCGTGGACTTGTGGGTGCTGGGAATTGAACCAGGTTTCCCGCTATAATAGAAAGTGCTCTTAACAACTGAGTCATCTGTCCAGTAAACCTCCCCTTACTTTCTGAATTAAAAATGTTTCTCTGGTTGTTGTTGTCTTATGACTGTAGTCAAACCTTAAACCCCCGAGTTCAAGTCACCCTCTTGTCTCAGACTTCCCGCAGCTGGAACTACCAGCAAGTGTCACCATGCGAGGCTCAAGCTTATTTTAGAAAGGCACAAATATGGGTTGCTTGGATCCCAAAGCCATCTTGTGATTTGGGGCCCTCTCTTCCCACTTCTTTCCTCTCTCTTATTCCTTGTTTCAGTTTCCATCTCCGGGTCTGGGTCTCCTAGTGATTCTAGTTCTCATAGTGTGGGAGTCTCATCAAAATCATGCTCTCTCTAGCACTTCCAGGAAGGATCTGGGGGTAGTAGTTACAATTGCACACGTCTCTATCACAGGGTCTTAAAGGGTAGGACACCGATGTCAGGCCAACGCTGTCACATGCTGCTACTGACAGATATTCATAGGGTACTCCTGGATTTTCAGTTTCACGGATCTATTAGATCTACTAGTTGAGCAGCCAGGAGGGTGTGGTTCATCCTAAGCAACTGTTCCTCTCTGGGCAGCTCTTTCTCACCTTCTTTTAGGAGTCTGAAGGCTAGTCTCAAAATATTTTCCAGAAGAGAAAGGATGTGGGCAGTTTGTGGAAATCCATATCTCTCTGGTCTTCATTCTGAAGCGCTCAAAGAATCAAACAGCAACAAGAATCATAAAAACCCCACACAGTTATCATATTGTCCTGAAAAGACATAAGCCAGCCGATGCCCACACTCCTGGGAAAGACCACCTTCCTAAAGCTTTGTGATTTGACCTAAGAGAGGGGAAGACAGATGTGTGTTAATCGTGACAGAACAGTAAGCGTCACAGGTGTGTGGAAGGGGGCCTAGTTGCCCAAGCTGCCAATACGGGCAAAGAAATTCTTGGAACTGTGGAGTGATGGGGTGTGGCTGTTGGTGGGGACTGTGTCTTTACAGCCACAAAGTAGAAGGGGACTGGAGGCCGAGCCAGAGGGAGGAAGGCAACCTTGGCAGCATTGCTCAGGCTGAGTTGTCAGGGGCAGGACTTCCCAACCAGATGAGCTGTGTGCTGCGTTTCAGAAAACTCTGAAACCAAACCCGGCTTTACATTCGGGTCTGGATATTATGAAGGTTGTATTTGTCAAAGCATGAGAAGGGTATCGATTCTGTCTTACAGTTTGTTAGCCAGATTTAAACCTTTAAAGCTACATTGATGGGGCTGCAGCAATGGCTCAGCGGTAAAGAACACTGGTTGCTCTTCCAGAGGACCCAGGTTCAATTCCTAGCACCCACATGGCAGCTAACTACTGTCCATAATTCTAGGATCTGAGAGCCTCACACAGACATATGCAGGCAAAACACCAATGTACATAAAACAAACGAACAAATTGAAGCTACATTTGCAAAAGGAATGTAAGTACATGTACGCTACTCAGTGTGTCAGACACTAGGACCTGGGTGCTCAGAAATGTCAGCCAGAGCTAAGACCAGCAAGGTCTTCACCTCTGGCCATCACGTAGCTGTGGACTTAGGCCATCAACAGTTCATTTTCAAGTGTTCCTGGTGGAGCGGGGTACCACAGCACACTCAGTGCCCATCTGATTGGGTTTGGCTTTTGGTCTAGAAACAAAGGTGACCCCAATGACCTGGTAACAGCGGATCACCTTCTATATCTCATTGACTTTGTTACTATTTTATATCTATAATTTCTTCCCCATGGCTCTTCTCTGGTAACCATTCTGTCACCTGTTCACTTACTGACTCCCCTGGGCTCTCCAGTCTTTTCTGGGCTATTATTAAAGTTCACAGCTGACTTGTGGGCACTCCCAGCCAGACCCAGTCAGACGCCAGCCTCAAGTGGACAGGACAGTGACAGGGCTCTGGCCTCCAGAGCGGTCCATTCTGTTCCTGGCCCTCCACCCACCTCCCAACCCTGGGGTCTTGCTGGCAGCCTCATCTGAGTCTTCTGTCTCTGCCCCTCTCCATGCCCTGACCCAGCAGGAGAACTGGAATGTCCTCTTGGTTCTGGCCAGAGGAGCCAAGTGGCTTCAGGAGAGCGAATGCTGAGCTCCTATATTAGCTGAGGCCTGGGACGGGCACCCAAGATCCTAGCTGTGCCGACCTGTGCGTGCTCCTCTTGCTCAAGAGTGTGCGAGACAGGAAGGAGCCACTGCTAGTGTGGTCCGTGAAGGAGGGTGACGTGGGGATTCTAGGAAAGGTCAGACTGATGGAGCTTGTTCTTGAGACATAAACCTCCAGGACTTAGCTCGAGAAATCTCACTTCCAATCTGCTTTCTCAAGACCTCTCCTCATCCTGCCACCCAAGATTTTTGTCATTTTTTTTTTAACATTTTAAGCGTCCCCCACCACTGATACTTTCTAAGCAGCATTTAAGAGACCCACACATGACTATTTCTCCCCCGCGACTCCCTTTGAAGTCTCACAACAGCTTTCAAGAGAAGCTTCTGATGTCAACCACAGGATCACAATAAAGAATGAGTGTCTGAGGGCAGCTGAGTCATGTGAGCCCCGCTGGAGCAGCTCCGGAGGTGGTAGACCAGGAGGAGGGCCCCGAGACTGACCAAACTGCTGAGATTTCTGTCCTCAAGCCCTTCCTGATCTACCTGAAAAACACACAACCCTTGCTTCCAGATTCACGATAAATCACCGTTCAGAAATACGTGTCCCTTTGAAACGCCTCAGTGTCAAAGTGACCTTTGTGCACATCCCTCCTTTAATGACAGCACTAGAAAAGACGGGTCAGGCCCACAGGCACCTCAAGCTGCTCTGCTGTCTAAGGGATTTATCAGGCAAACTCACTGTATTGTGCTGTTCGGAACATAACATGTGTTCGACAAGTTGACTGCCCACCCTGGGCTCCAGCAAAAATTACTCCAAGCTTGTCACTTTCGGGCTCTGTGCATCCCTAGCCTTATCATTTACAATAGCCATTCTGCTCCTGTAGAAACACTCTGTTTATACAACAGAACAAAAGGGAGAATAATGGCCTATGTCCGTGTTCCCCAGAACAGGGTAACTCAACTACACAGTGCGCTGACATGAGCGAAAACAACCAAAGGCCAGCCGGCTGAGCTGCGCTTTTAGCCGTCCTCAAATAAATTCCTTAGCAATAGAGAATTGTGGATGAAACCCAGAGCTGCTTCTGATCTACGGAGTGGCACTGCATCCATTTCACCCAAGTGTGTGTCATCACTGATGGACTGAACTCATTCCAAGGAGACAGAGTGTCTACATAACACACACAGTGTTCTCGGGGCTGGTAATAAAGTAGTCAGCTTGAAGATGTTAACGTGTGTTGCCACACAAGAGATAATAAACTCATAAAGGAGTGGGGAGCGTGTCAACTAAGAGGGGAAAAGTAGAATGGGTGTGGGGGGGGAGAAGGAGGGCAGCAGGCAGGGTGGGTGGATTGCTATTTTACTCACAGGAGGTGGATGTCCTACAGAGACAAAGATGTTTGGGGAAAATGTGGGAGCAGACTTGCATGGGTCTGGAGGGCTAACAGTTCAGCATCAAGGAACAGAACGTTTCTTAGGTAGAAATGTGTCTGATGAGTGCAGGAGCAGCAGAGGAGAAACGTTCAGGACCCTGACGTGAGGTCAGAAAAGCAACAGATGGCAGGATCATAGAGACCCCGGTGCTCTGAATGAGCTGGGAGGCTGACGGCATTGTGGGGAGAGGAACAGCAAGATGGGCCTGCTTACTAGAATTGTTTAGGTAAATGCTCACTTGACGGGTGAGGGCTAACAGTAAGGAACCACAGGAAGCTAAAGCAAAAACCTGGAGAGAGATTACGATGGGCGAGAACATTGTTGGCTACTCAGAGGTCCAGTAGAGTCATGAGAAGCAGTTCCAGAACCTCTCCCCCTGCTGGATTCCAAAATATAGAGATGTTCAAATCCCTTATACAAAATAATGCATGTGGGCTGGAGAGATGGCTCAGTGGTTAAGAGCACTGACTGCTCTTCCAGAGTTCCTGAGTTCAATTCCCAGAAACCACATGGTGGCTCACAACCATCTGTAATGAGAGCTGGTGCCCCCTTCTGGCGTGCAGGTGTACATGGAAGGAATGCTGTATGTATAACAAATAAATAAATGCCAGGGCAATACAGAGAAACCCTGTCTCAAAAAACCAAAATAAATAAATAGTGCATGCAGTATTTGCATATCACCTATGCATGTCTTCCCGTGTTCTGTAAGTCATCTTTAGACAACTTTTACTATATAATCTAATAGCAGTGCTATAGAAGCAGTTGAGATACTACATTGTCTAGGAAACAGTGACAAGAAGAGTCTAGATGTGTTCAATAAACATGTTGATTGAGCAGGGAGTGGTGGCAGCACTTGGGAGGTAGAGTCAGGGGGGATCGCTGTGAGTTTGACGTCAGCCTGGTCTATAAAGCAAGTTCCAGGACAGCCAGAACTGTTACAAAGAGAAACCCTGTCTCAAAAAACAAAAAAAATTGGGGATCGACTATATCTTGAAAGGTAGATTGAAGAGAACTTCCTCTAGACTGAATAAAAATTAGATCAAAAGAGAATTCAAGAATAACAGTGAGCTGGGCGGTGGTGGCGCAGGCCTTTAATCCCAGCACTTGGGAGGCAGAGGCAGGCGGATCTCTGAGTTCGAGGCCAGCCTGGTCTACAAGAGCTAGTTCCAGGACAGGCTCCAAAGCTACACAGAAACCCTGTCTTGAAAAAAAAATATGGTGAAGGTTCTATATGAACAATTGACAAAGGATAATACCATCTACCCAGTTTAGGGCAGATCCCATACTCAGAGGCATGGATTTGATGGAGGGAATCAGAAGTTCATTTTGGACCTTTCAACTTTAAAAGTCAAGTAAATGACTTCAAACACTAATCTCAGTCTCAAGGGAGATATACAGACCAGAGAGGGCTGTGTCGTATCATTGGCACTTGGCCCCAAAGAGCTAGATCAGATCACATATGGCACTAGGAGGGAAAAGCATGAAGTCTGGGGCAGAAGCCATTTTCTGTGAGACTCTGAGAGGAAACTGGCATAGAGACTGACAAGGAACAGCCAGGGAATCATGAGGAAAGCAGGAGGTGACCAGAGCGAAGAGAAACACTTGTTTTAAGAATGGGGAGTGGTCTTGCCACTAACACATGAAGGTCACCCACGACCTTGATTGGAGCTGCTGGAGATCTGGAGCCAGTACCATCACTTTCCAACCTGACACTATGGCACAGGAGTTGGAAGGGGATGTGGTAAGTCACTTGGAGCCAAAGCTACAACCATGGGTAATCCAGACTCAAAAGAGTCACACATGATTCCTGAGGACTTATAAGCAAGTCAGAGGATAAAGGACTGAAACGTATCAGCAACAATCAAGGTAATTTTTAAGTTACTCTGATTCCTTTCTCTCTCTAGCAGATATTTTTTTGTGGGATTGGGACAATCAGACTGGAAAGTTATAGCCAACATGACAGTTGCACAGATTTTTGTCTTGGAATTACGCATACACAACTTTCGGGCACAGTACTACAACGCTACAGCTTTTCCCATACAGACATGACTAACGCCCCCTTGGCGATGCCCACTCTTGTTTTATCAAGCAAGCTACTTTGGTGAGCTTTGTGGGAAGCTTGACTTCAACCAAGTGTCCATTTCCTTGAGTAACTAGCAAAATACTTCTTGCTAATAGTATGTAGCCTTCAAAATTCAAACAAAAACAAAAAGAACAAAATCAAATTAGTGTCCATAGTTACAGCCAAAGTCACATGCTAGTGGTCATTTTATATGTAATGAAATAATGAAAAAAAATCACACTGGGTCTTAGAAGTTTCATGTTTTCTGTCTGCCAGAATAGGCTATATTTCCCATGGGGTATCAGTTCCAGCAATCCTATGGATAATGAAATCCTTGGATGCTCAAATCTCTTTTGTAATATATCAAAATAATCTCCAATAGCTTGCATACCCTCCAGTATACTTTAAATCATCTTGAGATTCACTGTGATGCCTAATACAATGTAAATACTACATAAACCATTAATGACAAGAAAACTCGACAGCATTTGTTCAATACGCTGGGTCTGAAAATCAGAACAAATACGTGAGGTTCCATTAACATATCAAAGGGGAAGCTGGCCACCAGGTTCTCCTGCATCCCTCAGTCCCTATCTGTTACAGGGCCTCCTGCCTGGTGTGCCATGCCTCCTACCCTAAACTTCTTCAGCCTAAGGGCTGGCTGCCCCTCCTCTAGTTGCTCTTCCCTGTAGAACCCAGCCATTTTGGTTGTGTACCCCCCTTTACCCTTTAGCCTCTTGTTCTCTTGGCTACTGTTCCTGTTTCCCTTTTCCCTATTCCCTTCCCCCATCTCCTGACATGGCCCAGTTTAGTCTGTCATGTCCAGTCTAGACCCTTCCAGATGTCTCTGGCTATGCTCTCCCTCATATTTACAATAAACCTTGTCTTCCATCATACCTAGGAATAGTCATGTCTCCGAGATGTCTCTGCCTGTATTCTTTATATCTACTATAAACCTTCTCCTCCATCAATCCTACTTTTAATTTCTTTTTTCATTCACAATACAAACTTCATTATTTTCCTAAATAGTTGTGATTTGTGGTTGGGTGAAATCAAAGATGCAAGCTGGGCGGTGGTGGCGCACGCCTTTAATCCCAGCACTCGGGAGGCAGAGGCAGGCGGATCTTTGTGAGTTCGAGACCAGCCTGGTCTACAAGAGCTAGTTCCAGCGCAGGCTCCAAAGCCACAGAGAAACCCTGTCTCGAAAAAAACAAAACAAAACAAAACAAAAAAAAAAGAAATCAAAGATGCATAACCTAGATATAGATGTGGAGGAACAATTATGTGTGTATGTATAGTGTACATAGTGGTACACAGATTTGTAAACACAAGCATTTACAGAAATATGCACATACACACATACAACTTCTCATAATAGATAACCTAGGAGTAGTATTATTAATATAAAAGAATGCACTAAGAATATTCCTTTAATAGCAATTAGCATCAAAAAGCACACTTAAATCCCAGTAATGAGTGAACATGCCAAAGAACTTGGGAACACATGGGCAATAGAGAGGAAGGAGTGGGCACTGAACTCTAGAATGTAAAGAGCTAGTTAATCAAAAAGGAGGGGTGTATGGGAGGGTTTGGAGGGAAGAAAGAGGAGTGAGAAGTGATGAATTTACATTATAATCTCAAGAATAAGATTTCAAAATGGCCTCAAGTATCTCAGAAAGTCTGTTTTCATTGAGGGTGCTTTTGTTTCATTTGGTCTACCCAAGAATCGGCAGCCTCATCGGAATGCCCTTGTGTCAGTGACCATTAAGGAGATATCAGTACCACATGGCAACAGATTTTTTTTTTAAGGTTGCCACTTAATGGTGAAACAACTGACTGAAGAAAGGTTGTGTTATAAGGAACACGTGTACTAAGTAAAACGTGGCCTACGAAAGGGTTGTGGTTCCAGCCGTAATCTGACACGCACAGTTTACCATGACTTCTTAGATGTACGAAGTTCTGCTCATCTGGTTTTAGTAGCCGGTGCCTCTTTCTCAAGGAGAACTGGGGGAGAGATTAACAATGAGTCCTATGCACCAAGAAGCATCTAGAAGGCCTCCCTCACAGGAGAGAAAAAGAAAGATACGCACAAAAATCTGTGAGAAAGAGATATTTTAGAAACTCTAGGGGATGGAAAGTTATAATTTGCCAGAAAAGAATGGAAGAAGGAGGGCTGACTGTGTGGAGGCTTTGTGGAAGAGTATCTACTAGGGTGGGAGGCCTGGGCTTGTTCTCAAGCACAAGATAAAAAAAGGAGAGAAAAAAGCAAGAACACCGTGCCTTTCATGCTGTCCCGCTCTGGCTCCAAGCCAGAACTGATGTTCTCAATGACCTTGGCCAAGACCTTTAACTCTCTCCGTGTGCACATCTAAACTTCTGTGCAGCAGCCATGCCACTGCCATCCCACAGTACCACCTGATTACTTCTGTCTGCTTGGCTTTGCTGTGAACTCAAGGAACCAATTTTAGAAAATGGGTTAGTGCACTTTCCCCACCACAAACACAAGTTTCCCTTCCACACCAAGAATGCATAAAGAAATGCTATCGCAAATGGGAATCATTAATGTTAAAAAAAAAACCCAAGTTTCATTAATCACCTAGAAGGCAATGGAGGAAATGGAAGGACGTACCAGAAATAGCCAGTGTGACCTTGGGCAATTTATTTCTCTCTCTTTTTTCAAAATAGCTTTATTGAGCAAAAATAATACATATATAATACATATTATTTATATAGTAAATGACACACACTTAAGGAGTAGGATTTGACAAGTTTATTTCACTGCTGTTGTTTGGAGGAAGCTCTCTCAGTATGTGGCCTAGCTTGGTCTTGAACTCACAATCCTCCTGCCTCAGCCTCTCGAGTGTTGGGATTAGAGGTGTGTGACATCACATCTAGCTTCAGTTTGGGAAGTTTGGACCTATTCATAAATCCATGAAACTATCCCCCCAAACAAAGGATGATTACCGGCCCTGCCCCCAAATGTCCCTCAGACCCTCTGCAATGCTTCTGTCAGCTCTCTGAACAAACATTAGTCTCTTACTGTCCCCATGGACTAGGTCTCATTTCCTTGATTTACAAAGGAAATCATACAAGACATACTCCCAGTCTGGGATCGTTCACTAAACATAATTCCATGCCAGGCAGTGGTGACGCATGCCTTTAATCTCAGCATTCAGGAGGTAGAGACAGGCAGATCTCTGAGTTTAAGGCCAGCCTGGTCTACAGAGTGAGTTCTAGGACAGCCAGGCCTACACAGAGAAACCCTGTCTCGAAAAACCAAAAGAGAAAGAAAAAGAAAAAAATTATCCTGAGATTTATCTGCATTGTTCCTCTTTTCATGCTGGAAAAGACTCAGCAGTTACCAGCATGGGCTGCCTTCCTAGGGGACCCAGGTTCAATTCCCAGCACCCACACTGTGACTCATAACTGTCTGTAACTCTAATTTCAGGAAATCCAGCACATAAACACTCATACACATAAAAAGAAAAGTTTTTTTTTCCAAAGGATACATTATACAAATAAGCATGGTGACATACATTTGCAAACTCAGCACTCAGAAGGCAAACAGGAGGGCAATTGTAAGTTTGAAGCTAGCCTGTTCTACATAGAAAGTTCCAGACAAGCCTGGGCTACATACTAAGACTCTATTTAAAAATCAATTACTCAATCAACCAATCAACCAATTAATCAAAAATGAATACATGAAGTTGGCTATCATACTGAGCTTCCCTAATCAAGCGGAACAGTAACAGCTGACGCAGGTATACAAGCAGATGGGGTTGGGCTGGGTGGGACTGAGAACTGTCCTCCTGGGGATGATAGAAGCAAGAGAATAAATGTCCTCCTGTGACTCTTACTTCCTGGAATTAATTAAGATAGGGCGGGCATATAAAGTCCAGTAGAAACTGCTCTCCCATCCACTGTAACTCGTTAGTTTATGTCACACAATTTGCTGAGTGGGCACCCCACTGGGACCTCGTAAAACAGCACTGAGTAAAAGAAGGTGGCTGTTCTCCTGGACTCCCCTGCTTTCCACAGGGAGACGGGCATCATGTGAATAGACAAATGATGAGACTGTGCCCGGCAGGCATCAGCGCTCAGTAGGGAAATCAGGCAGGTTAGGGAGAAGTCTACCTGATAGGGTATTTCCCAGAGTGCTCAGAGAAGCGTTCTTCTGATAAAATCACACGAATAAAGATCAGATGAGGAAAGCTGAACT
Organism: Dicrostonyx torquatus; assembly: GCA_028555095.1. Classification (NCBI taxonomy): domain Eukaryota; kingdom Metazoa; phylum Chordata; class Mammalia; order Rodentia; family Cricetidae; genus Dicrostonyx; species Dicrostonyx torquatus. Next base: position 7,853,501 of record JAQHUG010000023.1, on the reverse strand, counting down.
TCTCACCAGTGTTCCCAAGACTATCGCAGGCAAAGGAAACCAAGTTCAAAGTCTCCGAAACTGCTAGCAATAAGCTGGGCTGGTGAAAGGACTGCGGAGACATGAAGGGCTGGGGCTGAGGGGAGGGGCAGTGTTGTCACATGACAAAGTTGTGTAGAACATGGCCTTGTACCCTGACTTGGCTGTAATGCCCTGATGATGGGCTGTGCCATGTTTGGAGCAGAAGATTCCTGTGAAGTGACCTAGAGTTCGAATAAGCACCTTGGCCTCTTTCTGAGGATTGCTGATACCGAGATAAGAAGCAAGGCCTTGAGTTAGAAGATTACTAAATAGTCCTGGCCGTGTGAGTGGAGAGAAGGAAAACCATCAGGTTCTAGGTGCAGTTTAACGCCATCCATCGTGGCTCTCCCTTCCTGCAGCAGTTATTGTCGTTCAGACACTGCACTGCAGAATACGTTCACTAATTTAATCCTTACAGGAGCACTGCGAGGTGAGTTCTACCTACGCATTGCTTTACGGATGAGGATAGAATAGGCAGAGAATATTGAGGCGAGAATAGGCAGCTAACAGGCGGGCAGGAACATACAGTGCTAGAGTAAGTGGGGATGCGATGCTGGTAGCCGACCCCTGACCCCATGCTTTAGTTCCACATGTTATTGCTCCTTCAAGTTGATGTAGGAAAGAAATAGTAAGTCAGGCATCGTGGTACACACCCTGCAATCCCAACACTTGTGAGACTGAGGAAGGAAGACCGTCGCTCCAAGGTTGGCCAAGGCAAAACTGAGGGAGAGGAAAAACATGACTAAAATACATTGTTTGAAAAAATTTTGAGCAGAAAAGTGGGAAAAAAAAACCTGAGGGGGGCAAGAATGAAAATGAAAAGAAAAGAAAGGGGTAGGAGCAGGCAAAAGGAGGAGAGCTGAGGGTATAACCACTTTGTTCGAAGTAAGTCTGTAAAATTGAGAAACGTGTCATATATTGACCGTTCATTTACAACCTTTGGCCCAAGCAAACGTGCAGAAACAACCTTGCTATTTCTTGTTATGAACACAATCAATAGCTTTTCAATGGAGTCACCTTGATGGGTTCACTGGATACAGTAGTGACTGATATCACAGCCCAGATGCTCTAGTTTGTCTTCTGTGGCTGTAAAGACACCGCCACCAAAGGCAGTCTGGGGAGGAGAGGATCTATTTGGCTTCCACTTCCAGGTCTCAATCCATCAATGAGGAAAGTCAGAGCAGGACTTGAGCAGGAGCTGAAGCAGAAGCTTTTGGAGGAACATTGCTTACTGGCTTGCTCTCTGATAAAGCCGAGGACAACCTGCCTGGGTATGGTACTGCCCATGGTGAGCTGGGCTCTCTTACATCAATTAGCAATGAAGACAATGTCTGCAGACATGCTCCAGGCCAGTCTGATAGAGTAATGCTTCAATAGAGGGTCCCTTCTCCCAGGTGACTTTAGGTTGTGCCAGGTTGGCAAGAAAAACTAACCAAGAGTCATGGCCATGTCAGTGGTGAGTTAAGGTATTGAGGACAGTCCTTGTGTTACTTTCCTCATTGCTGTGACAAAATACTTCACAGAAGTGACTTTAGTAAGAAGTTTACTTTGGCTCATGGTTTAGAGAGCACAGTCCCCTATGGTGGGAGAAGGCCTGGCAGGTAGGGCAGCTCCATGAGTAGTGGTTGGACAGCTCTGAACAGGAAACAGAGGGCTGAACAGGAAGTGGTATGGAGTGACAGGACAGCTCCGCACAGGAAACAGAGGACTGAACAGGAAGAGGTGTGGAGTGTCAGAAAGTGCTATGGAGTGACAGGAGAGCCCTGTACAGGAAACAGAGGGCTGAACAGGAAGTGGTGTGGAGTGACAGGAAGTGGTATGGAGTGACAGGACAGCCCTGCACAGGAAACAGAGGGCTGAACAGGAAGTGGTTTGGAGTGACAGGAAGTGGTTTGGAATGACAGGAAATGGTTTGGAGTAACAAGACAGCCCTGCACAGGAAACAGAAGTTAAGAATAAACCCCCTCAAAGACTAGCTCTTAATGGCCTTGCTTATGCTGCATGTCCCAAAGGTTCCATAGATTTCCAGAAGAGCACTACCAGCTGGAGATCAAGTGTTCAACACAGGAGCCTGTGGCGCACACATCAGACCCTGTAGGCCAGTGGTTCTCAACCTGTGGGGTGCTATTCCTTTGGGGAGGGTCAAGCAACCCTTTCACAGGGATGGCGCATCAGATATCAAGCATACCAAATGTTTACATATAGCAATAACGTTCCGGTTATGAACAAAATAATTTCATGGCTGAGGGTCACCACAACATGGGGAACTGTGTTAAAGGGTTGCAGCATTAGAAAGACTGAGGACAACTGCTGTAGGCAGTTCTTTAGAAACACCCGACAAGAACATTTCAGAGTATGAAAGCACACACTTGTCTTGGGTTTGGTGACACTTTTCTTACCAATACCTTTTTTCTATTTTATTATGGCCAAAGAACATTTGCCTTTACTTTATCCTGACACAAAATAAGCAGGCCCCAGTGCTATCATCAGTATTGATAAAAATATTGCTTGAAGACCCATGACTCATTGTCTTGTCTATCAGGCCAAGATTCCTCTCAGACTCTCCTGGATCACAAAACTGAAGATTAGCAAGGATGAGAGAGTTACCCAGGCCCTCTGACTAGCTTCTGGCCAGCTTGGCAGAGCCAGGACCAGAATGTTCCTGATGTTTTTATAGCTGGCTGTGAGCTCACCCAGCAACAGGTGCTTCTGTTGTTTGAGGAGATGAAACTATTGTGTAAGAGCCGGGCAGACTCCCTCTTCAGGCTGCCCGCAGACGCTGGCAGCACTCAGTTGTTCCGAGGGACCCGCTGCACTGGTTGTTATCGTTGTTTGGACTTCAGTGCTGCCTGCCAGTGCTGAAATCTGGACACATCCAGGGAAGTGAGGCTTTCAACAAAACACTTGATTTAGAACTCAAGCTTCCGAAAGTAACACGGCTTACGTATTTTCCTAGTGCGTTCTCTACAGTCACCGTAGGCACGACAGATGGGGCAGGCAATCTTCTATGAGTGTGGAAATAGAAGGTTTGGTTGCACAATGTTGCAGGCAGGACAAAGAGCTCTCTCTGCCCAATACTGTCAGTGGTTTTAGCTGTTTAGCCCAGGCTAAAAGATACTTGCAGATGCTAAGCATGTACCTCAGCATATTCATCTTAACATCGGAAGAAAAGAAAACAAGATTACAAATGGGTAATCAATAAATTGGTGGTTTTCTCTGATCTTTAAAAAGCACACCTCCACTGAATACAAAATAAGGTGTTTTTAAAATGTGATTTTGTGTTTATAACTTTATTAGGCACACACTAAGTTTGTGTGTGGATGTCTATCGGTTTCCCAGGTAACACAGTAGCCAAAGGCTGGGCTCCGGGGATGAACAGCTTTATGACAGCTCTTTAGAGTGTCATGTTACAAGACCAGGTAGACAGGCTTTGCTGTGGTGCTGTGCCCACACTGTGGTTCACTGAATGCAAAGGGAGATGTAGATGCTACTGGTTCTACCTGTAGTTTAAAAAAGATTCCCACTGCAACCAGGTATGGCGGTGCACACCTTTGATCGCAGCACTTGGGAGGCAGAGACAGGTGGATCTCTGTGAGTTAGAGGCCGGTGCATGCCTCTGACTTGTACTAATTCTCTGCTACTTATCCATGAGCAAAGGAAATGCCCATGTCCTGGAACTGTGAGGACAGTAAGTTTCCCTACCTGAACCAGTGCCCAGTAAACGACTTTGGCTGGTTTTAGTGTTCCGCTGTTTATCATTAAACATTTCCTCAAGTGCATGGATGTCAGTGTTGTTTAAGATAGGCTCTCGTGATGTAGCCCTGGCTGGCCTGGAATTCTGTAGGTAGTCAAGGCTGATCTCAAGCTTAGAGATCCATCTACCTCTGCTTCCTATGGGCTGAAGATGTGCGCCAGCATGCCTGGGAGGAGGGCTGTCATTATGCTCCGCCCATAACTTGTCATTGTTCCTGTCAGACATGTCCATCCTACTCTTAACATCAGTATATGATTTGTTAAAAATCCATTCTTTTCAATTTTCCAGAAACATCTTGGCCATTCCATTCTCTCACCATCACTTCATTCATTCGAGTTCTTCCTTCCAGTTAGCACTCTTCAGAAGGAAGAACCTACTTTTCAATATTTCAATATTTTATTTTGAAATATTCATAAGAAAAAAGTTGTGGGAGGGTACAGGGGACTCTTCTTTATCATTGTTCCCTCAGTTATAAAATTATGGAAAAATAACCAAACCATGTTATTCTGGCTTGATCCACAGAGAATATTCAGATTTATGCAGAGTACATATTCTGTGACTGTGTGTAATAATGAGCACAATCAAGATAATTAACTGCACCATCATAATGAGGCTCCTTCATGCCACCCTTTCAATTCAGATTCCCATCTCTCACCCAATCCCTAACCCCTGGTCAGTAGTAAGGTTTCTTATCTCCTTGGTTTTTCTTTTTTAAGAACAATGATTCCTCAAAGGGGTTACTAATGGTTTTAGTTTATTCCTCCCGCAAAGAGAAAGTCCAACAACTAAATGAAATGATGACTTCAGTGTGGTGTGATCGTCATCACTGAGCAAACGGTGAAGCTCAGCATGGATCCTCAGCTGTCCCTCCTGTCTCTCCTTCCAGCCCCAAAGGCTCACCTCTCCTGACAGCTAGCAACCTCCAGATCCATGGATGGTCAACACATTCAACCCCAACACATCCTCATCAGAGTTTTACTCTTTCTCCCGAATCTTGGCATAGTCTGCCCCACATACCATTCCCTGGGCGTACACAGCATCCTTGACCTTCCTGTCGCTCGCCACTGTGAGTGGGACTGCTGTTGCTGTGGAAAGTGCTTGAGCAAAGAAACTTAAGTGAGGGAGTGGAGGGGGTTGGGGCGGGAGGACTGGCTGGGTTCATGAGTCCAGAGATTTCAGCACATCACGGTGAGGAGGACATGATGGAGAACAGCAGGGCTGACATCATGGCAACCAGGAAGCGGTGGGGTCAGAGTGAGTCTGTGTTAGCAGGCTTTCTCTTTCTACTTTTCTTCCATCAGAAGCCCTAGCTTTTAGGATGGTACTGCCCACATTCGAGCATGTTTTCCACCATGGTTAATCCTTTCTGGAAATCACGTCAGGTATGCTTTGTGGGTTTAGACACGTGTTGATTCAGTCAAGTTAGCAATGAAGGTTGATCCGTATGGTCACTGAGATCAGCACTTGTCCACACTTCTTGCCGACAATCCAATGGAGTTTAGGAACATTGATACTTGCCATTTTTGTAGGAGTGCCATCCAAATGGAAAGGAATGCCCAGCTCCTTGATGTAGTTTGCAGAGGGCTACATATAAATGAAACGGTGCAGTTGGCAATCTTTTAAGACTGACTTAAATTCCAAAGGACAATCCTCTTGAGGCACACCCACGTCAATATTTCTTCTATTACTGAGTGGTATTGTGTTGTATAGTGTGGTACGGGGGTAGCATCCTCCATCCATTCACCCACTGGAGGGCATGTGGGTAGGGAGCTTTTACCTTTCGGCTACTTCAAGCGAAGCTGGTCTACATATGCTTCTACACAAGATTCTGGTGAACAGCCGCTTCCTTTATCTGAGATAAATGCTAAGGAGTACAATTAATGGGTCCACTTTCTGTTTTTGTTTTTTTTTCTTTCTTTGCTTGTTTGGTTTTTTGGTTTTGGTTTTTTCGAGACAGGGTTTCTCTTTGTAACAGTTTTGGCTGTCCTAGAACTCACTCTGTAGACCAGGCTGGCCTTAAACTCACAGTGATATATCTGTCTCTGCCTCCCGAGTGCTGAGATTAAAGGCGTGCGCCATCACCACATGGCTTTTTTGTTTGTTTGTTTCTACTTTTGGTTTTAAAAGGAATTATAAAATTACTTACCAGACTGGCTGTGTCATCTTATATTCCTATCAGCAATGGGTGAATAGTTTCAGTTCTTTGAATCTTTACCATAATTTTCCAGCACCCACATTTTTGATTTAGCTATTCAATAGTGACATCACATTGGATCTTAATTTGCGTTTTTCTAAAGTCTAATTATACTGGCCATCACAGTGAAATTTCTCTATATTTCATCTAGTTTTATACTGGATTTTTTAAAGTAATAAGAGTGTGTTGTTTTTGTCTCTTGGGATTTTTGTTTGCCTATTTGTTTCTCAGTTTGTTTTGGAATGGGATCTTTTCTGTAGCCCAAACTAGCCTGGAACTCACTATATATTCCAGTCTTGCCTCAGACTCAGGACAATTCTCCCGCCTTAGCTTCCTGAGTACAGGATTACAGGCATATGCTAGTACCAAATTTTCAGAGCTCTTTATATAGTCTGGCTGCTGGTCCTTCGTTATATATGTGGCTAACAAAAACTCTCTTGGTCTGCAGCTTGTTTACTTATCCTTTTAAGAGGGCTTTTTAAAAAGTCGGGTCTAATTCACCAGATTTTCCTGTTATAGCTCCTTTTGGTGTCATAGCTGAGAAATCTTAGTAACAACAACTTAGTGTACAACTCTGTCAGTATAACAAAATGCTTAGGCAATTACCTTCAAGGGGAAAGGGTTGTTTTAGCTCTCAGTGTTGGAGGCATCTATCTACCTATGGCTATCTCTAGGCCAGCAGCTCATCGCTCTCGGGCCTGCGGTGGAGCAGAACATTACATGCACAGTGGGAGCATGAGGCGGATGAAGAGTAAGAAACAGCAATAGAAGACTAGGGTCCCTCAGTCCCCTTCAAGTGTACTTTGTTCCTTTCAAGAGCACATCATCAATGCACAGGCACAGACTCTTTATATTTCCAGGATTTGCTGACAGCACAAAGGTTTGGGGCTAAGCATTTAACATAAATATCTGATACGTTATGTGGCCTGGAGACAGGCCAGGCCAGATCCAAAGGACAGTAGAGGTGCACTAACATTCAACTTGGGTTCTGAACAGTATCTACTTATATGCTATGTGTCTGTGTGCGTGCGTGAGCATCTGTGTTTAGTGCACGTTCCTCTGCGTGTGCATGGAGGCCGGAAGAAAGCACCAGGTTTCCTTCTCTGCCTACTCCTTTGAGGCAGAGGCGCTCTCTGACCCTGAAGCATGTGTTTTCTCAGCCAGGCTTGAGGTCTGCAAGCTCCGCTGTTCCTCTTGTTTCTGCCCCTGACAATGCTGGCGTTACAGGCATGCACAGGACGACTGGCTTATTTTGTTGGAGCCAGGATCCGAATTCTAGTTAGTCCTCAACGCTTCAGGACATCTCTCCAGATCCTCTCTACTACTTTTCTAAAATGTTATAATTTTAACTTTTAAGTCTATGACCGTTTTTTACAGTTTAACATAAAAAGTAAGAGATCTAAGTTGGGACACTTTCTTTCAGAGCTATGGATATACCATTGTTCTCCTGCCATATGTTGGAAAAAGTCTTGTTCCCCTCTTCATTGAAATAGCTTCGCAGCTTTGTCAAAAACTAGATGAACATCCCTCTGCCCTGTGTATGTGTGCATGCATGTGTGTGTGTGTGTGTGCATGAATGTGTGTGTACATGAGTGTGTGTGCGCGCATGAGTGTATGTGTTTGACTACATGTGTTTGTGTGTACATGAGTGTGTGTGCATGAGTGTATGTGCTTGTGTTTGTGTGCATGAGTGTGTGTGTGTGCATGCATGTGTGTGTGCATGAGTGTACGTGTTTGACTACATGTGTGTGTACATGTGTTTGTATGTACATGAGTGTGTGTGTGCATGAGTGTTGTCAGGTTCTCTGCTCTGTTTCACCGATATCTATATATGTCCCTGCACCAATACCACCATCTAAGCTCTACAGAAAGCTTTAAAATCACATAGGATGATTCTTTCCACTTAATTCTTTTTTTTTAAAGTGTGCTTATTTGGAATCGAAGACCATTTTTCTTTCTGTTTTTTTTTTTAATATTTTTATGGTTTATTTAACTTTGATTTTATGTGCATTGGTGTGAAGTGTCAAATCCCCTGGAACTGAATCTTCAGACAGTTGTGAGTTGCCATGTGGGTGCTGGGAATTGAACCTGGGTCCTCTGGAAGAGGAGTCAGTGCTCTTAACCACTAAGCCATCTCTCCAGCCCCTCCACTTCATTCTTTTGTGACAATACTCTCAGGCTTGTTTATATTTACAGAGAACCTGACTGTGATTTTAATAGTAACTGTTTGAAGCCTGGAAAGCTGATCTTCAAGAGCTAACAGTTTTATTTTGCTGAATCTTCCAATTCATGAATAAAATATGTTTCAATTATTACGTCTGCTCTTCTTCACTCGCATCATTTTCAGCCTACAGATCCTGTGTGCCTTTAGAGTGTCTCTGCTTAAGCATTTCCTCTGCCTTCGGGAGATGACAAATAGCAGTGGCTTCCATCTGGCCTCCTGTCGTCCATCGTCAGCAGGCAGTGTGGCTGATTCTGGGTCTTCTCTTCTGGTGACCATCCCTGCGGACCTCCCTCAAAACTCCTCCGAGGATTTGGTTTGCCTTTGGCTTTTGTACATTCTTGGGAATTTTCTTGTAGGCAATGTTTCTGAAACCAGAGACAGTTTTGTTTCTTCCTTTCTGAACTACATGCCTTTATTTAACATACTGGCTAGCATATCAAAAATTACACTAACAAGAGCGAGGCTAGACATTGTTGTTGAGTCCCCTTACAGGAATGGCATTGTAACGGTTGACCGCAGGGGCCTTATATAAGCTCTTTCTGGAGCTCACCTCCACTCCTACTGTGCTGGGAGCTTTTTGTTGCTAGTGTTTGTTTGCTTATTTGAAAGCTTTCAGTGCTGAAGGTCAAACCAAAGCCTTGTATATATGCTCAACAAGATTTTTTAATGTCATAAAGTGGCATTGGATTTTTTGTGGCCATTCATAGAATCACACGGTTTTCCTGTTGAGATGGGAAATTACATAAATTGATTTACTATTGAACCAGCCTTTCGTTAATGGACTAACTCCACCTTTTTTTTTTTTTTTTTTTTTTACTGTGTTTACTGTGTTTAAAGCATTGATGTGCTTGGCTTGCTAATTTTTCATTAAGGATTTCGTATAGAGTGCATGTTACTATGCAAATCTCTGGATGCAAATACTCTGAACCTTTACCTCAAAGTGGCTTATGCTTCCCCATCCTAAAGAAACAAAAAAACAAAACCCAGACTGGCTGATAGTGATTTTTCCCCTGAATGTTGAAGGCATCACTGCACAGCTTCTGACTTCACACCCTTTCTGTGTGGGCACCCTCCATTTCTCTCAGCTTCTCATCTCTGATGCTCTTTGTTTTGTCCTTAACAAACCTAGAATGAAATTTCTCTCTCTCTCTTTTTTAATATCTTGCTTATGACTTTATGACTTTGTATTCCTTTTCATCTTAATTCTTAAAAAAAAATCCTCATCTATGTGCTCTTCCACTGTTATTCAACTCCAAGTTTCTCCATCCCCCCAATCCAGAATTCTTACTAAACTTAAATGGGCTTAATTATTTTACTCTGCCTTGGAATTGTTCCTTCATTTTCTTTCTCTTTCTCCTTGAATTGTAAGTTGTCCTTAAACTTATATTCTTCTCGAATATATTTTTCTCTCTAATTAAATAACTACCCTGTCTTTTATTTCCTTTCTGAAATACTCACACCCAATAGTAATTCTACCTTGGCATTCTTTTTCACTTCTAGAAGCTGGGAATTTTCTTTCCTTCCTTTTAAAACTGGTGTGCTTTAATTTTTGCTTATTATATTTTGTCCTGTATACTTGTTTGTAATAGCCAAAGGTATTATTTGTATAACTATATTTGTGATAAAAATCACCTTAAGATCACTCTGCTCTGCCAGCATAAATGCATTTTCTGAAGCATCATCTATACTCAAATTGACATCAACTCTCTCCTTGCTGAAATATCTGAGTCATACTTTTCAAGCTGATGAATTTAAAAGACAGGGTAGTCCAGAAACCAACAGAACACTAGAGTTTGAAGATGGAATCTAACACTCAACGAAAGAAGGAATAGCATGGCTGGAGAAAGAGACCTACACAGAAAACTTGCAGAAACAATGTAGCCTACAACTTAGGGCTGTGCTTCTGATGAGAGTAAAGACTGAAAAACCAGGCAACATAAAACGTGAATTATCACAAAACAGCTTAAATATTAAAGAAAATACAATGTGAAAGTCAAATGGCAGACCATGGATTTGGAAGACAGAAAGGTACCCTATCCAACTTTGAAGGCAAAAGAGTTAACAATGCAGAAATCTTAAACAGTAACTGATGTAAGTCAATGTTTCTAATTGGAATGTATAACGTCCTAGCTCAGAAAGCAGAATGCAATGGACACTGTGCCCTTCTGTATGACTTGGGTGACCAATTAACTATCTACTAATAGATAAACTGCTCACTATGTACCTACTCTGGATTAAGACCACTACAAATAGGGGCCCAACTGGTCTGCACAAGTGCTTCATGAGGTACGCTTTTATAGACGCCCAGAGATAGGACAAGGTACCCAAGTGATGTGGGATGTCCTTTGTGTGCTGCAAATATGTCATATTACCATTGACTCATAAAGAAGCCACTTTGGCCTATGGCAGGCCAGAATATAGGTAGGCAGGAAAGCCAAACTGAATACAGGGAGAAAAGAAGTGGAGTCAGGTGAGATGCCAGCAGCCGCTGGAGGAATAAAATGTCAGAACATTACCGGTAAGCCACGGGGCATGTGGTGATCACAGATTATTAGAAATGGGTTAATTTATATGTAAGGCTAGTCAGTATAAAGCCTAAGCTATTAGCCAAGCAATTATAATCAATATTCAACTTCAGAGTGTTTTTTGGGGGAACTGGGAAGAGAAACCTCTAGTTGTAATGATATTTCATTTGTATTTTGATAAAGCTTGCCTGAAGATCAGAGAGTGAAACAGTCCCACTGGTCAGCCTTACAGACCAGGCAGTGGTGACACACACCTTTAATCCACACTAATTTGCCATAGAAAGCAGGTGGTAGTGGCTCACACCTTTAATCCCAGCCCTAGAGAGGAGTATAAAGTGGGAGGAGACAGCGTTCAGATACAGGCTCATTCTAAGATTCCTGGAGTCAGGATCACCATTTCAGACTGAGGTTGAACCCCAATATCTGTCTCTGGCTTTTTATTAGTCATGCTACATCTAGTTAGACCCAAAGTCACACACCAGGTAAACGCTGGGACCTGGAACCGCTGCCCTTCACCGTGCCATTCACCACACAGTCTGCTTCACCGACACTGTGCGGTATCTGCTGGGGCAGTAGAGAGGAAGCTACAGATGCAGGGAGAATGGCAGACAACGGGGTTGAACAGCCACTGCTGTATCCCAGCCGAGCTCTGGAACATCAAGTCATCAACCAGCAGGTGGCTATTCATCAGCTTTTCAGAACAGACCCCACCCCTTTCAAACGATCAGATTCTATTGATTCCTGAAAGACTCAGACATAATGTTACTTTTCATAAAAACTCTCTAAGTCATCCAAACTAGAATCAACCTTTTTTCTCTTTTGTGCTTTTCATACAATGACTAAGAATGGGGCTTGTGCTGGCTGGCCAGATGGATCAGCATGCAAAGGTGCTTGCTCTGTAACCCTGACAACCAGAGTTCAAGAACAACCAGAACCCACAAGAAGGTGGAAAGACAACTCCACAGTTGTCCTCTAAATGCTACATGTGTGCCATGGCATTTTCATGCCCTGCTATATACATATAGGCTAATAATAATAATAATAATAATAATAATAATAATAATAATAATAATAAAAGAGATGAGTAGCAGGGACAGAACACTTAGGTTGCAATCCCAGCTTTCCTATTGAACATATTAGACACTGCCAGCAGGGCCAGTGGTGCCAGCAGGGCCAGTGGTAGGTATATGTCAGTCACTAAGGTGCTGTCTGCATGCATGTCTTGGGTTGGAATGTTTTACATATATGCTATGTTCCAGCACAGAGTCCTACATAGCAGGAACACATTTCAAAATGCATACATCATTCAACCTATTCTTCCCATTTCCACAGCTAACACCCTCATCTCTTTAGAGGATTCTGAGACTCCTTGTTCCCCCAACTTGTGTCCATGCTCTTTGGTCTATTACAAACCTAGTGGTTAAAAGAGCCTTGAAACCTAGGGAAGCAAGTAACATAGTCATTTTCCTCCCAGTGTGGCCAGCGTGGCTGTCTTTGCTGCCATCTGTTCTTTTGCCTGTCCTTACCACATTCCCACCTCTCTAGTCCTTGCTGTAGACTCCAGCCAACGGTCCTCCACCGTGCCTTCCTTGAGAGCTCCCAGCATGCTCTTGCTTAGGGCCTCTGCACTATCTTCCTCTACATGGAGTTTTCTCTCCAGTTCTGTGTTTGGCTTGTATCTTCATGTGGTCCACGTCATGCTGTTTTCTACCATCTCTCCCTGTCCATCTCCCCAGCAGTCTCCAACACCTTTACATTCCATGTCTTTCACAGATTTACACATCTGTTACATATTTATACATCCCCTGCTTAATCCAACAGAAGTTCCAGAAAAGCAGATGGCTTTGGCTCTTATGTTGAGTGTTGCTGAAGGTACGTACCTACCTTCTGAGTGTCACAGAATTACCTACCTCTCTAGAGTGCTGTGCTATCATAGGGACTAGGGGTGCAAGTGTGTGTGTGTCTCTGTTTGTGTGTAGTCATGTGTGATTTTGTGATGTATGTGGAAGCCAGAGATCAAATGTGGGTATCTCAGTTCTCGGATTCTATTCACCTTTGGGGGGGGGTGGCTTTTGCATTCCGGTGACTCTCATGAGGCAGGTGAGGTGACTCTCATGAGGCAGGTGAAAGGAGGAGGAAGTACTAAACCTTGAAGTCATGTAAGAAATTGTTTGTCACGTCAAAGCATGGGCCCCTGTGTCACAGAGATGGCCCACTTCACCTGCTGGTCTTCTGCCTCATTGATACCATGAATAGTGTCAGGGTCTAGGTGAGAAGTGACCAGAACTGAGCCAATCTAGTCTTCCCCGGGGCAGAGCAAAGACAGGATGCTGATGTGGGAAATCCTTGAATTAGACTGGGTATGTGCAAAGTACTGAAGCCCTGGGAGAAAGTCAGCCCCAGGGTACAAAGAACTTGTAGATGCCGAGTTGAGCAACCTTCTAAATCTATCTATCAGGAGGCTGAAAGTAGCAGAAAAAAAAGATGGTTCTGAGGTCAGGCAGGGATCAAAAATAGGCACAGCAAAGAGAGCCAGAGGGAGTCAAGCAGGATGTCTCCTCGGCCTCACAAGGGCTGCACTAGCCATGGGTGCTGGAGTGACTTCAAATCATGATCCAAGCTGGGCCTCAGCATTCCTCCACAGGAGTCCTCACCATTGTCTCACCAAGTGGAACAATAACTTCTCACCTTCTCTAGACTGACCAATAGGCCCCCAGGTGGGGTATTGTTGTAAGAACAGTTTTCACAAGGGTGTGCTCATGCCTTGGAGCTGTTCTGACCGAGCAATGAACAAATACTCAGATACAACTAGATCTCTGACGGGGGTAACTAAGGAGAACCAGTCACAGTGGCACACCCTCGTAGCACCATGACTTGGGGGGCTGAAGCAGGAGGACTGTGAATTTAAGGGCAGCCCGAGGTAGATAGCAAGACCCTTTTTCTAGGAAGGAAGGAAGAAAGGAAGGAAGGAAGGAAGGAAGGAAGGAAGGAAGGAAGGAAGGAAGGAAGGAAGGAAGGAAGGAAAGAAAGGAGGAAGGGACGGGAAAGAAATCCAGGAGACCAGGTCAGAAATCTGTTTTCACAATTGGCCTGCTGAAGTTGGGAGTGAATGCTGTAAACCCATCCCCAGAGTATGGCTACCTGGAGTGAGCTCTTTAGGGCAGGATAGGGTAAGGAAGGGCTGAGGTGTGGGCTCTGAAGACTGGAGGTCTGAACAGCCACTCTGTTCAGGTCCACTGTTAATGGGGGCGGGGTTGGGGACTCAGGGTACATCAGGGACTGTTGCTGTGGGGCTGGAGCAGCAGGGAGGCCCGAATGGCTGAGTGTAAGCAGAACTCCATCCGCCAAGTCTTTGCTCTGTGTATATTTTAAAGTCAGTCCTTACATGTGTCTTCAGTTATGCCAAACATTCTTTAAATACAAGAACCAGATTTCATATATTTTTTTAAAATAACTCACCATGGCACCTTTCACAGTGCCAGAAAGCAAGCAGACTCTTGATATAAAAAACACGGATTGAGAGGGAAAATTGAGAGTGGGCAAAACTCGGGAGGGACATGGAGAGAAAAAAAAATGTATTTTTGCTATTACTTTATATTACTGGAAGACATTTAGCCAGAGATGTCTTAAAGCCAATTAACACCTTCGGAAAGTCTGAAAATGAAAAAGTTGAAGGGAACGTAATTTTTAGTGACATTTTCAAACTACTGAGAACTCAAAACCCGACAGGATGAAAACAGGGGCTTGCCCTGATGGGATACAGTTGAGTCACGTGGATGCCAACGTTTGTTTGTTGAACTTGAATGGAGCCTGGAAACTGCCAAAAGCAAAGAGGAAATGGAAGAGTCTGTAGCTGAGGGTTATGCTTCTCTCGGGCGGTATTACAACACCAGGCTGAGACACTGTACAAGAGTAGAAGACGCTGGTCGGAGACAAAGGGAAGGCTTGACAAACACAATCTTAGTGTCTGGAAGAAAGACACACTATGCTTAAGGCAGCTCTGTGCTGTTGAGGAGAGAAGGAGGCAGGAGAGCTGCTGGTCTGAGCTCCTTTTGCTCAAAATATCAAACTGTGGGGCTGGAACTGCAGAAATAAATCTTCTCATAATTCAAGATCAGCTCTGGTTCCCTTTATTTTTGAATCGGAGATGGCTTCCTTCTACCTCTTCATATAATCTCAACTCTGAAGATACCTACATCCCGTTTTGCTCTTTTTAAGAAGATGCCAGTCATACTGGAAGAGGACCATCTTTACAACCTCATTCTAACTCATCCACCTCCTTATAGATCTTGACTCCAAAGACAGTTACATTTTGAAGTTCTGGGTGATAGGACTTAGATAAGCAATACTGAAGGGGGTGATCTAGTCCCACCTATAACAGCCCCTAAGAGTCTCAAGAAAGTAAAAGGGTCACATGATGCCTGGGGCCCCACCTGCTGCTGTGTTCAAAAGCAACTACGCTAGATGGAAATCTCACCCTCTAAAATCTCTAGGCGGGACCTTGGCTCCAGACCCAAGGCCTGTTTCATCTCAGTTCCACATCACGATGCTCACTGGAGAAATCTGAATGGAAAGTAGAGCAGAGAGGCCGTTAGCAGATCCTGTGCTCACAGAGACACACACGGACCCCATGGCCGTGCAGAATGTGTGCCTTCCTGTGTTCTTAGCACACCACCTGAAATATGAGAATCTTGCCAACAAGCTGTTTCCTGATGCCACCTGGCAGCCCGCTGGATGCCACTGCCAGGAGGAGAGCATCAAGGAGGATCTGCGTGGGTGTGTGACATAAGGCAGGCTTGCACTGCAGTGTGACTTCTAGTATTGCACAGAATAAATCGTCTTTAAGCGAGTGTGAAAACACACGTGGAAACTCTTTTGGCGCCTTGAAGAACATAAACGGTCCCATTTGAAAGCCAGAAAACAAATTAGCTCATAAAGGAACTCTCCATTAAAAGATAAAAAATGTGTGCACTATTGATACCACCAGGGCCCAATGTCTAGTTGCAATCTGATGGTCTCACACACAGCCTGGCTCTGGTTGAATTGAATGGATCACAAAACCAGATTAAAAGTGATGAATCTGAGAAAGAGACTAATATGGGGATGGGAGAATAGAGCAACCAGAGTGCTTATATACGTGTGTGAAATTGGCAAGGACAAACTAAGTTAATTCTTTAGTGGAAAAAGGTAGGTATAATTAGCCCTGCATTCATGAAGGTAACAAATGGTGAATGGATTTCAGATAGAGCTGCCCCGATGAAGGAAAAGCAAAGGGAACTAAAGAGCTGTTCTTTCTCTGTGAGGAGTCCAAGAACATTTGCTCACACATCTTGTTCTTTTTTTTTTTTTTTAATTTGGTTTTTCCGAGACAGGATTTCTCTGTAGCTTTGGAGCCTGTCCTGGAACTAGCCCTTGTAGACCAGGCTGGTCTCGAACTCACAGAGATCCACCTGCCTCTGCCTCCTGAGTGCTGGGATTAAAGGTGTGCACCAATGTGCCTTAATATAACGTCTTAATCCAGATACTTCCAATGCTACTAGTGAAGAGAACTGAGACTTGCATTGGTATTCTTAGAGCAAACTCAAGGGGCTGGAGAGATAGCTCCATGGTTAAGAGCACTGGTTGCTTTTCCAGAGGACCGGGCTTCAATTCCCAGTACCTACATAGTGGCCCACAACCCTCTGTATCTCCTGTCCCATTAAACCCAACACCTTCTTCTTGTCTCCTAGGACACTGTACACCAGACACATTTAAAAACCAAAACCAAAAACGATATAGTCAAAATGTATGGTGGCACTAATCTCAGGACCTGCTGTTCAAGGTTTGCTTTGATTATCTAGTGAGTTCAAGGTCAGCCTGAGATACAGGAGACCCTGTCTCAACAAAACAGAGCATTGGAATTTGGTCCCTACAGGAGAGATTCCATTTTTCACTTTCTTTTGACACCCTGCAAATCAACAGGGACACGCTCCTCTCCAACTGCAGTGCCTTTTCCTGAACAGCAATTCATCCTGAGAATCATTTGAGGCGTGGCTCTTCAGGGATCAGGTCCGGTCCCCAGAAGCCCACAGTCCCCAAGTTACCGCTGGACAGTGAGCGGTGTGACACATCTTGTCACTGAGTTTCCAACTTTCAGCATGAAGCCCCAAGAACAGCAAAGAGATCATTGACATACAGCTGCCTCACACGGGGTCAAGAGCATCAACCTCCCATTGTTTTCATCATGATGCTTTAAAACGCTTTTACCCTAGTAAACTGGCATAAAACTTTTCTAAAATAACAAAGTCTATTTAGTTCACCACATTTCTCCTTTTATCTGCTTTTTTATCTTGGGTGAAGCTACAGCAATTATCCTTATCTTAATTTCCTGGCACACACATTACATTCAACTGCTACTTGTTAAAATACTTATTTAAATTGTTCTTTGACTTTATTGTTTCTTATTAAGTCAAGCCAAATCTATTCTGGATATATAAGTATAAATAACAAAAATTGTGCCTTCTTGGGCTTCCATGTTGTCTTTGAAACTTGAGATTTCTGTTTTAAATGAATATTTTTTACATCATAAAAAACAAAACCAACATGGGCAAGAATCTGGGTTAGAATGGGGCGGCTTCCTGGCTGTGATACAGAGTAAGGACTATTTCACACTGACCTCCTGGAAGACTGATTATTTCCCCCTAAAAAGCTTTGGATATCTGTCACCTTTCATTATTTCAATCCCATGCCTCCATCTTCAACACTGCAAAGCTTCATGGAACTTTGTTAAATGGTGACCTATAATCCAGGCTTACCAACACCTTGGCTGCAAAAGCAAAAATAGCACAGGTGACCTGAGGCTTCCCCAGGAGCCGTTCCAATGCTCACGGCTAACATGTCCCTCATTTGTGGCCCACCAACATGCCAAAGGAGGCGCGCACCCCTGGCATCAACCCCGCAGTCGCTACCTTTCCCAGCATGCCCTGCCTACAAAGCTATCATGGAAACCTTGATAAAATACATTGTCTTGGTTTCTTTACTGTGGGTCTGATAAAACACTCAACAAAGGCAACATAAGGGTGCAAAGAAGATACATGACGGTTCACAGTTCCCGGAGGACATCATCCCTCCTGGCGGAAAGAGCATGGCTGCAGAGGCAGAAAGCAGGTCAGTCACACAGAATCACACACACAGGAGGCTGTGTGTGTGTGTGTGTGTGTGTGTGTATCAGAAAGCTAGTCAGTCACACCAAATCATACATAGGAGGTAGAATGCTGTGATGAAGCCTCAGCTGTACCCTAGGGATCCACTTCTCCCACCAGCCCCCCCCCCACCAAAGACTTCACACATTTCCTAATTAGCAGCAACAGCAGAGGATCAGATGTTCAAACACAGGAGTTTCTGTGGGATGTTTCCCATTCAAACTGCAAAAGGCACAGAACCAGATCTGTGCCGACGTAATAATCGCTGTGACATCTGAGACATCAAGTCCAGAGTTGCAGCCAAGACTTTTGACAGCACAAGACTTCTAATGATATCTAATTGTATTTTCTTCCAGACAAAGCCTCACTGTGTAGCCATGACTGGCTTGGAACTCACAAAAGAGATGCCTCTGCCTCCACCTCCCAGGGCTGGGATGACAGGTGTGCACTGCCATGTCTGGCTAACTGTTTAAGGACAGGTGCAGTTTCTTATAAGCATCCCTAGAGCTGAACTGGGTGCAAGCGGGTCATTTTGCAGCCACTTTGCCATGCTTCATTTACCTCATATGTAAAAATATTAAGTCACAAGGCAAAGACAGGGTGACCCTCTCGTGTCATCAAGGACGGGAGGTCTGAAACAGTCCCCGTTGGAAGTTAACTGCCATCCCCAAATCCACATTTTACTAAAGATCAACTTAGTTTATAAAAGCATCTCGGGGTATTCGTTTTACCAAATGTAAGAAAACCAAGAGTTTTCATACAATACATTTCTTTTTTTCTTATTTGAAATTCTTTCACACAACTTATTTTGATCATATTCTTTCCCCTCCCCGAAATCCTTCCAAGTTTTTCCCACCTAGCTAGTCATCCAGCTTCATGTTTCTCTCTCTCTTTCTCCAAAACAAAAAAATAAAAAAGAAACAATCAACAAAACAAACAACACAAAACAATGAGACAAAACAAAAAATGCACACAAAAATCAGAGTCCATTGTGCGCTGGCCAACTGTTCCTGGGTATGGAACCTGCCCCGGAGTGTGGTTTATATGCCCAGTGACACTTGGAGAAAACCAATTTTTCCCTTTCCCAGCAGGTGTAGATCACAAACAGATTCTAGGTGAGAGGTGGGCTCTGTGTCTACCTACCACCCCTCCTCTGTGCTGGAATTAAGCCTAGACTGCATTCATATAGGTCTTGGATATGATGCATTCAAATGGGCAGTAGCTCTGCTGTGTCCTGAAGATGCTGTTTCCTTAGAGTCACCATGCCTGCTTCTTACAGTCTTTCTGCCTCCTCATCTGCATAGATCCCTGAGTCGCAAAGGGGAGATTTTTTTTTTTTTTTTAGTTTTTCGAGACAGGGTTTCTCTGTGGCTTTGGAGCCTGCACTGGAACTAGCTCTTGTAGACCAGGCTGGTCTCGAACTCACA
>JAQHUG010000023.1:7764671-7834096 GCA_028555095.1 Dicrostonyx torquatus | reverse complement strand
ACTCCATTTAGGGCTGAGTAAGAGTCCTATTTTTGTTTATTTAAGAAAGCTTGCTTTATAGAGAAAATTTGCTCCTAACTTTATAACTTCTCTTCCTTTATCTTTGGTATATATCTTAGTCTATTTGATGTGTGTAGAGTTTTACTTCATTTTTCTTATTTTATTTAGCATCCACTCATTTCATGAAACTACTCTCGAACATCCCTTAGACTGCTAGTGAATTATCTTGCAGTTCACTGACCTGCCTCTAGATGGCATCAGTCTGCACCTCACAGGGCTTTCACCTTTCCGCAACAAAGTTGCTATGGCAACACAATATGTAAATAGAGAAAAATCAGTCAGCATGCAAGTGCAAACAACTGAATCTGTTGCTAGTTAAGGTCAGTACAGCCGTATTAATGGCTTACAGAAACACGGAATTGGATTTTCCCTGTAGGACCGGGCTACAGCACAATCTGCCCAAACAACCTGTCAACCTCACGCAGGTGCTAAAGTCGCGTCCTGGTTCTATCAGGAACTGCAGTAGTGTCACAGTACCTGGCCACGCCAAATCCTCAGTGCTACAAAGATGGTAGCCCTCTACCTGGACCCTCGACCATGCCAGTATCATGTATGGGTGCTAATCTGAAACCATGTTCAGCTACTTACTGGCTACCCACCAATCAGGTCCGAGAATACTCAGTGTGCTAGGGCAGCGCATTTTCCAGCCTCAGTAATAGAGCAGGCTCACATTAGGAAGATGGGAGTGTGTGACTCATACCCTCGCCACGGCCACGGACCAAGTGCACTGAGGTCAGGATCCGGAACCTGACGCTGTAGGAAACACAGCGACACTTGCTTTAACAGCACCCTAAAACGATTAAGGGTACACCCGAACCTATCGATCTGCCACAAGCCCGTCTTTTTAAATTTTCTCTTTTTATAACATTACATTTCTTTTGAACTTTTATTATTTTTAATTACGTGTATTCATATGTTTCCACGTGAGGGTATGCCAACAAGAACGCAGGTGCCCAACCATGCTGGAAACTGAAGACAGTCTTCTGAAAAGAGCAGTGTGTGCCCTTGACTGCTGAGCCATCATCTCTCCACCCCAGTACGACACTGCATGGCAATCACTGACAACACTTGGAAAAACAAATGTCAAAAATGTTTTATATATCAGGCTCCGCGGTGACGGCTCAGTAGGTAAATCACTTGCCGTACAAGTATGAGGACCTGAATTCAAATCCCCAGGGCTCAAATAAACTGTCGGCAGAAGTATGCATCTATAATTCCAGTGCTCTCATGGGGAAATGGGAAGCAGAGAAGAATCCCCCGAAGACTGAAAGCTAGCTGGTGTGATATAGACATTAGCGAGAGCAAAGAATGGACCCCGCCTCAAACAAGGCAGAAGGCACGAACCAATGGAGAAGGGTGTTTCTCCACCCTCCGCTCTGCTCTCACCTCCTACGCAGTCCTGCAGAGGCACAGGGAAGATGCAGATTTGGTCCTCCATCCGGCCTTAACTCTTCTATCCTGTTTAACAGTCTATGATTCACAGGCATGGCAGGCCCTCTGCTGGGTTACTTAGCCAGGCTTTCTCTCTAAGGCTGTGCATCTGGACTATGGTCAGCCCTCCAGAGCCTGGCTGCTTCAGAAGGAAGCTGCTGCTGCTGTTCATGTTTTCATGAGTCTCATTTGCAAATTCCTGAGGGCACACAGAGGGGTGGGGACAGCTTGTGGCTACCCTTCCCCGAAGGCCAACTATGGAGCAGCCAGACACCAACCCTACAGACGGCTGCATTCCAGACAGGCACCATGATTAAAAGGACACTACTCCATCATTAAGACTGCAGACCTAATATCAGTGGGGAGATTTTTCACGGAAATTATTTCAAAAACCAAACTCTACTGGAAAGTGGTTTCACATTTGGGGAGACTGGCTCTCTCTTAACCCTTTCTATTTCCACTGACAAGAGGGTGAAGGAGGAATGGCGTCGGCTGTGTCACGAAGGTCAGTGAGTGTTTACTCAAATGGTAGGAGCAGGTCGGGAACACACTGACCAATGGAAGTGAAGTAGGCTGAGGTCTTTGGAACCTGGATGTGCAACCAACCTGAGCTGCTGAGTACCTTTCTTTCTTTCTTTCTTTCTTTCTTTTTTGGTTTTTTTCAAGACAGGGTTTCTCTGTGGCTTTGGAGCCTGCGCTGGAACTAGCTCTTGTAGACCAGGCTGGTCTCGAACTCACAGAGATCCACCTGCCTCTGCCTCCTGAGTGCTGGGATTAAAGGCGTGTGCCACCACTGCCTGGCTTACATTTCTTTCTTGTCGCTGTCACTTTGCCAGCCCTCGGCATTAGGAAAGGACCTAATGATGCTTAGACATCATCTGACTGTGCCTCGCTCTCTCTCAAATGAGAAGTTCCCATCTTTCATTGCAGTAGCTGTCCCTCAGCATCCACAGGGGAGTACAGCCTGGATCTCATAAGACACCACAGTCTGGAGATACTCAAGTCCCTTATATATAATCTGATAGTATCTGTTTATAATGCACCACATCCCCCGACTTCCAAACATCTCTAGATTGGTCCGAATACCTAATATAACCTAAAACCTACCTAAATAATTATTGCATTGTTTAGAGAATGGTGCACAGTTAGCATAGATATAATTTATCTTTTTTCAGAGGATTTTAATTTTGGGCTGGGATTAAACCGAGGGCCTTGGACATACTAGACAAGTACTACACTACTGAGCTACACCCACAGTCTTGGGAGAATTCTGGTCTGCAGATGGTTATATCAGAGGACTCACAACTAGCAAATACAGAGAACAGCTTACATTTATGGCTATGTGGACACACATAGTTAAAACACACACATGCATTTATATATGTCTTATTGCTTTCAGTTCCTCTCCAAATACATGTGCTAGAAGTCCCTTGCAGAATGAATCATGCTGAACCCCTCAAAATCTTTCCCACTCTAGAAA
Organism: Dicrostonyx torquatus; assembly: GCA_028555095.1. Lineage (NCBI taxonomy): Eukaryota > Metazoa > Chordata > Mammalia > Rodentia > Cricetidae > Dicrostonyx > Dicrostonyx torquatus. Next base: position 7,831,125 of record JAQHUG010000023.1, on the reverse strand, counting down.
AACAGAGAAGCAATAGAAACAAAAGATTATTCATATAGAATAATTATAAACTTGGCGGTCTTATCTCCAAGCAAATGTGTGAAGGTTTCCTCTCCTTCAGGGAGGAAGAAGTTTGAGGACCATTCAGTTCAGACTCCACCATCGTGGTGCCAAGCCTCAAATTTTGCTACATACAGAAATGTAAGACAGAACAGGTTTCCCCACTAAGCCTGTTGACGTTTGAAGGAAACCCTCAAGGGCGCCTACATTTGATCACTTGGTCCCCAGCTGGTGTCTCCAGCTGTTGGGAGAGGTTATGGAACTCTTAGGACTAGAGTGTAGAGCTTTGCTGAAGGAAGTGCGTGGCTGTGGGCAGGCTCTTAAAGTTTATTGTCTAGCCCACTTCCAGGTTACTCTCTGCTTCCTGTGTGCAGCTGAGATGTGAGCTCGGATTCCTTGCTGCCATGGCCCTCTGCCATTGTGGACTCTTCTTCTGGAACACAAGCCAGAATAAACTCTTCCTTACATAAGCTGCTTTGGGTAATGGCATTTTGTCACAACAACAGGGAAGTAATCCATTCCAGGCTCTGTGGCCAGGGGCAGGCAGCAAAGGTAGCTCACACTGAGGGTGACACCTGGGGAGGTAATGGTATCCTACAGTGGGAGCTGGAGAGATGGCTCAGCAGTTGAGAGAGCATCCTGCTCCCACAGAGAACCTGAATTTGGTTCCCAGTAACCGCACAAGAGTATCCGACATCCTCTACTGGTCTTTGCAGGCAGCCGCGCTCATGTGCATGTGTGTACCCACAGATACAAAAACAAATCTTGTAAGAGTTACCCCTGCCCCTTAAAGGTACCCACAATGAAGTTGAAACAAAACAAAAACCTTCCCATATAATCCATAATCCTGTTATCTGGAATTTACTCAAAGAAACCTACACACAGATTTTGTCAGCAGCTTTATTCATAACCGTCCACACTTGAACTCAGACAAGATGCTTCTCAGAGGATGAACGGATAAACGGACAGCCCTAGATGATGGAGTATTATTCAGTGCTAAAAGGACATGAACTATCAGCCACAAGAAAACATGGAAGCTCACTTGTGGCCAGAAGTTAGTGGGGAATGAAGAAGTGGGAAAACACTTTCTATCATACCCAGTGATTCCTTAGCGTTGTGTGCCCAGCCCCACAACAGTATAATAGCAAGAGGCAGCTCTCACCCCTGCTAGGGGCTGTGGGTGGCAGTGACACAGCAGGGTAAGGTTGGGTCACCATTCCTGGCCTAAAAGTTCTTGATTTCGAGGCTGGGCAGAAAGTCTTTGACGATCAAGGTAGATGGATACATTCAGAGCACTGGTTCTCAACCTTCCTAATGCCGCAACCCTCAGCCATAAAATCGTTTCCTTGCTACTCCATAACTGTAAGTTTGCCACTTAGTGGTGTCTCAGTTTCTAAGGCCATCGGAAATAAATGTTTTCTGATGACTGTGACCCACTCATCTATATGGTGATGACGCATTAAAATTCTCAACCCAGAACAAACTGACAACACAGAGATACCCAAAGTCACATGGCTTCCAGTGGGTTTACAAGGTCATGCCTCTGGGGTTTGGTAGGTTCACAGCTGCGTGTCTAGCTGTTTGTGACATGGGGGGTGGGAGTGTCACTGCTGCTTACTGGGACTCTGGGGACCATTCCTCTGCATGTCTGAATTAAATAAGACCAGGCACAAGAGGATTTCCTTAAAGGCAAGGCCAGGAAAGGGCCTTGAAGAGGAGATTGTGTTTGCAGATTCCTGGTGATTCACATTTCCCCCTCATTTCTCCGCCTCATCAACCTCAGGAAGCTCCCTGGACACCAGGTGAATCCCAGAGAAATTCCCAAATTGGCCGCAAGGAGGCATTCAAGGGCAGCAGTAACATTGCTGGCCCAATGCCCTCGTTTTCTGAGGCCACAGGTAGCCTCCCTTTTGGCAAAGTTTTTGTGTCTCTCATCTCCTGTCCTCTCCTCCCCCTGTGTCCTTTTGTTTCTCTCCGAAAGTTAAAAATTTCACAAGTGCCTCTTATTTAAGTGATTGAACTTCTTGAATATTGACTGTCCCTAATTTGCTGTGCCCATGTGTTTACAGGCACTTTACAGGAAGGTTGGCTTTAAATTCAGCCTGAGCATTTTGCAGAAGCACAGCCAGCCAGAAATATCCCCTCAGTAATTTCGTGGGTATCACCGCTTCACAGCTCTTGTCTCTCTGCCGGAGGCCGGGTTCCTGTGCTGGGCAGGTATGCACCTGCAAGGCCAGCTGCTGTGGCCGCCAGAGGAAATTCCTCCCCTGAAGACAAAGGGTCCATTATCCAGCAGGCTCAGGTTCCCAGGGATGGGGGGAGGCACACAGGAGCTTCTTATCTTTACTTTATTTGGCAAAGCAGGGGCAAATCTTCACAGAGACCTGACCCCCACCCTCGCCCGCCCCTCCCCGCCCCATTTCCGGCAAAGCACAAAGGAGAAATTCCACTGCCAGTCTCGCTTCTGCCTGAAGGGTGACTGTGGCTAAGAAAGTGGAAGGCTTTTTGATCCAGGTGGAAGCTGCAGCCTGGTGGCAATAGAAAGGCCTTGTCACCTCGCTGGTCTGAGAGGTGTGCCCCCGAGTTGCATGCCAACCCCTGGGCGTCCTAGAGATGTCATTGTACGTTGGAGGTAATGGGATGTAGGGCTAGGTTTCCTGACCCTGTGATTTAACTGTCAGGTCACTCACACACACACACACACACACACACACACACACACACAATTCCCTGCGACCTTGTCTTTTCTGCAAACAAGGACCCTAAGAACAATATAAAAATAAAAACAGAAAAAGAAAGTTTTTTGTTTGTTTTTTGAGGCAGTTCGAGCTGGCTTCAAATTCACTATGTAACCCACACTCAAAGTGTGGAATTTACTCAAACACTGGGATTTCCGCTGTGCATGATCACACCCAGCTTGAAGTGGAACGTTAACCGTGATACGGAGTGCTCACTGTAGCGGCACATACTCTAAGACTGGACCGTTGTAGAGACCAGCAGGGCCTCTCACCAGCCTGGAGTGCAAAGCCGCCAGCAGCCCAATCTCACAATAGCAATTTTGTTTTATGAATAATAGGAAGGAAAGGACTCAAAAGCAAAAACCTCAAAATGGCGATAAGGAGACAATAGAAATATTAATTACCCTGATGCAATCAGGACCCATTGTGTACTTGCGACAATGCACTCCCAAAGTATACAGATTATCACATCTGAATTTGAGATTTAATTAGAGACGAAAGGTAAAATGGTAGGTGTCGTAACTCAATCATAAGGCACCATTTCCGCGCATGAGCACACTCCATACTGTGCTTAGTATATGTGGACAATTGAGACAAATAGCCGAGGGCTAGAGAGATGGCTCGGCAGGTAGAGAAAAGCACTTGCCAGGCAAGCCTGATGGCCTGCGTGTAATTCCCAGAACCCACATAAAAACCCATGTGGTGGCAGGGCTCTGTCATCCCATCTACCCTCCAGACATTCATGAGCCTGCTAGCCCAGAGCACACAGTTCAGCAGAAACAGTAAGACAGACTCTGCCTTTAAAACAAGGTGGGAAGAGAGAATGGACTCAGAGAAGTTATCTTCTGATCTCCCCATGCATGCCACAGCATGTGGGCACCAGCACCCACACATACATCCTACACCCACAAACACGTATACACAAACAACAATAATACAAATGACCGGGTGAAAGTAAAAGAATACTAATAGTATTGATAATATAAACACTAATGTATCTTTTAAGGTAGCTAGGTTTTTTTTTTTCCATTTTATTTTTGTCTCTTGGTAGCTAGGACAATATCTGAAACTACACTACACTACACTACACTACACTGGCAAGCTGCGGGAGTGCCTTCTGCTCCTTCAGCCAATAGCCTTTAAGATACCAGCCCACTGGGGCGTGGTTTCATTCATTTTAAAAAGTGGTGGCAGCCCTCTGCACTCTCTCTTTCTTCCTGTTCCCCTTCCATTCTGACTGCTAGACTCTCTGTTTCCTGTTTGCGACCAGTGGACTGTGGTGTAGGACGGTGTTCTGTAAGTTTTCTCCCCTCCAATAAATAACCCCTTTTTAAATCAAACTGGTGTAGGATTATTTTGCGTCTTTACTGGCGGGTACTAGCAATGTGGTGGCTAAGGTTGTTAATCCTAGACGATTCAGAGTGTGCCCAGCCCGAGAAACGGTCTAGACTTTAGCCAGTTCCTCGGCACATGGATAACACTTGTGTCCTCCTTAGGTCACTATTGCTGTGTGGAAATACCATGACCAACAGCCACTTGGGAAGGAAAGGGTGTATTTGGCTCACACATCCACTGTTCATCAGTGAAGCAAGTCAGAACCGGAACTCAAACAGGGCAGGAACCTGGAGGCAGGAGCTGGTGCAGAGGCCATGGAGGGGCGCTACCTATTGGCTTGCTCCACAAGACTTTCTCAGCTTGCTTTCTTATAGAAAGCAGGACCACCCAGCCAGGGATGGCACCACCCACAATGGCACTCTCCCACATCAACCACTAAGAACACGCCCCACAGTCTTGCCTTCTGCCTGATTTTATGGAGGCATTTAAGCTTCTGAACTGAAACTTCCTCCTTGCTGACGACTCCGGCTCTTGTCGGGCTGACAGAAAACAAATCAGCTCATCTTGAGGCTCATTTTGGTTTAGCTCTTAAATGTCCCCACAAACGCCTATATTTCAGCAAAGGACTTCTTCGCCAGCCTGCAGCATTCCTAGGAGGTGATAACACCCCAAGACAGTGTGGCCAAGTAGAAGAAAGAGCACTGGAGACCCTTGGCCCTTCCTTTCCCTATCTGCGCCCCAGCCACAGCTCTGTTCTACCCCACGTCCCACCAATGACCTCTGTTCTCCTCACAAGAATAAAGCAATAGACTAGGGCTATGCAGGCATCCTTCTTGCTTCCTGGCAACCACAAGGTAAGCAACTCTGCTGCTCCGTAAACAGTGACTTCCCAAAGGCCCCAAAGCAAAGTCAAACGTGGACTAAAGCAATGTAGATATCCTGCATATCAGATACTTACATTGTGATTCATAACAATAGCAAAATTACAGTTATGAAGTAGCAACAAAAATAATTTTATGGTTGGGGGTGACCACAGCATGAGGAACTGTATTAACGGGTCACAGCATTAGGAAGGTTGAGAACCACTGGACTCTCTAAAACAGTAAAACAAAATAAATCTTTCTTCTTTATGCACCAATTATCTCAGGAAATTGTCAGCGATGGAAAACTATCATAATAATAAACCAGCAAAGCTTCCCAGGGTCAGCGTTTGTATAGCCGAGTCCAGGAGCAAATGGTCAGAAGTATAAAAACATGCACATACAGTAAGAACGGGGCATGTGAAATGGCTTTTGAAGCTTACCCAGGGATCTTTCTTTTGTTTGGTTGGTCGACCTCACCACGGGAAGACTCGCTCGAGTCCGACTTCCTCTAGCGAAAGGACTTGGGACGTCTCCCTCAGACATGGCTTCCAAAGAGTCACCAGATGTCTCTGACAAATGCTCAACTGGATCCCCCAAACTGGGAGGCTGAGGACTGTGGGACAGCTTGGGGCTTTTTGTCTGCAAAAGACATTTTAAAGAAAGCGTTATTACTATCATCATCATCATAATCATCATTAATTTATTTATCATTGCCGTGTACTTCCAATGCTAGCTGTGACCAGGAAGAAAGCCATCAGAAGGCCTACACTGGGAGTCAGTGGTGTAAATTCCCAGAAAACAAAATGTCCTCGAGGAGCTTATTAAGAATTGTGGTCATTGGACACCTACCCTATTAATGCCATTTCAAGTAGGTTGGGGACAAACCTGCACTGTGGGAAAGGATGATGGAGAACTGTTACCTTTGTCAAACAGATTCTCACTGTTAATGCACAACACCTGGGGCTGTGCACAGTTCTAGGTGTCCAGTGTGGATATTAGGCTCGCGCCAGGGTAAACTGGATACAACCTGTTCTTCACGGTATTCTCCAAAGAACTCTCCAGAGGCTGGAGAGATGGCTCAAGGGTTAATAATCTTCACTGACTGCTATTCCAAAGGACCTAGGTTCAAGTCTCAGGATCCACACAGCAGCACACAACCACCTGTAACTCCAGTTCCAGGGGACTCTTCTGGCCTCTGCAAATATCAGGTATGTAAAAGGGCCATGCACAGACACACATGCAGGCACACACTCACACACATGAATTAAATTAAATTAATCTTTCCTAGGCACGGAGGTTTAATCCTCATCCTCAGAAGGCAGAGGCAGGCAGAGCTCTGAGTTTAGGGCAAGCCTGGGCAATGGAGTGTGTTCCACAACAGTTAGGGCTACACAGAGAACCCCTGTCTTGAAAAACAAACAAACAAACAAACAAACAAACAAATCAAAACAATGAACAAAACAAGCAAAAATGTGCGAAAAATCCAGTAAGACAGCACTGTGAGGACGATGTTAATAACACTGTTGATTATTTCTCTTCTGAGGAAGGAGACCCTTAGTAAGTTGTCTAGCTTTTTTTTTTTTTAAATCTCCCTTTTCACAGTCGATACCCCCATCCACACACTGCCTAACTGAATTTCCCTGTGAATTACCTGCTTAGACTGCTCTGCTAGGGAGTATGTGAAATATTCTCTGAACATAAATGATGGGGGGAGTACTGTCCAGAAATCAGAAGAATGGTCTGCTCTAGGAGATGCCAAACAGCACCGGATTTGATTGGTGAAGGGTATGGAGAGCAGTGTATGTACAGAAGTATACATACGAATCGTGCGGTACATTCATTCACAGTTCAGTGCATACCCATGAGACCCCTACTATGCTCCAGGCACTCCTACTTGGGGAAAAGGATAGAATGAGACAGCGAACAGACTTGACTTCCTTCCTCACAGTGCTCATAATCCAGAAGGAGACATATACTAAAGAGAAGAGAGAAGGCTGCATGTGGTGGCGCATGCCTTTAATCCCAGCATTTAGGAGGCAGAGACAATCAGATCTCTTGAGTTTGAGGCCAGCCTAGTCTATATAGTGTGATCTAGGTCAGCCAGGGCTACACAGAGAAACCTTGAAAACAAAAGAGAGGGCTGGAGAGATGGCTCAGTGGTTAAGAGCATTGCCTGCTCTTAACCAAAGGTCCTGAGTTCAATTCCCAGCAACCACATGGTGGCTCAAAACCATCTGTGGGCTGGAGAGGATGGCTCAGTGGTTAAGAGCATTGCCTGCTCTTCCAAAGGTTCTGAGTTCAATTCCCGGCAACCACATGGTGGCTCACAACCATCTGTAATGAGGTCTAGTGCCCTCTTCTGGCCTGCAGACATACACACAGAATATTGTATACATAATAAATAAATAAATACATAAATACATAAATAAATAAATAAGAGAGCAAAAAAAACCATCTGTAAGAGGTCTGATGCCCTCTTCTGGCCTGCAGGCATACACACAGACAGGATATTGTATACATAATAAATAAATATTTAAAAAATTAAGTGAAAATTATGTGTCTTTCCTGTTTTAATGATTTAGCTACTGATTCTTGAGTGATGTCAAGATTGTGCACCACTAGGGGACCCTTGTAAAGATGGTGCTTTCTCTCTCCTATTGCACTACCCAGACAGCTGCTCTGTCCAGCACCTCATGGGAAGGTCACAGAGGGAAACACAAAGTCAGTTCTTTTCCTCCTGTGACCCCCAGGGATGTGTCTTCCAGAGATGCCTACATTTCCAAATTTACCTCAGCCACAAGACAATGAGATTATGAACCAAGATTCCAACCAGAAACAATGCTATTAACAGGTAAATTGCCCCTTTAAGTTTATTTTCATACGCAAGTTTTCAAAGCAGATTATTTTCCAATTTATATATTATGAAGTTGGCTTCTAATAGGGGGAACTGATACTCTGCATGACAGACGGAGCATATTATCCAACTAGGGAAACAGACCTAAACCTCTCTCACCTTCCTCACCAAGACATGGAGCGATGGCTAGGGTCACCAGTGGCAGAACCTCCAAGTTAGCTAAGCATAATCTCATGCTAGATGTGTCCTAACGAGAGAGGCAGGGAGGTGAAGAGGAGAGATCCACTTAGCCTAGCAAAATAGCAGAAACTGAGATTCCTTCAGGTGAAGCAGGATTCATCACCTCTGCCGTGGCCATCCTAGCAGCTCGTGGCGGGCATGCCGCGTGTGATGGTTGCTATTTCCCATTGCAATAGGCAATAATCCTTGAAGAAAATGAAACATCAAATCTCTATTTCTTGTTCAGGGTCATCACAGCAGTAAGTGAATATAAAAATAGAGATGAAAAGGCTTGTATGTTTTTCTGACTTCCTATATATAGACTGGCTGGTTCTTTAGAACCTTTAGGTGTGCGTCTCTTGATGTTTATGTCATCAGGTTCTTGTTGAAAACCTTCCCTGCCCACTAGCAATCTCCTCAGACAGTGCACCCTCCCCTCAGACACGCGCTCACTGCTGAAAAGGCAATGGAAACTGTTGGCACTGGTATTAGATACCCCTTGACCTGATGTATTGAAAACAATGTGCTTGGGCTACTCAGCCTGTGCCTAGCATACAAAGTATATCTTTGGGGCCGAGAACTGCATATCCAGAAGCTGGGGGTAGGGTGTGCCCATCACATACAAAGTTAGGAGTCCATTCCCAACTCTGCATGAGTCGGGCTTGGTGACATTACTTAGCACTTGAGGTGTGGAGTTAGAAGGCTCAGAAATTCCAGGTCATCTTTAGCTACATAGGTAAATTCAAGTATAAGGCCAACGTAGGCCAGTCTCAAAAACAAACAACCAAAAAGCATCATATACACGTAACACACAAGAAGTGCCATGTGGGCATAGCACTGTGAGGGCAGGAGAGAACTGCGGCTTTAAGAGATGGCGGCGCTGTTTAGGACAGATCAGTGGGCTCTGGGATTTATCACCAATACTGCAGTATTAAAAAAATAAAAACTAAAGGCAGATGGGGGAAGTAGAGTATGGCAGATGCTGGGTTGCTGTGAGCTCTCTTCCCCAGCTGGATCAATCAATAGCCACCTAGGCATGACTAAACCGATCAATTCTTTTCCTCAGAAGCCACCCTGGGTCCGAGAATTTGCCCTGTGTGTATGGAACAGACCAGGAAAGTGATACAGAAAAGCACAGAGAGAAGACAAAACAGCCTTGTGGTAGATCAAGGATGAGAGGTTCAAGCCCATGGCCCAGGCAAGCAGCCCTGGGGCTTTTGATTCTGGTCACCAGTGGGAGTGGGATCTAGGGAGTGTGGGGCTTGCAACTAGTTTGGTCCTTAGTCCAGTTTTGTTCTTTCACGGTTTCCAGAAGAGTCTATGCCTCATTAGCAAATGAGCACTGTCCAACACCGATTCTAGTGTCACCCGCACACCCTTCCCCACCCAGGCTGCTGTGCTGCTCAGATTCATGACATGAGCAACAGCCACTTTCTTTCTGGAGACCAAGCAAACAGCATCCAGCAGCTAGAGGAGGTTAGAATACAGAGGGATGCTGCTTAGGTTTGCAAAGTCCGAGGCAATGAAAACAAGTCAAAAGAGATCCTGTCCTATGGCTCAGGGTAGCACACAGATTTAAACATAAGCCCCAGAACTAAACAAAACAAACTCAAGCCCCATCCCTCCCATAATATCATTATAAGGATAGGAAAGGAATGGGGCATGGAGAGATGGTTCAGGTGGAATGTGCTCACTGCACAAACACTTGGACCTGAGTCCAGTTTCCCAGAAGTCATGTGAAAGCTGGCACCATGGTGCACACCTTTTCTCTTAGCATTGGAGAGGTAGAGACAAGAAGAGCCTGGTGGCTTGCCTTACCAAATAGCTGGCAAGCTTCAGGTTCAATGAGAGACCCCATCTCAAGAAAAACCAAGGTAGACAGCAACTGAAGAAAACACCTGATGCTGACCTCTGGCCTCCACATGCACACAAACTCATGTGAACACTCACAAACATGTACATTTACACAGTGTGTGTGTGTGTGTGTATGTGTGTGTGTGTGTGTTTGGCTGGTTTTTCAAGAAGGGTTTCTCTGAATAACAACCCTGTCTTGGAACTTGCTTTGTAGACAAGTCTGGCTTCAAACTCAGAGATCCGCCTGCTTCTTCCACCCAAATGCCGGGATTAAAGGTGCCACCACACCTTGGTTTTGTGTGTGTGTGTGTGTGTGTGTGTGTGTGTGTGTGTTTAATGTTCCCTAAAAGGGAAGCAGACGACTCACCAGATTTCAGATTCCAGCCTCATTTTGCTTAAGATGAAGCCTTTTCTGAATCCTGGGCGGAGAAGGCCCAGTGTGTGCTCTGCAGCGTCTGTGGTACAACTGAGAGTTAGGTCCAGCTGTAGAAGGAGCAGGGGATGATGGAACACTCTCTGGGTCACTTGAGCAATGGTCAAGAGTCCCTAGCCCTGGATTTCCCTTGTAGTTCCATGGTGACCTAGGACAAAAATCTTCCTGCATTTCCAGGACCTCCCCAGTTCACCAAGAGCCTCAACCCTGCAAACACAGACGAGAACAGGGTGGTCTGTGCGGCCAAGTCACCCAATCCACTCACCCTTTCTAAAGTGTTCTCTTCCTTAAAGAGAACCTGATCTCACTGAGCAGAGATGGTGTAAGGGGCTCCATATGGCTCTCTCCCAAGTCTTCATCTATTACTCTCTTAGACTAAACTTCCAGACATCTTCTCTTCCTAATGACAGGGAAGAAGCAGGGAAGGAACCAACATTGCAGGTTCCGGTAGCCCTGGACCAGATGGCTCATACCAGGTAATCTTTTTTAACCATCACTGTAGCTTCGTAACAGTGTTTGCCACTAAGGAAACGGTACCTAAGCCATGTACACTGAACTGCTAGCAACGGAAGGAACCAGACTCAGTATGTAGGTTTACAGATCTGAATCTCATTGCTGAGTTATTAACCAGGACTACAGAGATGCTGGCTCCAGGTCACCTTCTACCAAAAATTGGTCAACATATAACCTTCATTGAGCAACAGTTGGCTCGTGTGTTGCTATTTAAAATTCCTTTTCTGGCCAAAAAAAAAAAAAAAAAAAGTCATAACTCTAAGGTATACATACCACAAAGAAGAGTGATATCACCCAGGAGGAAAAATTAGCTTACTGAGACATCCTATACACTGTTGACTCTACAGTATCTGCTCCATACACACATGTTGCTAGGCCATGCTAAGATCTCCTTTCTGGCATGACACTAATCCAGGAGACTGCTGTGCCTGCCTCTTGTCAGCATGAATGCACTCGTAGCATTCACCAGCAGCAGCATGCTTTACTAGGTTATCAGATTTGTGCTTAGTGTGCTTGGTGTGTGTGTGTGTGTGTGTGTATGTGTGTGTGTGTGTGTGTGTGTGTGTGTGAGCATGCACATATGCGCATGTGCTGTTGCATTTGAACACTGTAGTCAAAGAAGAAAGGATATCAAAGATATAATCATCAATGTTTTTCATTCTTATTTTCAGGCCTTTTAAACTCTAAACTGAAATGCTGAGGTCCAGAAAAATAATCCTGAAACAAAGCTTTATTTAACATGCTAATTGTCAGGAACAGTGGAATGTCTGGTTAGCCAAAGTATTCAGATCACATCTGTTTTGAAAAGAAAAATCAACACTGCCTTAATGAACTTTTCCTTCATCCTAATGGATGCCCAATTTGCCACAGAGAACTCGGAAACACAATGCGAATGTATTCAGAATGACTCATTCCTGGTCCCGGTTAATTGTCTCCCTTTTTGAATCATGACCCTTGAGAAACTTTTAGCTCATGCTAGTCAAAATTCTCGCTTATACTGAAAAGAACCATCTAGCTGCTAGGAACAAAGTCAGAGATTATCATGTAATGAATCAAGCATGAACTTTAGTTTTTCTCTCTAATCTTGCTCTAGCAATACTTCATCTTTGAGGAAAGATCAGTTACTAGGGATGGCCTTTCCAAGTCTCTGTGTTAGCTTAGAGTCCTTTCCATGGTCCACAGTATGGTCAGCTGCTTCTCATTCTCATTCCTTTCTTCTCATTAAGTCTTTGAGTGTCTAACTAGAGATGGGAAGGAAGACATGGAGCTCTGTAAAGCACACCAGACTTCCAGGGCCTCTGTCCTTACAGACATCCACACTGGTGGCAGCATCCACTGAGGTCTTTGCCCCCTGGGCCAGGTACCTGCCACTCTCAGTTGAGTTCTGGGACGCAGAACTAGTTGCCCTTTGAAAGCAGCGAGCCCTGAGCTTATAGCTTCTTGCTGCTTCCCACAGCCTCTGTGCCTCTTGGCCAGAATAACCAAAGCCTGGAGCATGTGGATTCCTCAGCCCCATCGCTGTGATGACGGCCAAGGTGGGAAACACACTGACCATGTCAGTGGATGTGAGAAGTGCAATAGAAATGCAAGAAAGAAGTGGGGTTCTAGAACAATCTTGAAACTGTCAGATGGTCTCAGCTCTGAAGACTCAGAGAAATGGAGGTGGAGGCTAATAAACCAACTTTTGTTTCCATGATAAAAGATGGACATAGGCACTAAAGAGCTCTACTGTCACTCAAGAACAAGGCATAAAACCACTGCGTCTTCCTGGGAGTGAGAACACACGACAGGTCTCAGCAACGCAGAACTCTCAGGCCCCGTAGAAAGACGGGAATTTAAGTTCAAGCCCTTATTTGATGCCAACTTTTAACTTTCCTGACATTCCTCAACTACCTTTACTTGAGCTTGGAAAATTGACATTTCCATTCTTTTGTTTGCACAAAGGTTAATGGTTTTCTTTCCACGATTTATTTTGATGAATTTTTCCTGATAAACTCTGCCCATACCCTGTTTCTTCAAGGCTAGTATATCAATTCTTTCCCCCTCTTCTACCCAGAGTACCCAGACCTTATTCATGTGTTTCACCTGTGAAAACATCCATGTTTGGTCTAGAGTGAAATCCGATCATTCAGCAGTAGAGCAAAGTACAACAGCATCTCCTCTTTCAAGTCTCCCCTCTTGTGTGCACAATTTCGTTGTCGGATCAGGGGGACGTGTGGGCTGGAGTGCCAACTGCTCACTGCCCTTAGACAGTTTGGCCAGAGCCACCACAGACATCTGTGTGTGCAACTCTTGTGTGTGTCTATGCTCTTGAACAAGGGTGGGACCTTCTGCTCTGGCCATGCAAGCTCCTGCCTACAGAAGCCAGGAAGCAGATGACAAGGACAGCTCCAGCATAAAAAGAGGTATGCTCCTGTCCTTTAAACAGAAGTGTGCAGTCTTTTGAAAGTATACACTGACATTGTCATTTCTAAATGTGTTGCTCGCCTACCTTCTGCGGCAGGGTTGACAGGGCCTGTAAAGAATACCAGGCTACAACGGTGATCTCCACAGAGATCCTTTGTGTGCTAGTTTCAGCTTTTGAGAGGTCTGACAATGATTCTGGGGACATGGAAGTTACTAACAGGGTTTGAAAAGGGGAATGCGTGACCTTTTAGGAACAATGAGAGAATGACAGTCAGGAGTCATGACACTGATGTGTTCTTTAAATTGGGGAGTCCTTGCTTGTATTTGCGAAAAAGACTTCTGATTGGAAGACAGGTGTGTGGTATGCTCAGGCGCTCAGTCTGGAAGCTTAGCAAACATGTCCCTTGTAGCTGTCGGCAATCACATGGTACAGAACCCTCATCCAGCTTTCACAGGCTAACTGGGCTTCCAAGATTTCTTTATGATCCCAACCAAGGGCACAGTGTTTCCCCTGAATATCATGAGAATGTTTCTCAATAGGTGGAAGCCAGGCCAAGATTAGCTTGATTTAGAAAGATTAACAAAAATGTGGAGCCCACAAGATGGCTTAGCGCGGTGGTTCAACCTTCCTAATACTGCAACCCTTTAATATAGTCGTGGTGACGCCCAATCATAAAATTATTTTTGTAGCTACTTCATAACTGCAATTTTGTTACTGTTATGAATTGTAATGTAAATATCTGATATGAGGAATATCTGATATTTGACCTCTAAAGGAGTTGCCACCCACAGTTGAGAACCACGGCCTTAGTAGGTGAAGATACTTGATTGTCACATATGATGACATGGATCCATCCCTCAGGTGCTCATGATGAAAAGGAACAGACTTCTGACCTTCACACATGTATCAACACGTTCTTGAACACACACACACAAAATTGTGGAATTGTGGGTACAGATGTGTACAAATTCCATCCTTAACTGAATCAGTGAGTCTAAGAACAATTTCCAAGGCAATTACCAGACTCCAATGTGTTCAGTCTGGAATACAAAGCAAAACAGAGGTGTTTACAGGGAACATTTCTCGTACAATGCAGGAAATAGAAGTCACATACCTAAACATTAACATCGGTTTTCTTCCAATGTTGGCATTATGGGTAACATGCATTCTCCATTTCTCCAAATCAGAAAGATCGTGTTCATACATCAGAGGAATAACGAACAAGCAAGACAGTAACTAGGAGTGTGATGGGGAAAGGGAAGACTTTCCTCGGGCACTTGGCATCCAGAAGACTGGTGATCAGGTCCTGCTCATGCCCACTTCCTGCTTCCCTGGCTACTCTACAGCTAGGTTTCAAACTGAGGGCTTGTCCTTAGAGGTGACTCCTAATGAGGGCATGTTGCATGAGGGAAAACATGGGAAGGAAAATACATTCTGATTTTCATGGCATGCAAAATTGGCAGGAACCGGAGCAGCAATGGCTTTTCAACTCCAAACTAGATTTAGTCAGGAGAGAGGAACCACAGCCGACAAGAGAGACTTCCAAGGCTTTAGTTCTGACGTGGCTGCCTCAACTGAGCCTCTAAGACTCCAGGTAAATCGGAATTTTAGCAATGCTCTTTTTTTTTTTTTTAAAGTAGTCTCTGGACTATAAAACCCTTTGTTGTGTATAGCTGCTGCGATTCTGGTTTTTGTTTGTTTTGTTTTTCCTTTAAGTGATTCAGAGCTTCCTTGGTTGCCGCTCAAATTGCACTGCAGACTGGAAACAACACAGGCCCCTCACCTGTATGAAATGCCAGATGCTATCTCGCTGCCAGGACTAGATGTCAACCTGCCACTGCCCTTCTGTTTACACACTTAGGCTAAGGCATAGACCCTTCAGCAGTTACTCTTAGAATGGACTTTGATTTCTCCACAGAGCCACCCTGAGGTGGGAGCTACTTAAAGCCCCCAAGGCCCAGCTTTGTCCATCCTCACTAAGCATCATCTGTCCTCCACGCTGGAAGTGAGGTCATCAGCAAGTTCCACATCTGGATCTCACCCGTTCAGACCACTGTTCGGTACTGCTACCCTTCCCCTTTTATTTCAGATATAAAATAAAAGAGCAGGCGAACCAGGCTGTCTGCTTGCTATGATGTCCAACCTTGTCTGTTTTAGGAAGAAGGGAAACAACACTGTTTCTTTTAGATTTTCAAATAAGAAAAATTCTTTTGGCTCCTGAAGCATGGGTTGGGTATTTCCTTGATATATAGGAAGAATTTTGTAAAATACAACGTGTTAGGAAGGGAGCAGCTGGACTCGATTTCCAGCCAATCTGCTTCCTCCTTTGGTGAGGCTTAGGTTATTGCACGCTGCCTATAATCAATTACTGTATCCCCTCCTCCCTCGGAGGGAAACAAACAAACAAGCGAGGGCTTGAACAAACCACCAGGCTCCAAGGTCCTCACTGGCTGCTGCAGCAGCAGGTGCCACTGGAACTCAGGGACAGGAATGCGCTTTCAAAGGCTCGGAGATCAAAGGTGTCTGTGGGGATTGCTGTTACTGCCCGGATGAAAAGGAAGGGGCCTGCGTGCAGTCTTTGAGATTTCCCCTTAGAAGCCTCCAGGCAAAGACCTCTTTAGACACCCCACCTCCCACCCTGCAGTCTAGGGGAGGGTGTGAGGCCCTAGGCCAGGGGTGCGATTCCTAAAGATGAATTGTGTTATTGTGGAACCAACCAGGCTGTTTTCCCTAGTAGCAATGGTCCAGCTGCAGTAAAGGCATAGACAATGACAGTGTCCTGGGAACTCTTACCTGGTCCTAACATTGCCACAATGGACATGGCCTCAGGGAGTTGATGGAAGCCACCAAGCCATTAGCACTTGTGACCAGACCCTCTCCAAACATCGCAGGAAGAGCTTTGCTGTTTTTTTTTTTTTTAATAAACTTAGCACAGCCACCCACACTGAAGCCCACCCTCAGACTCACTCATCCCTACCACCACCTTGACCACAAGCTCAACTTCACTGAAGTGAGTTTCACTTAAAACAAAAACAAAACTCCCCCAAACAAAAACATCTAAAACAAACAAACAAACAAACAAAAAAACCAGACAATCACTAAAATCACTTTCTGGGAATTTCAACTACCTTTCTAGGATCCTGTTCCTTTTATTCATTTGTTCCTAGCTCTGTTATGTTATTAAATAGCAGGGTTTGGAGACCCAGGAAAAGACAAGATTAGGAATCTGAAAGCCCTGTGTTTTGTGGAACACAAATAGCGTTGTTGTTAATTCCAACAATGCTATACTAGTGAAACACTAGAAGCTTTCTGGGCATCTGCCAGGGGTCTGTCCCAGAGCATCTGCCAGGGGTCTGTCCCAGTGGGGGAGTATTTTTTTTAAAGATTTATTTATTATGTATACAACATTCCTTCCATGTATGCCTGCACGCCAGAAGAGGGCGCCAGATCTCATTATAGATGGTTGTGAGCCACCATGTGGTTGCTGGGAATTGAACTCAGGACCTCTGGAAGAGCAGCCAGTGCTCTTAACCACTGAGCCATCTCTCCAGCCCCGGGGAGTATTTTTTTGCATAGCATGGATATGGCCTTGGGTTCCATTCCCCAGACCACACAAAGTAAACAATTAAGATAACCAGAATATTTATCTGACATTGTTAGGGTAAGCAGAGTGTTTTAGAACCCACAGGACAGCATTTGTGGACTATGAACCCCACAAAGCATTGAGCTACACTTTCCCTGTACTGCTCTCACAGTTTTGGGGCAGCTCAGCTCAGCTTCTTACCATGCGGGGTGGCCCATAACTCATGGGATCCCACAGTGATTTGAAAGACACACCAATGGCTCACTGTGCCCATGCTGCTAGACTGGAGAATGACTTCCTGTTACAGAGTCCTGAGCTAGTCACAGAAGAGGAGACAACTGCCTTCAATTTCCAACCCTAGTCCTCTGGCCACTCCGGTGGTGAATTTTCCAAACTCATTACTGTAGTTGGACCGTATCTAGAATGCAATGATTTGTTGATAAGATCAGAAGAAAGAAAAGAGTTGGGGGTGGTAGCAGGCATCTTTAATCCTAGCCAGGGGATGGGGGCAGGGGTGTGGGGGGGAGGTGCAGAGGCAAGTAGAAAGATCTCTGAGTCTGAGGTTCACTGAGTCTACAAAGTAAGTTCCAGGTCAGCCAAGGCCCAGAATAAGACCCTATCTGAAATAAAACAAACAAACCAACAATAGAGAGACAGAGAGAGAGAGAGAGAGAGAGAGAGAGAGAGAGAGAGAGAGAAAGAGAGAACAGAGGATTTCTTTCTTTTAAACTTAAGAAAAAACGGACCCTCCTGTAGAGTTAAGCAGGATCCTGGGTTCCCATCCCCACTACCCTCTTTCCGCCCCCCTCCCCTCCAAAAAAAAAGTGTGGAATGGGATTCCAGACTCTGCACTGTTTATGATGGGAGAAAAAACCTCACACTCCAGTATCAAATCTAAGTCCTGAAAATTTGAAACATAGTTCGGGGCAATGTGCGTGGCAGGGAAGAGCTCGCTGTACCACTCCTTCCCCTCTACGCTGAGGCTCAGTGTGCAGCGCTCATGCCAGGAAGTGGAAGAGACCTCTTTTCTGCACGAATTATCAAGTTCGTTATGGAAACAGTTAAGAACTCATGGGAAGAAATTAAGGATAAACACCTGTCAGAATTGGGCAACTGTGGGATATGGCAGTGGTGCTTTTTGGTCTGTGAAGCCCAAATTTAACTTTTTAAGAACAGGGTTTTACTGCTTAGCTCAAAGACCTGGCTGGCCCCAAACTCACAGGAATCTATCTGCCTCTGCACCTGGAGTGTTGGGATTAAAGGGTTGTGCCATGGATCCCAGCCCCAAATTTAGTTTTTAAGTCTAGCCATTGGAGCTGGAATATTCTAATGTGAGCTTGTTGTTCCAGAAGATCAAAGGAGCCATTATCTAAAAAGGGAAGGTGAAAAGGTCAGCGCTGTCCTTGACACTGACCAAGAAGGAGACAGCAGACAGTTAGACAGCAGGCTTCCTGAGACTTTGCATTTGGGGCCTCACAGCAGAGGGCTGTGGTTCCGATGTGTGCACATTCGGGAGACAATGGGGAAATAAATAATCCCATGTTTGTTTGGGCGAGAGAAAGGATGTGGGTGGCTATGTGGCACAGCTTCAGTTGGCACTGCTACCCCACACTGAGCCAAATGACTGGGGATGTTCCCATCTCTGGGAGCCTGAGCAATCCAAACTAAGACAGTCTGAAGGGGAGGGCCTTGAAGTTTAAAGGCAAACTGATTGCTGGGGCTAGACAGCCTGGAGGCAAACCACAGCCTTGCCACTAACTAGCAGTGTGGCCTCCCACAAGTTATGTAATCTCTCTGTGCCTCGATTTACCAAAACGGGGAATCCCAGAACACCTTCCCTTTTGGGCAACAGCACATGGACTCAGGAAGTTCTAGAACAGCACCCATGTTCCCATCATTGCTCTATGGAAACGTGGGCCAGGCAAGTGACCGGGACCCATTACTGAGGGACTCAGTCTGAATCAAGTGAATCCAGAGCTTTAGAGGAGTGGAAGAGTCCGGTTTACTTCCAAGAGGACTCTGACTTGTCAGCTGCGGGTGAGGGTCTTGGATCATCGTTCAACAACCATGCAAAGACTCCAGCCTTCTGCATTACCACTCATTCTACAAACCCACAAACCAATTTATGAAAATACGTTATTTTGAGGCAAGCATGCAGTTAATGCTCAGTCTAATGATACCCGTTCCTAGCACTGCAAACAATGAGCATGGCTCCCAATGCTGCAAGCACTTGGTCGTGGTAGTTGTGGATCAGTGCTGGGGTAAACACAGGCGATCTGCTTTAGTCGGTCACAGCAATCAGGGCACCGCAAGCTGTTGCATGGGAAGAGCACAAATGAGGGGCAGCCCAGTGCAGAGAAAGGGAAGGCAGAGTACTAACTCGCTGGGACGACTCGATTTTCATCAAGTACCTTTGAATGTCAAGCTCTGCCTGCAGAGACGCCAGCATACACTGCAAAGCCTGTGACCAGGAGAAAGAGAAACAGAGTGAAACAGGAGGAGAAAAGGGGTGGGCTGCCCAAAGGGACCAGCTAATCCTTCATATGCTTAACAACAACAACAACAATAATAATAATAATAATAATAATGGAGCAAAGTTATCCCTCCCGAGGGAAAGAAGTGGCAAATCCAGCCACCTATTTGTCAAAACAGCGTTGAAAGCAAGTCCTAACCACCAGAGGTCTCCTCAGAGATCCCGCGGGACACAGGTGTGATTGACTCCACCTCGTGCCACCTGAGAATGTGTCACACTGACCCACAGCCACGGGGTATGGAGGACTTGACAGAACTTGCCCAACCAATGGGACCCCTTGCAGAGTCAGACTGCAGGCTAATGGGCAGCATGGAAGCTACCATGAAGATTAGCACTGGCCCCTGGGTCCATAGCCTCTAGGGCGTCTTTCAGACACAGTTCTGTGTGCAGTGTCCTCTGTCTGTACCCTGCCACCCAGGACGCTATAGCCACTATGAATGTAAGCAGGAAAAGATGATCAGCATCTCATTCAAAACCAGAGTGCTAATACTTGAACCCAGCGGCCCTCGAGCGGGGCTTTGTGTGCCAGCCCTTAATTCTCTTTGATACTACTGATCTACTCTTGGACTCCTTCGTTTTCTTTTTAAAAACCTAAACTAGAGGGAGTGGAGGGGTAGTTGAGCAGTAAGAGTGAACTTGAGTTCAATTCCCAGTAGAGAGCACAACCTCCTGTAATGTTAGCCAGTCGGCTTCAGTGTCCTCTTCTGGACTCCATGGGTACCTGCGTTCGCATGTGTACCTGCCCTGAACCCATGCGCACGGTGTGCATGCATGCACAAAGAAAATAAAACAAATCTCTATAAATGTTCTAAGGTAGAAAATAATTTGTATGTTTTGAAACAGGAAAACTGTATCTTCCTAAAACAAGAATGATCACTTTTTGTACCTCACGTCAGCCAATGACATGTTCTCCCGGTGTATAGGACTGGTCATCAATTCAGATATATCCATATAGACTACCAATATACAGGGCCTCTAAAGTCAATTGTAATCTGGTGTGGTGACAAAAGCCTATAATCCCAGCACGTGCAAGTCTGAGGCAGAAGGATCATGAGTTCAAAGCTCGGCTGAGCTATACAAAGACCTTGTCTGAAAAATCAGAGAAATAAATAGCTTCTTAGAAACTCACTTTGGCTAAGATTGAGTGTACTGACTAAACACAGCCAGGAGGTGGCACACGCCTTTAATCCTAGCACTCACGAGACAGAGACAGCCAGATCTCTGGAGGCCAGCCTGGTCTACAAAGAGAGTTCCAGGACAGTCAGGGATATACAGAGAAACAAAAAACAATAACAAAGGCAAATAAAACTAAACACATAACATTTTAATAAGTTTACACAACATATATGATCCAAGTTACCTCTATACATACAATATGTGCATCACTATATACATTTATGTCTGAGTGCTTCTATGTGATTTAGGACCACACACATTAGCTAAAGGTCATCAGAAGAGAAAGAGCCTTAAAATATAAAGGTTATGCTTAAAAGCTGAGACAAATCTCCTGATAATAATTGTGCTAAAATATTCTACTCAGAATGCTCTGAGGGGTTAGAACCAGTAAAAGAACATTTTGGGCCTTCACAAGTAACAAATAGTGACACCATTTGAAGAACTACCTGCTAGTGTGACTTCATAAAAGCCCCCTTTCCGATGAATATATTCTTCCCGGAACTAAGAAGGTTGCTCTGAATCTCCGCTGCAGAGTTTACAGGTTTCATCAACCAGGAAGAAACACCTTGAGGCAGGCCACAAATAATAAAGCCCTAGAGGTACATGAGACAGAAATGGGATGACAGATCTGAAGAGCCTCTGGAGTTAGAGGCAAAAGGCTACACAAAATCGCACTTTCTGTTCCAAGGTGACGGGGAGCGATAGCTTGCTGTAGACAGGAGAACAGCCTGCAATGGGAGGGAGACCAAAGGCCAAGGAGCCCCCAGTATCAGGGGGACCTACAACAATGAAAGAAATAGTTGGGGGTGATGTCAACAAAGAAGCTGTCGAGATAAGCGTCATCGTGAGGCTGGTGGGGTGTGTATGTGTGTGCACGTGTGTGTGTGTGTGTGTGTGTGTGTGTGTGTGCGGTGGGGGCTCCACATTCTGGAGCCAACCTCACTCTCCTGCTTCATTCATTGGTAGCTTGGCTTTGAGGAGTGAGCAGAGCCAAGAAAACACAGAAACTATTAAAGTTCCCCAGTAGATTGGGGAAGACCCAAGGGTGCTAGAAGGCAGGAAGCCCTTTCTGGAAAGTCCATGGATCCAAAAGAGGAAGAACTTGGAGCCAGCAGCTCGACATGGTGGTACATCCTGCAATCCTAGCCCTGGAGGCTCTCAAGTTGGAGACAAGTTCTTAAGGCCTAATGAGATCTTGCCTCAAACAACCATTAGCCCCTCACTATGGAGGTTTTTTGAGGTTACAAGGAAACTCACAGAAAACTCTATCTCCCAGGGTCCATCTGGGTGGGAAAAAAATTAACCCAACAAGGAAAAAAAACAAAACAAAACAAAACCCCCAAAACTCAGAGATTGAATCAGGCCACTCCTACATGCCACTCAAACTAAACAGTAGCACTTAGGAGCTGATGTATGGCTCTAACTGGAATATAGTTTCCAAATATTGAGAGCGGTGGCAAGGAAACTACTTTCAAAATATAATTTTATTTATTTACTGGGGTAAATAAAAGGCACGCACATGCCATCGCTGTGTGTAAAGGTCAGAGGTCAACTTAGAGGAGTCAGTTCTCTACTTCCATCATGTGGGTTCCTGAATTAAAATTCAAGTCATCGCGCTCTGTGGAAAGTGCCCTGGCCCGCCGAGCCATCTTGGTGGCCTCAAAAGAAGCTAGTTTGATTAAACTTCTTGATTATCAAAGACCTACTCAACCCTTCAAGGAAATAACTGGAGTGGCAAAACAATGATGCTACAAAATTAATCAGGAGTATAATTCTTTTTCAAACACTACTAACAAAAAATTGAACAGCTGTCAGAATGAAATCGCAAAAACAGTCAATAGGTATTTCTGTTGTACTGAAGGATTCAGATTCCTGAGATCTTTTTCCAGAAATGAACAAAACAGAGTGCTGTCCATAGCACAAGCAATGGGTGATATGGAATCTTCTTCTTTAGCTCTCCCCAATTCTGAGTTTTCAATAGCACGTCGAAGTAGCCCACAGTGTGCGTGTAGCAGAAGCAACACACAGGTGTCTAGGGCAGCAGTGAGAAATGGCAGACAGTTAGAATTCAAAGGTTAACCTTTAACTTAAAGGTTAAGTTCTTGATTTTCTTCAGAAGTTAAAGATTTTCTGATATATGACTTGGGAGTCACCTAGCAAACTGTGGTTCAATAAAATAGATGTATTAAAAAAACCTGTTATGATCCAGGGAAGACCTGGCTGTGATGAGTGCTCCAGGAACACTGTCCCCATTACCCTCACACAGAAGCTCCAATGGCCAGAGCCTTGTGGAGGCGTCGATCTTACCGAGCATAGGGCGCAGAATCAGGCTCTCTCTTCCTCTCTCTTGTGGTTCACATACTTTGTTCTTGAATTTACAGTGGAAATTTTTACTACTACTACCCAATTAGTTTAACTTTCAGAGATGGAAAATGCTGTTCTCACTGCCTTCCTAAATGTCTCCTTGGTTTTGAAGACACAGAATAGCTGTTTAATTTTCTCCCTACTTAACTTTCCGCATCTGCAAACTGGGAGAGCATAGACAGTGGTGGCTACTGAAAGGGTTAGAAGAGGCCAAGGCATATAAAACTCCACACCCAATCCTACCTCCTGGGACTCCAGCTCCAGGGTATCTGATGTCTTCCCTGGTCTCTGTGTGTAATCACATACAAATGTATGAATATAAAATAAAAACAAATCTTTAAAAAAATGTATTGCCAATGGGCTGGAGAGATGACTCAGCAGTTAAGAGGACTAATTGCTCTTCCAACACCTACATGGCCAGTACCTCCAGTTCCAGGGTATCTGACACTGTCTTCTAGTCACATCAGTCAGTGTAGACTTGTGGTGACAGATTTACGCAGGTGAAATACCCATACACACACAATAAAAATAGATAATTCAAATTATGTTGTTGACACACGATTTAATGACAGAAGATGAATATTAAAAGTCTTAAAATTCAGCAAGTCTGTTTACAGTGGTAAACTGTCAGGAAATAACCAGTACTGTAATGGTACTAAAGGAGTCTGTAGTGTCCTGTGAACATGGCGTACTCATGCTCGGGCCAAGGAAAACAGATGCCAACAAAGGCGCTCACACACAGCTGGGCATGGCAACATACACCCATGATCTCAGCACTCCAAGGCTGATGCAGGAGTATCACAGGTTCGAGGAAGCTCAGTCTACACAGCAAAGCTGTGTCTCCAGACAAAATAAGAAGTTTGCACATATAGTTGAGTAAACAAAACAATGCCAGAAAAAAAAAAAGACAACTCCTTTCAGTTCTGAATCTCTATGCCTATTAAAGAAGAGCAGAGGGTACACCAAATGTTAATAGGGATATCCTGTGGGTTGTAGGACTACACTAATTCTTAACTTTATTCTTTATAGATTACACAATTGCTCCTGTGATTAAAAAAGACATTAATTTTAAATCCCTCGGAACTGGCATCAAATTATTGTACTTGTTTTTCTGATTTGTTTCTAACCCCCAAAATTCTTTAGCATTGAATATATTAATAGAAAAGAGATAGAAACATTCTCCTTTAACAGAAAGAGAATATGAGGGTTCGTTCGTTTGGGAGCTTTGCAGGTGGGGACAACAGGAAGAGCACAGCTAACTGTGCAGCTTTTTCATTTCTTCTGAGCGGCCTGCTGGCTTCTCCTGATGAACATGGACCATTGCACCACGAGGGGGTGCCCTGAGCTTGGCAAGTTCAGCAGTATCCAGCCTGATGGAAGGACGCAGCTGACACCCCAGACACTGGAGCAAACAGGACACCCTCCCCACTGGTGGCTCTGTAGCAAACTTTGTCCTTTCCAATATGCTTCAGAGTCTCTTGCTCAAGCCCACTCTGGCTGTGTCTGACCAATCTGTGGGGACACTGCAGTCAGCTGTGACAGGACGGAGCGAGGCTGACTACGAGTCTAATCCATTTAGCAGAACTGCCAAGGATGACTTGGTTTTGTCACCATGACACAAACTAAAGAACACAACACAAGCAGACACTGGGGAAATCCCCTTAGAAACCAGTCTACCCCGAAGACACACAGACCATCAGTAACGGGTCATCAAAGCCAATTCAGGTTCTTAGATGTTAAAAAATTACTCCATGGAAGAATCCAATCATATAATAAAATCACCTTAAATGTTTAAAACATGAGTGTGGAACAAAATCATTTCCTCCATGACATTCAATAAGTCAGACTAGTATTTATAATTGACGTCAAAATTACTGTTTATCTCTAAAGGGCAAGTGGGGGTGGGCGCAGCTTCCAACAAAACTAAGAAGGGCGTAGAGCAGAAGTCCTTATAAACTGCTGTCCCAAGAATTTCTCCTTTCCTGAGGAATCCCAAGAGGGAAGTGATCCTACAGTGACCATGGGATGAGCTGCAACTACCGTCTTCCGAAAGAGGCAGGAATAAATAAGCTCAGGCCTCGGCTCCAGCACTAACTTTAAGTACTGTGCGTGCATTACCTGGAGCGTCTTTTGTGTGCAGTTTTCTCACCAGAAGTCACCGGGATGCATTTATGTTATGGTGTGTTTTATGATATGAGATCACACCACTTATGAGAACCACGGAGCACAGCACATGAGGCTCAAGAATGACGCCTGCAGTAGGAAGAGGCCGGGACCTCTGAACCAGGAGTCAAAGTAGGGAGCCCACTTGGCTGTTTTCAAAACAAATGAATCCCATATACACCAGCTGCGTGGCAGTCTTCTCTGAACTGAAAGAGGAGGCACTCAGACTCATAGAGTAAATAAAAGGTCACACTCTGACAAAGCTGGAGCCTGGAAGATTCTGGAAGGCCCCTCCTGAGCTTTGGAGGAGCAAGCATCTCTGAGAGCTCTTGGACCTGACCTGCGTCTACAAGTTGGGCAGAGAGCCCCAGAGCTGCAGCTTTCCTGAGTCCTCATCGTGCCAGGGAGGACTTTCTGGGATACAGCTTTTAAGTCATCTCTGTTCCTGTAAGTAGCCCCTCTCCCACACCTGTCAGTAACCCCAGCACAAACTCAGGGATTCACCAGGCCGGACTTTGTTTCAGCTGTGACTTTGGTCTGCATGGGTTTCCATCATGGGGTGAGGAGGTGCAGGTGTGTGTTTGTGTGTGTGTGTGTGTGTGTGTGTTGTGTTGTCCTAGGAAAAGTTTGTTCTAAAACAACGCCTTAGTTTATAATACATTGTTGGCTTCCCATGCAGTTGGATTTGAGGACAATACAATGACTTCTATTAATTGCTGTAGGTTGGAGGGGGCAAAGTTATTGTACCACAAAGTAAATACACAGAAATACACAGAACATAGCCTAGAGCCAAGCCAGTTTTTGTGATGTCCAACACACACACACACACACACACACACACACACACACACACACGGCTATTGTTCTGATGTGTGATGGGCAGTCAGTGCTATAGAAGTGGCTCAGTATTGTACTGTTCACCTGCCACTCACTTCCCATTCTGATTCCCAATATCCACTCTCTCCATCTAGAAGAATCAAACTATATTTAGGAGAGAACTGAAACAGCTAAGATTCTCATGCCAAGGAAAGACAACAGGATTAGGGTCAACCAGTGCACCATCAGAGGAATTCCTTCCTAAGTCCCCACCCCCCCACTCACAAAGGAGAAAGAGAAGCTGGCAGAGGTGGAAATGTTCCCACCCAGTGTATACAGGTCATTCTGCAAAAGAGACAGATGTT
This sequence comes from Dicrostonyx torquatus, assembly GCA_028555095.1. Lineage (NCBI taxonomy): Eukaryota > Metazoa > Chordata > Mammalia > Rodentia > Cricetidae > Dicrostonyx > Dicrostonyx torquatus. The sequence goes on along the minus strand of JAQHUG010000023.1, from coordinate 7,804,870 downwards.
CCTAGAACCATACCCAAAGGAATGCCTCACACGGTTGTAGCTGGGTGTCCAGCTCAAACATTACCTGTCACACATAGAAGCTGGGGTTTGGGTGTGGATGGTCAGGGGAGGATTCATTGTGATGGAAAACTTGGTCATTAGGATGGTACCATGGGAGGTGGTGGAACCAGTGGGAGGTGGCACCTCCTGGGAGATTAGTGCAACATTAGGAAGGTGATTCCAAAAGGGAGATCTCTGGAAGGGAGCGCTCATGGGACACCTGGACGGTTCTCTCATGGAGATTGTTATGGAGGCCTGTTTTGGGTTTGGCTCTTTCTATCTATGGACAGACTTAAGATGTGACCACTTCTGTTAATGCAGGCTCCCATCAGGGTTAGGGTTAGAGTTAGGGTTAGGGTTAGGCTACTCCAGCCCTCACCTGATATAGGCACCATTCCCTTGACCCTCCAAACTGAACAAATTCAATCTTTTCTCTTTATAGAGTAGCCTGTCTGGGACATTTCATTACAGTGACACAGACATGACTAGTGATATAATAAATGCATCTGTGTGCTTGTTTCCCTTCCCATTCTCTACACTGTGAGCATCACAAAGCAGAGGCATCTTCAGTACTTCCTTGTCACTTACAGGATGAATGAATGCAAAGCTGGAAGGAGGTAGTGGACCTTAGAACTTGTGCAGTGGTTTGACTAACCTCCCCTTACACCCCCGTGATAGTGCTGCACACCTTTAAACCCAACTCTCCTAGAGACAAGTGGATCTATCTGAGTTCAAAGCCAGACTGCTCTACAGAACAAGTTCCAGGACACCCAAGGCTGTTACACAGAGAAACCCTGTCTCAAAAACAAACAACAGCAACAGCAAGAGGGCCGCAGAGCTTCACAGGGAATGACACTATTAGAAGGTGTGGCATTGTTGGAGTAGGTGTGACTTTGCTGGAAGAGGTGTGTCACTAATGGGTGGGCTAATAGATTAAACCTCTGAGCTGGAAGCCAGCCCTAGTGACATGTTTTCCTTTATAAGAGCTGTGGTCATGGTGTCTCTTCACAGCAATAAAACCCTATGACATGTGGCTTACTTGATTTAGAGGCCTACTGCTTGATAATAGGCTACCTAGTAGGTCTTGGAACTTTAGATGTGCATCCCGGGCAACAGTTCCCACAGCCTGAGCAGGCCTACAAGATCCAGAGACCTGGACCCAGCCCAGCACCACATAAACCTCACCATCAATACTCCAAGAGTGCTCTGATCTACCTCTTCCCCGCCTCTGCCAGTCTGCCAGTCTTTTACTGTCTTGGGAGCTCTTGTACCTTCTCAAAAGGAGGGAAATTCCATGTGGAGGAATTTCTGCTATCGGGGCTCCTTTTCAATTTTCACCAAAGCCTCCTCCCACAGAACATGAAACTTAAATAAAAAGACTCAGAGCCCCTGAAGGGGGCAGGAAGTGGGAAGAGCTTCCAAACTCCTTTCATTATTTCAAAGGCTTTGGAATACATTCCAGCTTTGGTTCAATAGCTGCTATTTCTGAGGATGTAAGCATTGTAGAAGGGATGACAAGAGCTCGCACCAGCTGGGGCCATTATCCCAGAAGGCTTTGCTTCAGGAACTGCTTCTCACACCAGAGGCCTGCTTAAGGTGGCCTTTTAATAGGGAGGAGAGGCGGGCTAATACCTGGTTTCTGATTTCTCCTTTCTTCTCTTGGAAAACAGGTCCAAACTCCAGAGCCTCGCAGATCCTCAGCAGGTTGTATGGAAATGTTAGGCCCTCAGACACGGGTACCAGCAGGAAAGCTGAGCTTCAGCTGGGGTCTGCTGTGCAAACTCTCATTGGCTGGCAGTTGTACACATGGGACTGAGGGACAGGTGAGGGCACAGCAGTCCATAGAGCACCAGGATAAGGATCAGAAACCTGGGCTTACTGTGACTCAAGCATGGTTCTGGCTGCAGAGTTGCTCAGGCATTCAGATGAAGAGTTGGATGAAATCTTTGAGGGAATTTTAGCTTTAGTCACCTCCCAAAATGGGAGTTCCTTGGTGTTCCAGGAATCCCACATCACAAAGTTATCCTCAGGGGAGAAGGCCTGAGTTGGATCTGTTCTCGGCAAAACTCCATGTCCTGTTTCCAGGAAGACTCTTATGCTGGTTGGCTTGGCCAACTCAACACAAACCTAGACATACCTGGGAAGAGGGAGTCTTAATTGAGAAAATACCTCCAGAAGACTGGCCTGTAGGCAGGTCTGTGGGGTAGTATCTTGATTTGTGATTGATGTGGAGGAACCCAGCTCACAGTGGACTGTGTCGTTCCTGGGCAGAAGGTCCTGGGTTGTACAGGAAAGCAGGCTGAGCAAGCCATGAGGAAATGTAGTAGACAGCATTTCTTCAACGTCTGCACCAGTTCCTGCCTTCAGTTCCTGCCTTGATTTACCTCCATAATGGAGTGTGACCAGAGAGTTGTAAGAACAACCCTTTCCTTCCCGTACTGCTTTCGGTCATGGTGTTTTATCACAGTAATAATGTAAGACAAGCCTGAGCATAGGATATGAGCCCTCAGCCTAGGCTCAGCATTCATTAGCTTCTCACTTTGAACAAGTTATTCCACCCAACAATGGTCTTTACACTAGGGCCATTTAAGCACTGGGGCTCACTTTGTAAACTGGCAAAGAAAACCACTGCCCTATCTTCACAGGGTCAGCAAGAGCCACAAGGGACATCAACTGTATGAATCCTCTTTACTGTAAAGCTCTTACATGGGACACAAGTGCGGCTCAGTAGAGGGCACTTCAGACACGCACAGAAAGAGTTCCTGAGAGGATGACTGTCTCTACAGCCCCACAGCTCACCATTGCATCTGGCCCAGTTCCTGACTTAATATTCAATGTCTAAATGTTTCTTGAATTCCTGGGTTGAACCCCTGGTCTCTAATGTGATGGCATTTGAAAGCAGGACCTTTCAGTTTATATGGACGGAGTTTCTATGACAGGATTAGTGCCCTAATAAAGACACGGGAGAGACCAACCCCTGATGCTCATGGATACAGGAAGAAGAAAGTCTCCTGTAAATCTGCAAGATGCTGACACTTTGGCCTTGGTTTATTTTACTTTCTAAGACAATGAAAAAGATTTATTTCTATCATTTAAGTCATGTAGTCTACTTATTACAGAAGCTAAACTTTATCAAGATGACAAAGCAGTGACAATCATAGTGGCGGATGCTGGCGGTCACATCCCCAGTTGAGACACTAGCCACGAGCCTTGGGGTCAGAGGCCCTGATATCACCTGCCCATGCGACTGCTCCCCTGATCCCATGTTTCATGGACTCAGCCCAACCAGCCTGCTCACCCTTGGCAGCCTGCAACTCCTGGAACCTAGAGGACTCCATGCTGGACTCAGCCGACCTTTCTCTATTCTGGCTTATTAAAGTTCAGAGCAGCTAAATTATTTCAGAGAAAAGTTGCTCTGTGAAATCTATTAAATTTGGGTGAGGAAAAAAAATGCCTTCCTCTAAAACTGTGATTCTAGAGAGTTCCATATCACTGCTAATAGTGATCCAGGAAGAGCGACAGTTTCTTCTACCAACACATGGGCTGGCAGCAAAGTTCTAGTTCGGACACCCAAGCCCCATTACTGTTATAAACAGCACACAACCGGGGCCAGACTTATACACTGCTACTGTCACTTTGCATGGAAGCCAGGACTCTGTACATGGTAGGCAGGTGGTCCACACTGAACTACATCTGTAGCCCACAAGCTGTTTTCTGGATGTTTGGTGTGTACATGCGTGGGTTGGTGAGTGCACTGGTGTGTGCATGTGTGTGTATGTGTGCATTGTGTTCATATGGATTCTCAAGTGTGGTGGTGTGGGGGCTGGGGCAGAAAGTCAATCGAAAGAATCATTTTACAAGAGCCTCACACTTCTCTTTGAGGCCTCCAGCTCATCAATCTGGCTAGTCTGGGTAGCCATCAAGCCCTAGGGATGTCTAAGGTGACTCTAATTCTATCTCCCCAGTTCTGAGATTCCAAATGGGCACTACCTCGCCCTGCTTTTGAAAATACTAGTTCTGGGGATGGAATTCATGTTTTGTTTTGTTTTGTATTTTTTGAGACGGGGTTTCTCTGTAGCTTTTTGGAGCCTGTCCTAGAACTCACTCTGTAGAGCGGGCTGGCCTTGAACTCACAGAAATCTGCCTTTCTCTGCCCCACCCCTCTACCCCAAGTGTTAGGATTAAAGGTGTGTGCCACCACCGGCCAGCTGGCTGACACTAATGTTTTCATAGTCGCCTGGCAAGTACTCTACCAACTGAGCTAGCTTCCCAGTCCACAAATCATTTTCAACACTATATTTTAGGATGATAATCTGAGCATGAAACAACAACAAAACAACTATAAAGTTTGACATTGAAATCACAGTGTGGAATTAGTGTATTCTGCTAGCTTTGTGACCTCCAGTCTCTTACAATACAGGGTTCAAACCTTTTCAATCAGAAGACTGGATTCTTGAAGAAGTTGAGAGCTTATCCTTCTAATTACAGGGCATCACAGTGGAATGAGCCTCTATAAAAGCCCAACTCTAAACATACTTTGCTAATTGCTTGCAAATACCAAGAGCAGAAGGTTGAAAACCTCGTCTCTGAGTAGCCACAGCTTCCCGGAGATGTATAGGATACTGTGCAGGGCGATCAAAAGACACTGGAAAAACATTTAGGAAGGTTACCAAGAGCCCTTCAGGAGAAGGGAAGAAGAAATCACAGAAAAACCTTTACTGTGGAACTTGGTGAGCATCAAAAATCACAGAGTCACTGAAACTGAAAACAGAACAGAGCAAACCTAGAGGGAAATGTATCTGAACGTGGTTATTCTACAGGCATGTTCATCTGGAATATCTGCCAGGCTTGGAGCAACAAGCAAGCAGGGTTCTGGAAGGTATAGGAGGGAAAGAGAAATGGTTCACAGTTTTGGGGTACAATGAGGCTGAGGGAAGCCTAAGTTCAGAGGGCAAAGGGTGAGTCACGTCCACATGAGTCCCCTGGATGGTGTGAACCCACTCTGGATAGTGTGAACCCACTCTGCACGCAGATCCCATTTTCTCATGCAAGTCCCAGGAGTTACTGGGGTCTGAGACAGGTATGGAGGGAGGTAGTTACTTCAGGGATTTTTTGGGAGACCACAACATTCTTGTCATCCTCCAAAACTGCCTTAGGGAACCCCTCAAGTACCTGAACAACTGCTGCCCATCCCCAAATTTCTACAAAGTCACATTCCCACTTGGGTAGTACTCCCAGGAATGGGAGTGTAGGGCAAAGCTGAGGAGGTCACTCAATACGTGCTGCACGGTAATTTAACTATTAGAGGAGACATCTGGCTTTTTCCTTTTGGTGCCTGGCCTCTCTAATTTACCAAGTAGCATGATGACCTCCTACCTCTCTCCCTAAGCTAACAAATCACCCTTGTATATTATCAGATAAAGCACAGCACAGTTCCTGTGTCTCTGGGAACGGTAACTCCCTCTTCTTTCAAGGCAAGATTGTTGAGCAAGAATAACCTTGACTCCATCCATTCCTAGTCTGACAGACTTTTCTATACAGGATTGACTTTGAGATGCAAATGAAGAACTTTGAAATCCAGAGTGGAGAGTAAGGTTTGAACAGGGCATTTGATTAGTGGACAGAAAAAAATAAAATAAAATGGTGGCACCCCTATGTACTATAATAATACTATATAATAGGCAGATCAGCATATCTATTTATAAAAAAGATAAGGAAAATGTTTTCAGGTTTACACTGAAAGTATACATATGCCGTGAAATTAACTAATTTCATGTAAATGCAAGGATATTATGTAACCTATGATTCTTCCATGCAGAAGGCAGATGTTTGATGGGCAGCAGACGTCAGAGCCTCGGACTTAGTGGCTCACTCTCACTCATCTTTCTCAGTGCAGCCCTTTGTCAGCTAAAACAATCAATGGTGAACCTGTGACCCAATGTAGTTCTGTTGTGGGTTAATTTATTGACAGACTCTTACTTCCTATTCCTGGAGAGGCAGGAATGTGACAGACAGGAAAGAAAGTCTCAACCGGGTGCAAGGATCAAGGCCAGTGTGGCCATTCAAGGATAGGGAGATAGGGATATAGGAGAACAATCTAGATGGGCAAGCAGCCCTCTATGAGAGCCTGTATGGAAGAGGCTAGGGGACCCTGGCCAGTTCCCCATGGTGCTACCTGACTTCAACTTGTGTGGACTTCGATCTATCTATCCTATCTATCTATCTATCTATCTATCTATCTATCTATCTATCTATCTATCTATCTATCTATCTATCTATCTATCAATCACAGGGTATGGCTATCCCTGTGAGCAGGCATGGCAGTGGCCCATGAGTGAGCCATAGAGAGGGAAGTCATGAGGACAAAGAGACTCTTTGTTCCTGATATCTCAGCAACCTGCATGCTACACCTAGAGACTCTGTCATTGAAAGCAGGAGATGTATCTGGGCTGCAGAGCTCGGTGGGATGTAGGCGAGTCCGGGTTAGACAACCCCACCCAGTACCATACAAAATGTGAAAGACATAAAAGGCCACAGAACCCTGAGTAAGTGGATGCCACTCCTACCAAGTGTAGTGACAGTATCTTCTAAAGGAACATTAATAAGAAACAGGAAAAGAGTCTAGAAGAGGAATAACTGACAAAAATGCAACAACTTCATTCCCGAGTTTTCCCCAGCCCCAGAGCTGTGCTCTCCCTGGCTCTCTAGCTCCACTTCCCCAAGATGTGAACTTCCTGACTCTACAGTGAATAGGAGGATCAGACTGCCCACCCTCCACACATCACCTCACACTCTTGCTGTGGAGGCCAGTGTAGACATGTCTGCATGCCGACTTTGGACTGGCTGGAAAGGGTGTGGTCACAAAGACCAACAGTTTCTCTGGAAATTAAAAAAAAAAAAAAAAACTAGAGCAAGGAAGAAAATACACTTAGGAGTGGGTGTGAGGGGTTAGGAAAGCCAATGGGAATTTCTAGAATATTAGATGCCAAAAGTCAATTTATAAACCACATAGTCACTCTCCCCAAAACTGAGTGTTAAGATGCAATGGCCCATTAGGTATGACCAACCATGAAGAGAACGTGCGTGATCAAGATGTGACCTGTTTTCTCTCCTGCCCCCACTTCACTTCTCAGCCCACCTCCTGCAGGTAGGAAGAGGATCACTGGGGCCAGTCTGTAAATGTCTTTGGTTCTGTCACTTAATCTCATGCTAGCAAGAACAACCTCATGGTTCTGAACTCCAGGAAAAATACATTCTATTTCAAAGTCAAATACATGTAAAGAAGCTTGTTGTATCCTTCCAGGGACGTCTTCTCTAAAGGGATAGCTTTATACAATTATTTTTATGGCTTAAGTACTTTGAACTAATCATAAAGACATATTTCCCTTCCCCCACCCCAAAAAGATAAACAACACAAGAATTTTTTTAAAGACTCAAACAGAAAAAGATAGAGCGCCTATAATATTGTCTAAGTGGGGAGAGAGCACTAAAAGCCACAGCGGTTAGTTCAGTGCGAACCACCCACTCTTCCCACTCTTCTTCCCACTCTGGCCACTCATGGACTTGTATGACACAGACCGTGCTGCCCTTCGCTGCAGTGGTCAGTTCTCGGCAGCCACGTCATCTGGATCACAGAAACGCATTATTTTTAGTTTGGGAGGTTCTGGAGCCTAACCTCAAAAAGGTGATGAGCTACCTTAAAAGTATCATCTTTTCTTCCTTTAAAAAAAATATTTAAGGTGCAGAGAATAAAATAAGCAATTTTAAGCACCTTTCCCAAGGGTGAAGAAGAGCCACAAACCATGCTTTCACTCTGGACCGGATATTCTGTTGATACCCCAAGCCTTTCTCCTTTCTTCTTTTTGCCCTTTGAGCTCTAGGCATTCTGAGTAAAAGGGCATCTCCTTAGAGTGTAAATATCATTTGTGAAGACCAGGGCTGCCCATGAACCCACCAGCTGCTTCCAATTAGGAGAGCCGCCTTCCAGGAAGATAAGCCTTGATCTTCTACAATGTTCTCTTCATGAACACCCAGCACGAGCTTGGCTTTCCTTACTGGCTGTTGTTGGCACACACACATCCCAGTGTCCAGCACAACTCCACCATACCTGTGTATACGCTAAGCCCTCTTTCCTCTATGACATTAAGGTGGCCCGGCACAGGTATTTTGCAAAGAGAAACACTGTTGTAAAAGTATGGCCTGCCAAATACCCTAGCCTGCCTGAGCCTGGAGATCTTATCTGCACAATGGGAGGCGGTCAGGTAGATTACCCCAAGCTGCTGTCTGGAGGGCATGGAATAGATGAGGGTGTGGCGCATGGTGAGCACTCAGCTCACTCCTCCACCTCCACTGGAATGTCTTCCAGAGAACACAGCTAGGAGGGGATGACAGCTGGGGACGGAGGTCGTATTTCATGCTGGCTACATCTGGCCTTCATAAGTTTCCCTCCAAACGATAAAGGTCATATGTTAAAAGGAACACTAGGCTGCAATGCATGTATTACAATCAACGCAGCTCTTTCAGAATGCATGGGTCTATACTACGGGACCGGTGATAAGCTCAGAGCACCAGCCACTCTTTGTTGGGACCATACATTTACCCCTCAAGCCAGCAGGACTTTTTCCTGAAATCATCACTTGGAGAATGAGCATGAAAATTGCTTCTTCTTGAGATCCACTCTGAACTTGGATTTCTGGTTTCCATACCTAAGGGATTTCAGGAGTCATGATTTCCTAATGTGTATCTTCTAACATCCCGCAAAAAACTCCAAAAGCAAACAAAAAACTAAAAAAATTTCTTAAACCTGAAATAAGGTAAAAGGAACATAATGTCTGCTGTAGCTATGTAACTGGAGCCAGGGATGGTCCACTTGCTGCACCATGCTAGGCATGCAGAGTTAAAACTGCCCGTATCTCCCAGCCATGACTATGGACACCTAGCTATATGTATGCATCTGGTTTCACACTGGGACTGCTCCTAAAAGAACACAGAAGTCAAGCAAGCTTTAATGGAATTATATCCTTCACTTCCTAATTAATCATATGCTAGGCTTACACTGATGCTCTTATATTTGTTTCTAGTTAAACATCAACTAAACTTTTACCATCGAATACACAGTTGTAAAACAGGTTGGGTCTATTGTGTACATACCGAAATAAACTAGAGTGCTTTGTATTTCAGAAGCAAGTCCTGGTAGCCCTTCTAAGTTCAGCAGGCCAGCAATACTTTTCAGTAATTCTCAACAGTCCCCTTAAAGAAAGAAATGATCTTCAGTGGCACTTGGATATGGATGCCATCTTGTTTGTCCAGGTCGAAACTCAAAGCATGGTAACGGCAAAAGTGGAGGATTTGTTAATAGCTTGGCTATGGCAATCATTTCACACATTCACATATTGATATGATATTTACATATCAAATCTCATGTTTGACACCCAGAATGTACTGCATTCAGTTTTCACTTATCAATTATTTACTTCACTAAAGCTGGAAAAGAACTTCCCAAAGCATTTCTTAAAAAAAAAAAAAAAAAGAAACAAAATCCACAGCTGGGCTGTGGTGGTGCACGCCTTTAATTCCAGCAGAGGCAGGCGGATCCCTGTGGGTTCATGAACAGACTGGTCTGGGCTGTAAAGTGAGTTTCAGGACAGCCAGGACTGTTGTTACACAGAGAAGCAAACTGTGTCTCGAAAAATAAACAGACAAAACAGAGCCTGACATGGAAAGTGCTGCATTTTCTAATGTATGTATATTGATTTAATTACGATTCTGAGCTTTATCTTAGTATATTTTCTCATTCTATTCTCTAGGGCCAACAGAGTAATCCCTAAGAATGAAAATAAAATAATTTAAAAAGTGAAAGTGGTGATGTTAATGTTATGGGTCCTCCCTCACTCCTGTGGCAAAATCCCAAGTAAATGCTTATCTACACACCCACAGCTAAGCGTAGGCAGAGACAGCATATGTAAAACAAATGCGCCAAGGTTTTGTAGCCCTCCAACTCCCCTCGACCCTGAGAAATGCACTGTAGACGGGAAGTACAGCAGGAGAAAGGGATGTCGGAAGTTTCAATGGCCCCTTCACTCCTATTTTCCAACCTCTGAGTCTTTTCTAGCAAAGCCCTTGAGCCAGGCTAGTGAGGTTGATCACACCCTGTGCTGAAGGAAACAAGCCCACAGCTGGGGTTTAGGATAAAGGGCATCCTTCCCTCAGGGGGTCACTGCCACCTCAGTCCTTTGGCTTCCTTCATGGCTGCTGCACCTGTCTAAACTGAAGGGAGGAGCTGGAGGGGATTGACATCAGTCACTGCAATCATTCACACTCCCACTGTGTGCCCTCAGCCTCCGTGAGTCAACTCTAGTTATTCACAGTCTGGGTAGTTCGTTGTCTAATGGACAAAAACAGTATGTCCAAATGCTCATAAAGATCAGTAAGCAAAATATCCGTCAGCTGTGGCTTGCATCTGAAATGCCCCCCAAGAGCTCACATTTTGAATGCTAGGTCCCCAGCTGCTGCCCTATTTTGGGTGGTTGTGGAAAGATTGAGAAGTGGGGCTTAGCTGGAGGAAGTGGGTTGCCGGTGGAGAGCTATCCCTGCCCCCTCCCACTGTGGCCTCTGCCTCCAGATCAATCACAAAGTGAAGGGTTTCCACCATATGCACCCCCAGCCACGATGTTCTGTCCAAGCAACTATAGACTCAACCCACTTAAACTCTGAGCCAAAAATAAGTCCTTCCTTTACTTATTTCTGTCACACATTTTGTCACAGCAATGCAAAAGTAACTAATACAACATAGAGTGGAGAGTTATTGTGCCCTCAAAGGGAACGAATTCTGATATGTTCCACAAAGCAGATGAGACTTAAGGGCATTGTGCTAAGAGAAAGAAACAGTCACACACACAGAATCCAATACCTTATTATTTTTCTTACATGAATTGCCTGAAGTAGTCAAACACAGAGTTCATATTAACTTAAATGTTGACTGACAAGTTTGGGGACAGGGGTATGATTAAATAGATTATTTCATTTAAACCTGTATTCCGGTGTTTCAAGGCTGGGGAGACGGTTCAGCTGGTAATGGGCTTACTGTACAAGCAGGAGGAACTGAGCCTCAGAACCCAAGTAGAAACCCAGCTGTGGTAGCTCACACCTGGAACTTCAGCGACGGGGGCAGACACAGGCAGATCTGGGGCTCTCGGACAGACCAGCCAAAATGGTGAACCCTGGGCTCAGTGAGAAACTTTGTCTTAAAATAAGGTAGACAGTAACAGAAGAGGAGATCCTGAGGTCGATCTCTAGCCCAGCACAAGCAAGTATGTGCCCCCATACATACATAAACACACACACACACCACATGTACACATACATACAATGTGAGCATTCTTAAAACCACTAAAGCATGAACTTTAAACGCTTAAGATGCTAACTTTCATGTTTTGTGCTTTTTACCTCCGTTAAAAAGCATTCTGCGCGCAACCACTAAGATGACAGCAACGGAAAAGGGCACAGAAGAGAACACACTCAGCTGGACTTTCTCTACAAAGGATCTCAGTAAATAGGAAGAGCTAGGAGGGAAAATGTTCCCAGAATTTCTTTTGTGTGCGGGGTCAATTCTTCGCTTGCACATTTAGACAACGCTAAGCCTTATCCTAACATCTCTTTTTGCAGAGGAATGACTCTGGGCTCAGTCAGGTTTGAATAAAGATCCTGGGCACGTTTCATTTAGCTTGTGGTCCCTCTGGCCCCTTCATTCTTCTTTGTGGTATTTACCCATGCCCTTACCTTGAACACAGGTACAGTGCCCTAGGCAAGCTTGCAGTCCCGGTATCCCTTTCTATTGTAAAAAGCACTTGGCCCAGACACATGTTATCATATTGCCGTGAAGTGGTCAGTTCTTTAAAGAATCTACAGCTGCCCCCCCCCAAGTGCCATCTGCCACTCTCTTCACAGCCATGCATCGTAGGATGGGAGAAAGATGTTTATTTTCAATATTAATTGTTCTGGTCCCTACACTTGCTATCTCAAGTTAATAGGATGGAACATTTTTTAAAAAATATTGGAACTAAGGTAATAGAATGTATGGTATATACCTTTCTAAAAAGATTGAATTTTAATTATGTATATGCATGTGTCTGTATATACAGATATGTTATATGAGAACACACGGATGTTATATGACTTCAGCTGTCTGTAGGGCCAAAAGAGGACAGTTACAGGGGGAGCTGGAGTCACAGGTGGTTGTGAGCTACCTGATTTGGATGTTGGGGTCTGAACTCAGATCCTCTGAAAGAGCAGTAAATATTCTTAACCACTGAACCATCTCTCCAGTCCCCAGCGTGCACCTTTTTGTAACGATGCCACACTGCTTCTCTGGGTGGAAGCTGAGACATTTCCCTATGCTGTTGGTTAAGTGAGAAGAAACAGGCAAACTGCCCCATGAGTTGAGGGTAGTTTCACCACCTATTGATAGCTGAGAGTGGATTCTTGCGGAGAGATTGCAGGCTGCTGAGCTAGATTGGACACTGGATCGTACCAGCGCTCTGGCTTCATACTCATAGTTTAAAATTAGAAGCTAAGACAACCCTACCATTAAACATATGGAAGATGGAGAAGAATCTCATTTATTTTCTCTCCATATAAGCAGCAAAGCCTTCCTTTGCACTCTAGCATGTACAAATAAGGAAATTTCACCAGGGGGCTGTGCTCAACCGTGTTGAAGTACAGATCTGTGTTAAATGAAAAGATACATTTTTGTTATTAAAAGCTCATCTTCTGTTGGAAAATGTCCAGCAAACTCAAGGAAGATCCTTTCACTTTTAATATTATTAGCTAAAGGAAGGTCTTAGTTTTCACATTCTCCAACTAGAAGGTCAGAATTGCCTCTTGGAATCTACTGCCAAACTTGAGCTTCCTGCTCAGCAAGGTTTACCTCAGAGAATGACCAGGTGTCTAACTGCCACCAGACCTCAGCCGTGTCTGTGAAATCAGCCAGACTGGAGCCAACCCAAACTCTGTAATGAGCCATGAACTGCAAGACAGAGCACAAGCAAATACTGACGTTTTCTGGTTGATTGCCTACAAGCTTGTGTGTAAACAGGCTCAGCGATGCCTTATTTATAGAACATTACCACAGAAATGAGAGTTCAAGAGAAGATGCTTAAAATATCATTCGAGATGATATTTTTAAATCTTATTTATTTTTATTTTTGTGCATACCCAATATAATGGGAAAAGCTGATTCTTTTTTGGTGATCATTGCCAGTAGTTCTGAAGTTAGTGGAGAAAATGGAAACAGAAGTGCATTCCTAAAGAGCTCCCATGGCGAAGTGAGCAGAAGTAGGGTGCTCCTTCCCAGCTTGCTCCACACCTATAATCACAGCAGCAGTGGCATGGAGTGCTGCTGGGAGAAGGACAATGTGCAGCGTTCTTTAAGGATATGACGCATGGTAGGGGACAGACTCTAATGGACGGACACATCCAAGAGCATAGAGACAGCATGAAGTTGGATGGGTTTAAAAGAAAAAGAGGGCACAAAGTGGATTGGGTACGAAATGGAATGGAGAGGTGGGCCTGGGAGGAGTTGGGGGAGGGGTGACTCTGATCAAAATCCAATGGATGAAATCCTCCAAGAATTATTAAAGTATGTAACTTTATTCTAAAACTTATCCTTACACCCGCAGTATGCACTGCTCCAAGCTGCGGGAGCTTTTGCTCTCTTGCCTTCAGCCAATGGCTTTTAAGATACCAGCCCACTGGGGCATGATTTTCATTTTAAAAAAAGCCACAGCAGCTCTCCAGGCTCTCTTGCTTCCGGCTTCCATGCTGACTGCTAGACTCGGTTTCCTGTTTGCGACCAGAGGAATGTGGTTTGGGACATTGATCCGTAAGTTTTATCCCCTCCAATAAAATACCCCTTTTTAATCAAACTGGTGTAAGATTGTCTTGCGTCTTTAGCTCCGATCTCCTCGTCAACTGAAACAGTACAGAAAGCCCCAGCAGCCACAATACAGAGAGACACATGGGTTACAGTGTTTGTGGACCCTAGCCCAGTGGTTACATCAACCTAAGGCTCAGCGAACATCACAGAAGAGGGGGCAGGAAGACTGCAAAGGCCAGAGGGCCAGCAAGTGGGCTGTGAGATTATGTCTCCTAGAAAAGCCAGGGAAGTTCTAATACCCATGGCACTTCAACAATACAGCCGCCTAAACATGACCTGAGCAGACTTGCCAATGTGGAAGAGGGAAATCTCACAGGGTCCCAGCCCTAGACAAAGAACTAACTACTGAGAGGGAGAATTAGCCTCTCCCAGGGAAGAACTCCCTAACTGGTTCTCCATGTGGTCAGTCCTGACATCATCTACACACAAACCACACTCAACGCTCTCGTTGGGCTGCACTTACGCGCTCATATATGTGCAACAGCAATAATAATCCAGAAAGGACATCAATTTGTAAGGGGATAAAGGAGGAGATATGAGGGACAGGGAAGGGGGAAAAATGTAATTACTTTTCAAGAAAATCTTTAATAAAAATAAATAATAGAATAAAATTGCAGAAACTCAAACTTGTTGGAATTGGATAAGGAGAAAACAGGACGGAGGCGTGCAGAGGTCATAAATTGACCTGTAAGGTGTGTCTGTCTGGGCGTGGTTGCTTGGGGGGGTATCAGTGAGAAAGTGAGGAAATACTCATTCGGTGACATTGATACCATTGACTGTCCACTCAATAAATAATTAAAGCTGGCTCACCATCAAACGCCTTACTTTAATATAAGGTTCAAGTGGACTAAACACTACAGCCAAAGACTCTCAGTGCACTGCAATAGAATGCAGGCTTCAAATATGTCACATTGGAATGGGGGAATTTTTGTAAATAGAATTTTATAGAAGCATAACTCCAACGGAGAGCAAGAAGGATTTCTGAATTCAACCGTATTTTTAAAAATTTCTTTAGAAAATATTCTCTATAAACAAAGTGTAGAGACACATCAAGTATGCAAAACGTTAATTCTCTGGTATATGAAATGGTTTTGTTATTGAATTAAAAATGGGCAAAAACACAAATGGGAACTTTACACATCCACAAACTGACTACGTGGACTAAGAGGCATGAAGGAAGCGTGATTTGCTGTCAGCTGTTGTCATTTCTGTTGTCTTCCATGAAATTGGTCAGGCATGTGCGGCAGAGCTCTGTAACTATGGTAATGCTTAGGTTTAATGGCAATCTTTTGTTTTTCACTGTTAGCTTTCCCACCTTCGAGTGTGCCGTGAACTGGGTGTGG
Source organism: Dicrostonyx torquatus (assembly GCA_028555095.1). Classification (NCBI taxonomy): domain Eukaryota; kingdom Metazoa; phylum Chordata; class Mammalia; order Rodentia; family Cricetidae; genus Dicrostonyx; species Dicrostonyx torquatus. The sequence continues at coordinate 7,789,555 of JAQHUG010000023.1, read as the reverse complement.
AGGCACATGAGGCAGAGGCAGGTGGATCTATGCGAGTTTGAGGCCAGCCTGGTCTACAGAGTGAGTGCCAGGACAGCCAAGGCTGCACAGAAAAGCCCAAACCCAAACCCAAACCAAACAAATGGAAGACTCACGTGTCTGTTGTGTTCTGTGACTGTAGCCTTGCGATGTATTGTACACAATGCTCACCAGCTGCTACAGTCTGAAGACAACTGTCCTCCAAATCAAGCTACTGAATGGAAAGGCCACACTATTCTGCCTTCAAGAGTAATTCCATGCTAGCAAGGGCAATATGGCGGACCTTGCTCAGTCACAATTATCTGTATAATAATATAAGGTCTGTGTACCAGCACTTCTTTCAAACAATTTGTATAATGGATGGCACCTTAAGAACCAGTAGAGATATTCCCAGTCTATACAACTGTTTCTTTCATTCAGTTCCACAACGTTGAAGCTAATGGAATTTTGAGATCACCCACTTCAACCCTCAACTTTCAGGTTTATGAAAATGGAATTAAGCAAGGTCAAATGCCTTGTCTGAGGCCACCAGTTTGCAGCCAGTAAAGCTAGTGGGAAATTACAGATCTCCTAAAAGTCATTTGCATGGCGAGACTGTGAACCACACTGAGGAAATTACACTACAAGCTCAATTCATGAAAGTAAGCATCAAAGGAACTACAGAGCACGACAGTCAGTATAAAAAGAGATGCACCCCCCAGACTTCACTGTACGAAGCTTCCCCAGGAAAGCATGCTCAGAAAGGAGAGATGTTTACATATGGTCGAGTCCTCTATACCCACAGACGATCAACAGATGGAAGATACTTGGAAAGGAAAAAAGAATGACCGTACTACAGACTGTATTCTTCCCATATTTTCTAAACACTCCAATATAATGATTGCTGACAAAATCTGCACTGAATGGGTTTCCTTAGCAATCCAGAGAGGATTTAAAGTGTGCAGAAAGAAGTACAAAGGCAACTGGAAAGTCCTGTGCCATCTTATATAAAGGACTTGTAAAAGTAATTAAATATTCTGACTCCATCAAAAGGAGAGTACATCTCAGTTTTAGACGGAGCTGAACAGTACATCTGTCTTAGCTGAAAAACTTACCGAGTTGTCTTTTGTTGCATGGCTAGAAGGAGTCACGTTAACATGACAGTTCTCCAGTCACCTCCCGGACAGCCACACCAAAGTTGGGCTTGACACAGGCTAAGCTCCCTTTTCTGAAATTCCTGACCACAGAAATGTTTTGGATTTTTGAAAAATATTGGCATACACATGAGACTGCTTTGGAGTTCCATAAAATCTACTTAGCTTCATTTATGCCTTATATAGGAAACCTGCAGGTAATTGTTTTATTCAACTTGACTTTCATTTTGACTGTGACCCACTGTGAGATGAGGTGTGGAATTCCCCACGAGTGCTGTCATGTCAAGCATGCCAAAAGTCTCAGATTTCGGAGCATTTTAAATCTTGGATTTTTAGATTCTAGACGTTAGCCTATACAGATCTTGCTGACATGCAGAGGCACGGGAAAGGGAATCCTATTACAGACACCTGGGGAATGCTTCTCAGAAAACATTTTTAGGAAAATTCCCTTGCAAGCTGGGACACTGAGCTCCACTTCATCCTGGGAGAATGCATTTCTTGCTTTTCCTCTTCTATAGTGATGACTATTTTGACAGGAGACAGATAGGGATAAGTAGAGTTTAAATCCCCATGGACTTGACAGCTTATTGAGTATGATTCAGTATTCCTGAGGAGGAAGGAGCAGAAAGAACGAAGCAATCAGAGCAGTCAGAGGTCTGCATTCTTAGGATTGGAAGCACACACATGCCTCGCTCCCTCCCTCCTCTCCCACTATCCATCCTCCCCCAACAACCAAAGAATATTCTGATTTGCTAGAAAATTCCCTCAAACACTGACAGATTTCTGTTCATCTGAAAACCATTTCCAGCTGAACTCAGTGGCTCATTATGAGAAGGAAGCCACCACATCCCACTAAGCGTGACATTGTTGGCGCCGTGAAGGAGCCATCTAATAATTTTTTTTTTTTGGTGGTTCAGTGCAATGAAAGAAACAGCAGTATATAAGTATGTGCTCGCTCTCTGTCTCTATCTGTCTCTGTCTCTGTCTCTCTCTCTCTACACACACACACACACACACACACACACACACACACACACACACACACACACGGTCCTTTCAGCAGTGAGTATCACAGAGATTCACATTGCTTGGTTCAGAGGAGCCTTCTCTGACTTCAGCCCTATAATGGATGCTTCAGTGGCAGTTGGGAGGGCAGAAGGGTTGAGGTAGGAGATGGAGAAGGAGAGGGAGTTTTAGCAGTGCCACCAGGAACAGAAACCATGGCAGCATCAGAGTCAGTCTCTAAGGAAAAGGACCACATCAGATAGTTCCTCCAGCTGTCTCCTCCCAGATGGCGAACGACATGGGGCCCAGAGTTACACAGATCTCTCACTCCTCCAGCATAGCACCACACAGCCTTGCCTGGCTTTGGCACATGCATTAAAAGAATATTTTTTTTCAAAAATGAAAATTAAATATGCCACATACAACTGAGCACTTTCAGCACTTCTAAGCACACAATTCCATGGCCTTATCACATTCGGTCTGATGACTGGACACCACCGTCTTCTCCCTGCAGAAATTCTCATCCTGCAAACCCTAAGGTGTCCACATCTCTCCCATTCCTGCTCCCTCTACCCCCCAGTAACTTACATTCAACTTCCTGTGTCCACAAATTATTTGAATACTTTAGGAACCTCATCGAAATGAAATTATTAAGTATTAGCCCTCTCGTGATTGGCTCATTTCACTTGACACAATGTCCTCCAGGTTCATCCATACTGTACCACATGTCAAAACCATCTTCCTTATTAAAGGCTGTCTAATATGCTACTAATGCATAGATCACATTTTATTCCTTCATTTATTAGTTCATGCTTGGGTTGCTTCTTCCCGGAAGCTATTGTGGTTGACTGGGCTATGTCTATAGACAGCTTTTCAAGCCTCTGGCTTGATTTTTTTTTTGTTTTTGTTTTTGTTTTTCGAGACAGGGTTTCACTGTGGCTTTGGAGCCTGTCCTGGAACTAGCTCTTGTAGACCAGGCTGGTCTCGAACTCACAAAGATCCGTCTGCCTCTGCCTCCCAAGTGCTGGGATTAAAGGCGTGCGCCACCACCGCCTGGCCTGGTTTGATTTCTTTTGAGTACACAGCAGACATCACCCTGTGTTTTCCACTGTGGCTGCAGTGCATGACTTCCACAGGCCACACGGTCCCACAGTGATCAGCAGTACCCTTCCTTGTTCCTCATGTCTCCACCCACAGGGTGATGTCTCTGTGTCACTGGGGTGATGTCAGGCTTTCATGCGCTTTGTGGTTGTCGGAATAGATTCGATAGAGAAAAGTCTATTCTCTATCCGTTGGCCCTTTACCAGTTTTCAATTGTGCTTTTAAATTTGTTATTGCCTGGTTTGCAGTTCTGTATATACTTGAAACATCGTCCCCTTTTAGAGATAAACGATTTGGAAATACTTCTCCATTGTGCTGGCTGCCTTCTCATTCTGCTGACCTTTGAGACAAGAGTCCTCTTGTCTCCACTTCACTGAAAAATTAATTTGAATATTTTTTAAACTTAAATTTAAAATTTAAACCCTCTTTTTTTTTTTTAAGCAACCCATCTCTGATAAGCTTATAACAGAGAGTAGGCACCCTTTATGTAAATAAAATATTCTGGACATTTGTGTCTAATTATAAATAGCTCATGGCAGATCTGTGGTCCTAGCATGGAGTAAGCCAACCAGACACTGGGCTGGAGCTCACAGCTCTCAGGTTCACGTTGTGAAGGGCAAGACACAGAACGTACTCAGGACCTTGGTGTAAGAGGAACTGTGCACTGGTCCAAAGAGAAAGAGCAATGCTCTGAGAGGATTCCTTTGTAGAAAGCGCATTTGTCTTAAGCACCAGCAGACAAATGCACAAAATGGCAAGAAGTTTTTTTTCAGATTTCATTATTTTTTAAAGATTTATTTATTTATTATGTATACAGTGTCTTGTCTGCTTGTATGCCTGCAGGCCAAAGAGGGCACCAGATCTCATTACAGATGGTTGGGAGTGGCCATGTGGCTGCTGGGAATTGAACTCAGGACCTCTAGAAGAGCAGCCAGTACTCTTAACTGCTGAGTCATCTCTTCAGCCGCGATGTTTTTGTTTTTCAGATAATGTACGTATGTGTATCCCTCTGTGTGCAGCATTGGTATGTGAGTGCAGTGCCTGTTGCGGTCAGAAGAGGGCATCTGACTCCCTGGAGCTGGAACTATAAGCAGTTATCAGCCACCCTGCCTGTGTGCTGGAAACCAAACTCAGGTCCTCTTCAAGAGCAGCGACTGCACTAAACCGAGCCATTTCTCCATCCTCATCAGGAATAAGCGTGTAGTGTTTGAACTCCATACTCTTTGATCTTCTTCTTGCTTGCCACTTATCAGGTGCCTCAAGAGTGAAGCCATTTACAGCCCACAGTCCAACAGTCAGACCCGGGGACCATGCCATGCCGGCAGTCTACTCTAGAACATGTTTATCATAACACAGTGAAACCACCTCCACCCGCAGTTACTCCTCCTCCTGCTTCACCTCTGCGGTGAAACCTGCTCTACTTCCTGTCTTTATGGATTTGCCTTCTCGGGACATACCGTGTGAATTAAGGTTTCAGTGAGAGGTCTGCTGTGACTGGACTGCTGTTTACAGCAGGGTTTTAGGATTCGTCCACACTGTAGCGTGTACTATGATGCACAGAATTCCACACTCTATTAATCAAACTCAGTATCTCTTCAATATCTCTTCAGTATCTTTTCCTGTCGTGAAGCTGCCATGAGCACCCATAGCCAAGCTGTTGCGTGGACACCATTTACATGGTGACAGATGAAGTTTCTTGGTTCAAATGACACAGATTTCCAACAGTAGTAAGACTTAGCTAACAAAGGCTGGGAAATACATCTTGGTGACACTGTAGCCTCCATGATCTCCATAAAATTATATTCTTCTAAGCCCGCAGCTTAACATCCGTCATCTATTCCCCAAACTTTAAATCTCTGATTTGGGGTTCTAAAGTTACAGTGGAGAACAGGATCCATTTACAAAGTTTAGAGGCATCAAGGAGAGTGCTAATTAAGGAAAACCATAGAATGAACCCTATAAACACAAGTGTGAGGGGGCAAAACAGTAATTAGAAGAGAGCTGAACACAGTCATGGTGAAAGAGGAAACGCTTATTAAAACTGTCTTACAAAAGCCTACGTCCCTCAAACAAATTTGTGTTCGTAGTATTATGTATGTTAACATGTGTGTGAGTGGACATGTGTGTGCCAGTATGCTTGCCCATATGTGCACACCAGAGTACAGACGTTGACATTGGGCAGCTTTCTCCACCAATCTCTTTACATTGTGCTTTGAGACAGTCTTTCCCTGGAGCTCACTGAGTCAGCTGGGATGGTCAACCAAAGAGTTCCAGAGGTCCACTTGTCCCCTAGCGCTGGGGTTGCAGACGCTTAATGTTTCACCGAACTTATATGTAGGTGCTGTGGATTAGAACTCAGGTCCTCATGTTTTTGTGCGGCAGGTCCTCAACATCTAAGTCATCCCCTAGGTCCTCATATTTTGATATGTGGTTGCCAGGGCTAAGAAGGCTCCTCCTCATTTTATGTTTAAATACGCATTTCTTCTATACACACAACTGGTCATAATTTCAAAGATTCTTGGAAGGAGACACACTCGACCCCTGCCTTATCTCAGTATTTAGTATCAGTTCCACTATCATCTTTCCAATCTATTCCTCATTCCCTTAAGCTCTGGCCCTCTTCATTTGTCATCAAAAGAAATACAGAACAGCTGTGGCCAATATGCATTTATTATTAACAATAATAACTTATCACTCAACATTTTTCCACACTGAGTTCAAGTTTTGCTTGGCCTGGAAGCCTTGTTTTTCCTAACTTTTAAACCACCTCACAGCCTTCTCAATGACTCCCATCCTCCTCTGCTTGAGAGCTAAGGTGGGTTCTTACTCTCCTATGGCTAGGATAGGAACTCGCTGCAGTGTGGTTCTTACTTGGCCTTTCTACTGACAAGGTCTACACTCAAGCTGGAGCCAGTCCAAAAAGGATCAACTTGATAGGCTACAAAACTCACCCAGGACTGCATTTGGTGGTGGGGCATCGGGGTGGAGATGATGCTGGTATCCGCTAAACCCCACATGTGTATCTCCTAAGCATGTGATTGTCATTACTGCCCTCAGGAAGAAAAGGAATTGCTGTCTTGGTGTCCATACCCTCTGCTCTGGACATCATTGTTTACTTGGCTTTCAGTCCCATCTCTAAATGGCCAGTTATTGGACCGCTGATCTAAAGATCTTCCCAGTCTTGCCTCTAACCTAGGCAACTACCCTTACACACCTTGCTGATCATCAGACACGTTTAAACAAGCCTTCTGTCTAGTAGTGATCCCTTCCGAACACTTACGGATATAACCCTTTTTACACACTCCACTGTGACTGCAGATCCCTAGTCAAACATGCTACCAGTGTGCTCCAATGAAGCATGCTCCTCAGGGAGTTGCAGCCTGAAAGGTAATCATTCCTTCAAAGTCTGGCGAGCGGTCCTCAAATCAAACTAGATGGCATTTTCACCATTTTTCACTCCCTTTCAGCCCATGGTTGCCATTCCATCACACGGAGGCCACATTAGTCAGGTAGGGTTTGCTCTCTCAGGCCACCACCTGCCACCTCCCAGCCTGCAAGGTATTTTCAGATTAATGCTGTGCTGTTCACTGGATATCTGCCTCCCTTTCTCCACTACCATCAGAAATTTTCTTCCAGGCCCTAAAATGTTTTGCTCTGAGCTGTGGAGGCCATCCTTCATTCGTGTTCCATCTAAATGGCATACTTCTCTCTTCTAAGCTGTGCGTCCTCTCTGCAGCTTGTGCCCTCTGAAGCCACCATTCAAAACCAGTATCAGCTTCCTGGTAGATAAGCCATCCGTGTCTATGGATTCCAAGAAGAGTTCTTTAAAACAACCTTCGCCCAGCTCTTCTGACCATCTCGTTCACTCTTCTGGCACCCACTCTGCATTATCAGACCTCTTTAAAACTAGAAATTTTGCCTTAGGATTAAAAATAGACAATGTGACCCATTGATGGCATCTAAAAGCCAACTTCCTCCTCTCCTCAACAGAGAAAGGAGATTTTTCCGTGCCACGTTGCTGCTGTGTGCAGAGTGCTGACTTCCCACTGTGTAGTCCTACTTGACTTCCTACTTGACACCCCTCTGCCTTGCAGCAGCCTTCTTGCTCCCATGTCAGCTCTTTGTTCGGGCTGCTGGCTTTCCTCCTACCTCCCCTTCCTTAAGTAGAATCGCCTTTTCTTCTTTCCTGAGCCGGAATCTCATTAAGGTGCCCTCTGTACTGCTGGATCCCCATATCTTTTTCTATCCAGTTTCTGCATTGATGGCTTCCTCTTAAAACACTTAAGAGCCATGTTCATCTGTTCAACTGGTGAACACTGCTGATGCAGAGCCTTTGGAGTGCCCAGGAAACACTCACAGATCCCACAATAAAATACTCACCCAACCCCTACCTTTCTAACATTGAATTCGGGATAAGGCAGCATCCTAGCTACTGCTTTTGTTTTCTCCTTTAAAATGATTCTATTAGGGGCGGGAGGTATCGCTCAATGTGCAACATACACATTTGCTCAGCGTGCAAGAGGTCCTCGGTTCAATTCCAGCACTGGAAATAAAAACTCCAAGGGTATCCGATTCTGTAAGGCATAAGAAGACACCAAGATCCCAACACCATCCATCTTGACAGCTTGATCACTTGTTCAAGAAGCCTGCTCAACAGCGTCTCATAAATGAGTGATTACATCAGAAGTCCTTAGAAAGGTTCCTTCTGCTTAACTAAAATTTTATTCCAAAACCAGGAAACTCTCTGCCTCATGACCTTCTGGCATGTCCTCTGGAAGGAAAAAATAGATGTTAACAGAGGCTTTTAAAGTTCCTACCTGGCCACACCTGCGACTCCTTGGGTAAGCTTTGCATTGATAAGCCACAAATGAGACTTCTTTGCCCTCCTTTCACCCTTATTTACTGTAGATCAGGCAACACCCAAATAGTGTTTTCCTTCTACCTTTCGCATTATGAACTATTTGCTAAGCCTATTCTTGTTCCTTAGGACGACCTTTTCATATTCAATAGTAACTAACATTTATAGAGTATCTAGATTAGGAGGCTAGCACAGTATCAGGAATATGGATGATTTTACCTAAACATTAAAGCTGGTAAGATATTTATTCCTATCCTCACCCAACAGATAACGACATCCACACTCAAGGCAGCTCCACATTTGGATTGCTAACTCCTGGCCTTTCAATTTCCCATGGGTACCACTGCCCCTAGGTCTACAAAGGAAAAGCTGGTGAGAGATGCTAGCATTGAAGGGCAACTTAGTTTTCCCCTTTGGTTCTGGGGCAAAGGGAATTATGCTCACAGGAAAACATGGTTTTTAATTAAATATGTGTTAATAACTCATATTTCCCCCCAAGCACCAAGTGTAACAGGAAGTACTTATTCATTATCCCTCACTCTCAACGGAGGGTTAACTTTCAGGACCCACACACCCTGTAGAAACCAAGGCCTGAGGATGCTCGAGTCCCTAGTAGCAAATGCTCTAACTGCAAATGACTAGGAACTCCTCCTCCGCACAAGCATACATCCTGCTCTATAGTAGTTAGTACAGCTTAAATGCCAGGTTACTACCTACTGCTCTGTTTCATTTAGGGAAAAATGACAAAGGGAGGGGGCCACATATTTTCAACACAGACAAATGTTTTCTAAATATTTTTAATGAGTCTCAGGCTGGCTAAATGCATAGATCTGGGATTCATAGATATGGAAGATCAACTCTCTCTCCCATCTATCTTTTTTTCTCTAATGACGATTATGAAGGTAGATAGATAGATATAAACAGATAACTGATAGATAATTGAAAGATTATGACATCAATACAGTATGGTATAATTAAGAAATCTACCAGTGGGATACATAAAATAATGGCATCAGTTTTGAAAACTAGAACAATACTTTCAGTTGGACAGGGATTCCTATCCCATGGAAGAAAACCAGTTAATAAATTAGGAATTCCAGCTAACATGGCAATATCACTGGTACCCAGTTCAGTAGATAGAATCGCATGGGTCCTAAAATATGCTATAAATAGGAAAAATAAGTGTGAGTTTCAAAAATTCTGAGATAAAGATCTACATGAGTTATATTGCTTGGAAGAGTACTCTAAGTCAGAAGGTAACACTGTTAGGATAATTTTATTTATTTGTTTATTTATTTTAAAGATTTATTATGTATACAACATTCTGCCTCTATGTATGCCCACACGCCAGAAGAGAGCGCCAGATCTCATTACAGATGGTTGTGAGCCATCATGTGGTTGCTGGGAATCCAACTCAGGACCCTTTGGAAGAGCAGCCAGTGCTCTCAACCACTGAGCCATCTGCCCAGCCCTGTTCGGATAATTTTAAAACTTTATATATCAGTGACTCATTTATTGGGGAAATTAAAAGCAAACACACCCATCACTTCAGTAGCGAACAGCCTGGATCCCAGTCTAGAAGTCACATGGTCACATACAGAGCCACTTTAGTCTCCTTCAACCTCTGAAAGAGGGATTCATGATTGAAGGAATGAGAAAAGGACCACGTTCCCAGAAGGGCCATAATAAAGATCACACACTATCCTGGTTGGATTTTTTTGTTTTTTTGTTTTTTGAGACAGGGTTTCTCTGTAGCTTTGGAGCCTGTCCTGGAACTAGCTCTTGTAGCCCACCTGGCCTTCCTGGTTGGATTTTTTGTCAATTTGACGTCAGCTTAGAGTCATCTGGGAACAGGGGATCTTAAATGAGAAGATGCTGCCATCAGATTGACTGTAGGCAAGTCTGTGGGGGCTTTTTCCTGAGCAATGATTTGTATTGGAAGAGACATAGGCTATGTGTCACACCTGGGGTGGTGGGCCTGGGTGCTAGAAGAAAGTAGACTGAAAGCGGGGCAGTGGTGGCACACGCCTTTAATCCTAGCACTTGGGAGATAGAAGCAGGTGGATGTCTGTGAGTTCGAGGCCAGCCTGCTCTACAAAGTAAGTTTCAAGACAGCCAGAGCTACATAGAGAAAGTCGGTCTTGAAAAACAAAACAAACAAACAAAAACAAAACAAATAAAACAAAAAACAAAACAAAATAAGCAAGCAGGCTGAGCAATCCAGGACAAGCCAGGAAGCAGTGTTCCTCAAAGGCCTCTGTTTCAGTTTCCACCTCTAGGTCTTGCCTTGTGTTCCCGCTCTGAGTTGTTGTGGACTTTGCTGCAGAAGTGTAAGCTGAAACAAACCTTTCCTCTCCACGTTGCTCTTGGCCATGGCACTGTATTGCAGCAATAGAAACCCTAAGACACACATTCTCTAGATTCAGTCTGAGTCCAGGCTCTGCCATGTGTTAGCTGCAATCCTGGACAAGTTAACACAACCTTCCTTCTCTATTTCCTTGATAGTAAATGGAAGTAAAAAGAAACTACATCTCTGTGAGTTCGAGACCAGCCTCATCTACAGAGCAAGGACTACACAGAGAAACCCTGTCTCAAAAATAGAAAAGAGTATTAGACAGGTATCGCCATATGTAAGCAGAAGGACTCAGAGAATTGCTCCCTTAAATGAACACCAAAAGAGCACTCTCAGACAATTAATGAAATAGTGAACCTTCATTAACATCTAATAGGGGACTGAAGTATAGCCCAGCAGTACAGTGCTTGTCTAGTATGTGTAAGCCCAGGGGTTCAAATCCTAAGAGTAATAATAATAATTATGAGCAATAATAATAACTAATAATAGTAAAAGAAAAAGTGTAATATGTGACAATGTTTGAATGAACACCGTCCTTCAAAACCGTAGGCACAGATAAGCATGGCTGGTAGAATGGTGTCTAGGTGGAATCTAGGGAACGCAGAGATGTGACCTGGCTGATGGTTTATAGACGATGCTCAATGATTCCAGCAGAGAAAGAAGATAAATTGTCACCTGTATTGGAAATGTTTTCTGCATTCCATTTTGGCTTTGCTCCCATGGAGTCATTGTTTCTTGGTGTTTCCAAATGACAGCATAAAACACTCAGTTTTGAGTTCCTTTCTGGCTGACCAGCTGTGTTTGAGCCACTCTAGTTACCGTTTCAGGGCTACAGGAGAGACACCATGATGAAGGCAACTCATCAAAGAAAACATCTAATGGGGCTTTCTATTTGTCATTACAAGCAGAAGAAGTGGCAAGCCTCCAGCAGACAGCCTGTGTAGGAAACGTATTCCTGTTTGTGACAGCATGATTGCAATGGCTAATCTTGGTTGTCAACCTGACACCTGGGGAGACGGAACCTTGATTGAGGAATTATCCCATAAGCATGGTCTGTGGGCATATCTGTGGGATCTTTTTCTGATTTCTAATTGATGTCAGAGGGCTCACCCCATGGATGGCACCACCTCTAAGCAGGCAGTCTTGGCTAAAGCAGAAATCTACAACGCAGCTAGCCAGAAAGGACAAGGGACAGTATGTACTCCGCTCCCCATCCCTCAAATCACCCCATGGACTCTAGATTTGAGCAGGAAGGACCCCAGGACTAGTACAGTAGAATCTAACCCAAAGAACTCAAAATTAACAACAAAATGGTCCTGGGAAGAAAGAATATAAAACACTGAACCTGAATTTATGACAGAAACAGGCCAATGCAATTTCTTCATTTTTGGCCCCTTCTGGCCTCTCTGACACAGACACAGCAACCCATCCATACACACTCCTGTGCAAAGTGCATGGCCTTGAGGGGCACCTGCTTAAAACTTTCTCAACTCATAGCCATCCCTCTGTTTTCCACAGCCTGTTACCGGAGCATAACGTTCCCAAATAATACAACTAGACCAGACAATCCATCCATGAAGTACAAGGTCGGCTGGCTGCCTTTCCTTAGGTGTGTGTGAGACATAGAGGAGATCCCACTCTCTAAGGTGGCAAAAGGCAGCTGTGGGGCGGCCAAAGGCTATCCATTCCTGTGAACTATCTGAAGGTGGGGTGCAAGGCCTAAGACACCTTCTGTTGTAGGTGTACATACTCAGGGAGAGACCATACACACACCTTTCTCATCTCTTGCTTCTCTAAATGAGTCTGAGTATATCTAAAACTGCCATCACTGAGACAGCTGACTGCTGCGACTTGCCTCCGCTATCCTCCTTGAAATCAGAGCCAAGTTCCATACCTGCAAGGACAAAGTAACCCCCAAACACAAAACATTGCCACTGAAGGACTCACAAAACATTGCCCCTGGTGCCTACGATGAAGAAGGATTAACTGAAGACAAGTCAGAATCCCTAGCTTCAATTTAAACTTCCCGCTTGTCTCCAGGTGGCCTTGTTCCTAAGTAGAAAGTTGAAGATGGTAGAACCCAACCAATGCCCCCCGACAGCCACATGCTTAGACCTCTTCAGAGTCAAGTTCTCTACATGCAGTGTCCAAAAAGTCGGGTTCAAGAGCAACCCAAGGCAGCAAGGCTCTTCCAGAAACACATATAAACAGTGTTGTAAAAACACGACAGTCTTGGGCTCCCAGCCAAGAATCAAGCCGAGAGGAGCACAGATTTGCAAGACTTGACATGACGGCGTACAGCAAGTAGCAACACTGCCTTTCTAAAGGACAGGATCTGTGAGACTGTAGAGAGATAACTGGAGAAGCAGGATCCCAAAACCACTAATGAAGCATACAGGAGATAAACATCTAAGCGTCCTTAATACAATTCCCACCCTAGGCTCAAGTTTTATGCCCATCTCCTCTCTATATTTGCAGCCAGTTCTTAGTCTAAAATCTAACACTAACTACAGATTTTTATTGTGATAACTATTGTTACTTCTTTGATATTTAAAAACCTTTGTACGTTATTTCAAGATTGACTAGAGTACACTAAGTTTCAGGCACTCAAAGAAATACAAAAACTCTTTGAACTTGAACCACACTCACACACAACATCACAGCAGTGCCATTTCCTTCAAGTTCCACCTCAGTTGAGGGCAATCTTAATGCCACATAAATTCTTCTTCCAAAGACAAACATTCCATCAATACCTTTTCCTTCCCAGCCCAGCTGTTTGTCACAGACACATCACAAAGCAGATGAGATGCTAGCAGCTGATTGGCTGTTTATGCTGTGCACTTCCCAGGTAAAGGACTGCTACCTAAGAGCCGTGGTCATTCAGACGGACTGCAGTCGATAGCAGATGTGAGCAGGAACACTCTGAGTTCCCCATGGATTCCCATCACCCTTGCCAAGGGAGAACGGAGACCTGGGGAGATGACTCAGTGGGTAATGTCCTGAGGACCTGAGTTTGAATGTCCAAAACTCACACAAGACTGGGCGTGGTTGAGCAGCCCCAATGCTCCAAGACTTGAGAGGAGAGGTGGAGTCAGGAGAATTCCAAGGAACTGGCAGCCAGCTAGCCTGCCAAATGCAGGAACAAAACCCAAAAAACTGTCTTGAACAAAGCGGAAGGCCGGGGCCATCATCCAACGTTCTCTGTTGTTGTCCTATACATATGCCATGGCACTAGCAGGCCCATATTTATTTTATACACATGAGTGTACACACACACACTCACACACACACACACACACAAAGGAATGATTCCTTTGTGGGGATGGCTTATAGCATAAGAAGGTGTCTTCAAATATTATGAATTTTGCCTTCACCATGTGAGCTGCTGAGGTATGCAGAAAAACATCTATACATAAGCATATGTTAAATTGATATCTAGATAACGTTTTAGTTCATTGTTCAATAAGGGACCCTTGGACCAGCATAAGCCAGGCCTTTCAAAACACAGGAGGGATGAAGGCATGTCCACATCTCCTCAAATAAAAAGGGTACAGTCCCTTAGGCACATCATCGCTGAACTGCTCCCCTAGTCTTCCATTACGTTCAGCCACAGAAAGAAGGGCCATGGTCTCCCTGAGCCTGCCCCTTCTCCTCAGAACTGTAAGCAGATGGTATGTACTCCCCTTAGAATTCCGAGGAGGTGACTGTCAGGCTAGGAAGAACAGACGCCTTAAGTACTTTCAATGACAGCCAGCCATAGGTGATTTGAGGACAGCTCTGGGCTGTGTGCTCCAGAACACAGAATGTCTACAGAACAATAACCTGGCCCTGTTTGTGCAGGGCCTGCTTCCTGCTGGTGTCTGCACACCGCTCTATGGATTATCCTTCTCTACCCAGCACTCAGGTACCTCCATGGCCACTTGGGTCTAGTCAAAGAACACACTCCATACTTGAGGCCAGAACTGGCCCAGCTTGAGCTGGGCTGCTAATCAACTGGAGCAGAACTTCTGTGATACAGTTCTTTTGTAGTGCAAAAAAACCCCAAAACAAACAAAAACGGCAGTAAAGCATATAAACTATCAAATTTGCCATGTCAACCATCTTTCAATTCATCACAGTGTCACTTGGGACAGTCACATTCCTATGTATGTGACATCAGCCACTAACACAGCCAGAACCTTTCATCTCCCCAAACTGAAAGCCTTCTCTGTCAAACAGCTCCTCATTTTGCCTTCCTCAAAGCCTTGCACCAGCCCTTCGCTCCCAGTCTCTGTGGATCCATTACTGGCTCTAAATGGAAGAATACGCTGTCTTTTCTGTGACTGACTTACTTCACTTAGCCTATCCATTTTCACACCTGTGAACTCACATGTGGCTTCGACCACTTGACTCTCTTGAATACTTCTCTGAACATGGGACTATGACCATCTTTTCCAGTCCTGTTTGCAACTCTTTTGTGTCCTTATGCAAAGTTGAAAAGCGGGATCATGGGGTACAACTGTTTTTATTTTCTTCTGCTGGACTAGACACTGTCTGTACTATTACAGGTGTTCCTAGCTAACTAATGAGACCAAGAAGGCAGCGAACCAGTGCTGGGGCTGGAAGGGCTCTTCATGTCACTGGAGCGATACATGGGGACCAGTGCTCAAAGGTGCTGTGTCGCCATATGGTAAAAATGACTATGCCCCTGCCACCATCAGGCAGATACAGTGACCATATAAAAGGACGGGTACTGTGGCATTAACAAGACTGCCTTGAGATATTATTTACAGTTTAATATGCACCTCCTGAAGATAACAGTTTAGCCAAACAAGAATGGAATACTCAAGCCAAGATAATGACTTTGGGTCACCCTTCAAAAACAGCCTAGCCAGTCTGAGATCTAAATTCTTATATTTTTGGTTGTGAGCCTAGCCTTTAACGGCTGAGCCATCTCTCCAGCCCAGATCTAAATTCTTAATTGTTCACAACAGACCAAAAAGAAAGCAATCAGCATCAAACATACAATTTTTATGTGTTATTGGTCATTCTAGGACTGATCTGTGGCTGTGGGATAGATAAGTAGCAATTTATTTTTCCTCTACAGATCTCCACGCATGAAGTGTAATTACAGATTTGTTTGCCTTTTCGGTGGTGTGGAATTAAAAACATAACCTTCTTGGAGACTTAAAGTAGCATGCTTTCTTTCTTTATTTTCAGCTCCCAAATAAAAGTGTAATAGGTGCCAAACAGTGTTTTGTATGAGATACAAGCTCGCTGATTCCAGCCACAGGATGTGCTGGGAATTGCTGCTTTTACCTGATGAACCCACCAATGACAAGCTACAGGGTAATCGCAAACACCCTAGGGCTTGATAAGCATGATTATGCGACCTCTGCAGTTTGCCACACGGTTGTGTCATTAACCTGGGCTTTTCTTATCTCCTGGAAACACTCTATTCAAATGTTCAGGGAACAAAGCTGGATACGTGAATTTTCTAGCAGGAAAATTAATTTCAGTAAGTGCCAAGAGATTTACAGTGCTTCGGCAAAGGCTCACAACCTTGATATTGACTTCTTGAAACTATGGTTCTGGCCACACACCACACAGGTCCGTTTTGTGTCCAGTTGCAGGTATTGTTAAAGTACCAAGTCCACCTGTTCTTCAGGGAGAGACCTGCACAGTTCTCACGCCTTCCGCTAGGGTCCACTCCACTCGCTGAGTTTTCTCTATCCCTTGTTCTGGGCATATGTGGCCTTAGAATATTCTGCATATTTCCTCAAATGGTCTATACAAACCTACTTTAGCTCTTATGTTCCCCAACTCGAAAACAAGTTCTCCATGAAGAAAAGCAAGCAGGGCTGGGGAGACACTCAATGAAGAAATACACATGCCACCAATCCTGATGACCAAAGCTGTGAGGGAACAAGATGGTCGTTCAAGAGCTTGGGGGCCAGCTAGCTAGAAGTAGCCAGCGCAGCAGAAACAATAAAGACCATGACTCAACAGGGGAGAAGGAGAGAACCCAGTCCCACTCCTGAAAGTTGTCCGTGGACCTCCACACACCTGTGGCATGTGCGGCATGCCACACACACACAATAAAATACATAAAGCAAAGTGCACGTGGCAATATTTTATTACACCTCTCAATATTTTATTACACCTCTCAATGCCGCCTCTAACAATTGCTCCCTTGCATCTCATAGTGCAAGTGAGTGTGGGACTAGTGGAGCCGAATCACACAGACGAGAGAGCCATCTTTCTCACGATTGCAAATGTTCTTTTTTTTTGAAACTATATAATGAAGATACACACACTAAAAAACATCTTTGTTGAGAAAAGAGAGACAAGATTGAAACCTAGTCACATTGTCTCACTGAGCTGACTCCTCAGCCTTGGACACACACACACCCAGATGTGAACACACCGGGGTCACCCACTCCACTTCAGACACTGCATCAGTTTGTCTCTGTATCTGGGCCTCTTTCAGAATCTCTCTCACAGTTTCTTGTGTTGTTTTGCTCCTTCCAGAAATCCTGTGCTGTGAACCCCTACTCTCCAAGCCTCCTGAACTCTCGCCTCATCTACTCCCTACTGACACTAGGGTATCACGGGCGTGGGGGTGCCACAGCAGTGCCACAGAGGCATTGTCCTGCATTTTAAACTTTTGAGAGAAAACAGGTCACTACCACTCATAGCTTAAGGCAATGGTCTCAAAATTGGGTCATCTGTATTTTGGGGTCATATCACCTTAGCAAAATGGAGACTGTAGAGGTTGTTGTAATGTAAACAAGCACACACACTCTCGCTCACACATTCTGTCTCTGTCCCCCCCCCCTCTGTATGTCCTTTATCTCTCTGATGATATGGAATGCCCTTCCATATGCTGTGAATATCTTTTATTACCATTGGCTAATAAAGAAGCTATTTTGGCCTATGGCAGGGCAGAATAGAGCTAGGTGGGATATTCAGGCAGAAATACAGAGGAAGAAGGGTAGAGTAAACAGAGATGCCAGAAACCACCAGAGGAGCAAGATGTGAGGTAAAAAAACCATAAGCCTTGTGGTGAAATACAGAATAACAGAAATGGGTTGATTTAAGTTGCAAGAGCTAGTTATGAATAAGCCTTATTCATAGACAAACAGTATGTAACTAATATTAAGTCTCAAAGTGGTCATTCAGGAACTGGCGGGTGGGAGAGAAACCTTCAGGTTCTCTCTCTCTCTCTCTCTCTCTCTCTCCTGTGTGTGATACCAGGGCTTGAGACCTTATGGAGTACTCAAGGTCTAAGTGTTAGCCATGATGATCCAGAGAAACAGATCAAACAGACAGAAAAGGTGTCTGCTGCCTATCAAGTCCAAAGACAGTCTAGAGACAGAACTCCAGCTTCCTTAGGAGGGACCTCCAGCAAGAGACTGGGGATAGGGCCCATCCACAGTGTGGAGATTGTTCAAAATCTAAGTACTGATCATCTAGAAAATTCCTTACAAGCGTTTGGGTGGCATACATAGGTAACCACAACAAGAAGGGTTTGTGTGTTCAAAGCCAGCATGGGAGAATCTGTATACTGGTATTTGACCAAATATCTAAATACCAAGGCCTGGCCAAGTTGACAAATGATAGTATCCAATTATTTATTTTCCCTTGACATAAATATACATACTTGGTTTTTTGAGACAAGGTTTCTCTGTGTAACAGTACTGGAACTCAATTTGTACACCAGGTTAGCCTCAAACTCACTGAGATCTTCCTGCCTCTGCCTCCCAAATGTTGGGATTAAAGGCGTGCGCCACCACTGTCTGACTATGTGGTTACATTTTTAGTTATACACTAAATTATTAGTTCATAAATATGAATTCATGTTCTTTGTCCTAGGAACACAGAGAATGACAGGAGCAGAGAAAATCTGGAGATCTTTAATGTATACATTAAAAACTGAAACTCATTTTACATAGTAGAGAGCAAGGCATTCATATTCTCACTGCGTGGTGAACTGTGTATATTTTAAAACAGAAATCACAGTTGCAGGGTTCAACGTGGAAAATCCATCTTTCACGATGAGTCTTCACTCTCGCCTCCCATCTTCCTCATTAAGCTCTCCCTTGAGGATCCTTTATTCGGGGGATACTATGACTTTACCTACATCTAATTTTAATACAATAATAAAACTGAACATTGCCTAAAAACTCTTATTGCAAAGCATAGGTTTATAAAGTTTTCAGTAGAAAGCATTTATTTTTAACTTCTACTGTTTGTAGAAAGTCACTAAACTAGGATCCCAAACATGGCAACGAGAGAGCCCACTGGATAGAGGAATCGGACTCGGAAGTGACAGTGCTATCAGCACAGTCCCTCGGGGGCAGGGACTGTTACTGGTGGTAGAGACTTCAGCACATGCGCCAGGCCCCAAGTCCCATCTCCAGACCCCGTCCAGCTCCCTCTGACTGAAAACTGCTCACAAAGGAAGCTGCTCTTGGGCTTTCTTCTCATCTCTGCTTTCTCCTTTGTATTCTGGTTTGTTTGGTTTTCTGGCTTTGTCTATTTGCTTTCTAAAGAGAGAAAGAATGCAGGAAGGCACGGAGTTGGATGGGTGGGGAAGTGGGGAGGCTCTGGGAGGAAATGGAGAGGGGAAACTGTGATCAGAATACATTCTACAAAATAATTATTTCAATAAAGAGTAAAAATAAATAACTGTTTACTACAAGAATAGCAAAAACAAACCTATATTAAAACATTTTTTGAGGCAGATATTTCATTAAAATGAGCCTCAAGGCCCTGGTGTGGAACTCAGTGGTAGAACATTTACCACACACAAGCAAAAAATACAAATATGTAAAAATAAAGTGATCGTTGAGGTGGGTAGATTCCCACAGCAGCAGATGTGAGCCGCCTCTGCCTGTAGCCCACATCACCTACATAGCGGGTCTGTGGGTGGCTTCAAACACAAATGTAACAGTATATCACAGAAAACAAAGATGAGAAGTATTACAGAGGAACACATGTATATATTTTCTGGGAAAATATGTGCATGTTTTAGTCAAAGACATCACCACATCACTGTGAAAAACATCAATTTTAATGCAACTTTCTGTGTTTTGCTCCTTTCTCATAATTAAAGCTGGAAGCTACTGGAGGCTATGTCTTCCATTACTTCATTGTTGTGAGCAATGTCACCTATGCTGTCTAGAGACACTGTTCTGTCGCATATTATAGTGTTTAAGTAGCTGCACTCCTGAGATACCAAGGCGATGTGATTTCCCATTCTCAAGGAGGGGCCCTTCTCATTCAAAAAAGGTGGCTGGTCTGTCATTTCATCTAATTAAGTCCCCACTCCTAGCCAGCGAACCTGGTCCCCAGTCAGACATCCACGCATCAGAGGACAGGGTGGGTAGTCCTGAGGAAAAGAGCATTCTATAGAAAATATTACTGTCACACGCCTTTAATCCCAGCACTCGGGAGGCAGAGGCAGGCAGGGCTCTGTTCATCTGAGGCCAGCCTGATCTACATACTGAATTCCAGGACTATGTAGAGAGATCTTGCCTCAAAAACAAACAAACAAAAACTCAAGTCTAAAATATAAGTGAAATCTCAGCAGAGGCAATCAGAATTTGGTTAGTAGTAGAAGCTGGAAGGTACCAAAATTTGAGTGTTGTTAACCAGAAAAGAATCTACATATGATTTGCAGTGAATGCCACAAAAGATGCACGAACTTATCAAAGGGGTGGGCGTGTTAGGACATGCAAGAAATCTCACATAAAACACATCTGATAAAAGAATAGCAGTTCAATGCATTTCTACTTCTCTGAGACATACTTTCCCGGCTTAGTCTCTTCAGCCAATGTATATACTTTGTGCCAATGAACTAGCAAAAATCTGTAGGTCAGCTTACATATGGCAGCATTTCTGGCATATAAATTTCCCCAACCAGCAGGCATGTATAATAATTTATAATTCCACCATTTTCTTTCTTTTTTTTTTTGTTTGTTTTTTTCGAGACAGGGTTTCTCTGTAGCTTTGGAGCCTGTCCTGGAACTAGCTCTTGTAGACCAGGCTGGTCTCGAACTCACAGAGATCCGCCTGCCTCTGCCTCCCGAGTGCTGGGATTAAAGGCGTGCGCCACCACCGCCCGGCAATTCCACCATTTTCTAGACTACACAACCTCACTGGCCCCTTAGAAGCTCATAATAAACATAACCTGATTTTTCTAACACGTTTACTAAAAATAAAAGGACCACACAGTAAGTCTCTGTCTCTTTGTCTCTCTGTCTCTGTCTCTGTCTCTCTCTCTCTCACACACACACACAGGACCCACTTGAGCAGACAGTTTTCTTTTGACTCTGTTCCTTCACAGGCTTTGGAGAATTAGCGATTCTCAACAGAAGACCACAGAATGCTGGAACAGAAAAGGATGTAGATCTCCAACCTTTGCTTGGAAATGTATTATTATTTTTAAATTTTAGCTGGAAGGATTTTCTTCTGCTCATAAAAATAGGATGCCTCTTTGTCGAGGAAAAGGATGGGAGGTCAGGATGGTCACGAGTAGAAAGTGTCCTGTCATCTACCCCTGCAGCACTTCACCAAGTCCTAAACACCGAAGTGCAAGGCCGTGGACAGCGGACTATGCTATTCTATAGCCATGTTTCTTTGTTCCTGACAGGAGCACGTCAAGAGTCATCAAGAGCTGACAGTGTGGCTGAATCATGGATGAGAGTCATGAGGTAACAAGTCAATGTGTCTGGGAACAATCAAAATGGGGGCAGTTTAACATATTGAAATGTAATACTGAATTGTATGGGCAGACCCACTGTCCCATGCAGGGTGACAGCTCACCCAGGTTTGCCAGGACTTTCCCAGTTTCAAAACAGAAACACTGACCTCCTGTGACTTCCACGCCTTGCAGTGTCTGTATTAGGTACCTTTTGTTGCTGTGATTAAAATACCAAGACTGAGGCAACTCAGAGAAGGAAGTTTATTTTTGCACATGGTTACCAAGAGAGAGTCCATAATGGCAGGGGAGGTTTAGCAGGTGGCCAGCGCAGGAAACTCCTGTGCATGCTCCTGCCTGCATCTCTATGCAGGAAGCAAGAAGAGAAAACTGCTGCAAGTAGGGTGAGATTACAAACTCTAAACACACACGCACGCATGCGTGCACACACACACACACACACACACACACGGCTTCCGTTGTCAACTGGTCTTGTATAGTTGATTCTGACCACATGATCAAGTAATGGATTACCAGCCTAGATTGTGGTGTGTCTGTTGTCTGTACGGGGACATACATCACTTGAACCAGAGCATAGGATCCTGGTGCTTGGTGCTTCCTGCCCTATCTACACACACAGACACACACAGACACACACACACACACACGCCCTAATAGAAAGCACTTTAGGCTGGGCTCCAACCAAATCATTTAGGTAGGCAGAAGAAGGGGTTTTTGATTCAATAATTAACAATATTCCTTATGATCTTCATAATATCAGATACCTTTTATATATATGCCTTTGATGTCCTATCATTACATAAAATTAAGATAAATATCTATTATGATAATACTCCAATTAAGTGATTTAAAGTTAACACTATCATATCTAACAAAATTTGCTAAGTGTGAACTAATACAAATTATACTGTTCCCAAATATCAATTTTAGAAAAGATTTTTTATTTTTATTTTATGTGTGATTTTCTGGCCTGTATGTATGTGTGCCATATGTGTTCAGTGCAGAAGAGGGTGTCAGGTTGTCTGGAACTGGCATTACAAGTGATGAGGAGTTGCTGGGAACTGAACTCGGGTCCTCTGTAAAAGTAGCAAGTAAAACCAAGCAGTGGTAAAAACCACTGAACCATTTCTCCAGTCAGATTGTAAACTAGATGACTATTCTGGCAACAGGCCAAATGACCATCCCTTCCATCAGCAGATACTGCTCGCGGAAAAATCATAAAGCTAACACCCATTGGCACATTTCCTGGCAGATGGATGGGGCAAAGCCAACTCCTCCTGGACAGGCTTCTTGGGCACAAGGGAGGACTCCTCTAACAGGACAATAGACAAGCACCGTTTGTATGAGACTTTTGCCTCTCTCCATTCAGAGTTCCCCGGGTTCAACACCCTCATCCAGAAAACAGAAAGCGTCAGGTTTTTCTGTCTGCTTCTGAAGCAGGCCATCTGGGACCAGCAAGGAGGATTTTTATTTGTCTAGATACTCGTAGGAAACAGGCTTATTTTCACCTGTGAAAAAAATCCCTCCAGCCTTCAAGGTAGGTGCACCTTCTTGTCTTTTCAGTACCAGAGCATTGCTCTTCTATATTTGCATTAAGAATCCTCAGCAGAAGCAGTAGCAAATGGTCTTGTGATATTTATTTTACCCCATTTCCTGACATTCCTGGGTATATTCCAGGACACAACACCTTCCCCACGCTCCTTCCACCCTCTGTTTCAGCCTTCTTGATATGCTGCTGGGAACACTGACTTCCATGGAAGACTTAAACCAACACAAGATAGAGAACCACCAAAGACGTGGGTAGGCTCTTAGGTGAATAATGGTTTCAAGTTGGGTGTGGTGGTTTGAATGAAAATGCCCCCCCATAGGCCCACAGGGAGTGATGCTATCAGGAGTTGTGATCTTATTGGGGGTAGGTACAGCATTGTTGGAGAAAGTGAGTCACTGGGGGTCAGCTTTGAGGTTTTAGAAACTCTAGCCAGGTCCTTTGTCACTCTCTCTCCTGCTGCCTATGGATCCAGATGCGGAACTCTCAGCTACCTCTTCATCATTACGTCTACCTGGATACCACCCTGCTCCCCACTATGATGATAATGGACCAAGCCTCTGAACTGTAAGATAGTTCCAATTAAATGTTTTCCTTTATAAGAAAGAGTTGCTGTGGTCATGGTGTCTGCACACAACAATAGAAACCCTAACGAAAACATTGGGATAGCAAGACTGTTAAGTTTCATATCTGGTCTTCCATCAACTATGGGCACTAACTGGAGCCATGGGGAGACTTCTTACAGTATGCTGGGATGTGGCACACACACTTGTTTTGGGAACTATTAAAGCACCACCCCGGATGGACTACATAGCCTTGCTCAGGTAAATGGTCATTCTTCTGAGAAACTACCCTCAGCACTCCTCAGTCTCTGTTGTCAAGATGCTCCAATCAGAGGCAGATATGTTTTCAAGGACTAATGAAGACATGGAATCGGTTCTGTTTTATAAAGACACAATTGCTGTTTTATAGCAGCAATTGGGTGGAAGTTAAAGAAAAACAGCAAGAACTCATTTTCTAGATCTATTTATGCATGAGTGTGTGTGTGTGTGTGTGTGTGTGTGTGTGTGTGTGTGAATCTTTTGAGTGCATGCACGTATGTGCACCGTGCCTGTTGCTTCTAAGATGTCAGAAGAGGGCTCTGGACATCCTGTCTCTGAAGTTACAATGGTTGTGAGCCACCACATGGGTATGGGGAACTGAACTCAGTTCAGTTTCTCTGCAGGAGCAACAAGTACTATAAACCACTGAGCTATCTCTCCATCCCCAGAACTTAGTTTTTCAATTGTGGCAAAAATAATTTTTGAAACTCTCTTGCTGAAGATTAAGTTGTCTCTTTCAGAACCAAATAAAGCTGAGTTCATGGTCTTCAGAAAGGACATCATCAAAAACCACGGCCACAGTTACAAACTAACAGCCATAGTAACAAACTAGCCAGCTCTCTTAACACCGTCTATGACCTGTGACCGGGGGATAGTTAGTTGCAAGACTGACTTGCTGGAGGATCTAAGAATGGAATCCATACAAAACATCAGTTCTCCCAAGGCAGCTCTGCAGGTTTTGTGCAATCTATAAAAGCAGTCCAAATTAACACATTCATGCAGGTAGCATTCCAAAGAAGCAAAACTGTCTTTATCTGAAAGCATCCTCCTCTGTAGGAGAGCATCCTACAGGAAAATACACAAGGGTTTCAGAGCCGCTGCATCCTGAGCAGCCCCATTTGGCTCTGAACCCAGACAGCTTTAACACCACAGCCCACTGATATTTTCACAGCCACACTCGCTCTTCTCCTAATTGGGATGTTGATGCGTCTCCTGTTCAATGATGGGCTCCTCTGATCACAGCCTCGCTGCTCACTGTGAAGTAAGAGCATTTAATCACCGGCCACTCTTCCCCGAGCCTGCCAGCGAGAGCATTTGTCAGGTGTTATGTCAATGTTCCCCCAACAAATAAAAATACAGCTTCATCTTACCTCTGCTGACAACCAGGACTTCAGAGAGACATTGCAAAGTCTTTTCTCCCGGCTCCCTATAGACACCAGCAAATCTACACGCCTTGCCCTACCCTCGTGTGGATTTTCACCAAGAGGTTAAGCAGAAGTGGTTAGGAGTTGTCCCTTCATAGTCATGAAACCTAAGTATCTTTCATTAATTTTGACACTACAG
>JAQHUG010000023.1:7748468-7763434 GCA_028555095.1 Dicrostonyx torquatus | reverse complement strand
TCTCTTCTGTCCCCCTTTCTAGATAACGTTCAGGTGCCACCTGCCAAGTTCCAACTTCTAGTTCAAGGGAAAGTGCCCACTCATCCTATCTGCATTTCCTTTTCAACCTCAGAATAAAGAAGAAAGCTTCTTGTTTTTCCTAGGAGAGTCCCTGCCGGATAAAAACACCCCTGCTTCCACAGCTGCATGCCTGTATTTATGGAATACTGCAACCCTTGAGAGAAACATCAAGTTACGCACCCAGTACTGCCAAGAGGGGACCCATCATTGGGAGATGCAGGCGATGGCCTCCAGTACTAAGGCAGAAAGAGTTACCAGAGCTAAGACCATTGGCTAAGGAGATTCTGGATAGCATCATTGCCTCGCTCAGAGAGATCAGTCATTAATCCAGCATCTGCCCCTCTGTATCACTGTGTCCCTAGCAATTATCAGACAATTCACAGCAGATTCCCAATCATTTGTTGGCTTCAACTGGTATTTACTAGTGGATGCTTTCATGCAAGGTTAAGAGATTAGTCCAACTGATCCTGATTTACTCACTCCCTGGAGCTACTTAACCATTAGTGGGGGTGGGGGGTAGGGGGGATTCCCTTCCTAACTCCCCATCCATCTATCAGTGTCAATCACTCCCCAGCTGTCAAGGATTAACAGACATCTGACCCCAGGCTGCATCATGCTTGGGCTAGAGAGCTAAACTCTAGATCCAGGGAAAGTACTGAGGGTCCAGGGAGTCTGGGGCTCACACCAGCTCTTGTTGACACCAAGGGATTCTTGTTTCAGATTTCCGTAATTAAAGTAAAAGTAACTGACATTTGAATATTTGTCAAATTTAGTTCTATGTACCTCTTTTTATCAAAGGGGTTGATTTTTATTCAATTTTTTAAAAAAAATGAATATAAAAGCACTAGATACCAGTGTAGAATTTTGATTTTGAACACTGTATGATTTAATAGATTCCCTATCTCTTCCACTCCCCATTCCCCTGGTCCCTCCTGTCACTGCTTCTCCAGTCTCTCTTCCCCTTTCTGGTCACAGGTGTCCTTTGGTCGACTCCATGTCCTTCCTCATCACCTGTTTTTACCCTCTCCTGGGGACGCTTTACCCACATTTATGCACACATGTTACATTGCAAGCTAGGACTTGCATATGGAGTAGAACACGTGGTTTTTGCCTCTCTGAGTTTGGGTCACTTTGCTTAATATCACACTTTCTAGACCCACCCATTTCCTCAAAATGCCACTTCCCTCCACAGCTTAGCAAAAGAATCTGGAGAAGCTTCTTGAGTGATGTCTCTGAGTGTGGAGCTCTACTGGCTTCCGATCTCCCTCCAAAAGAAGGCAGCAGGAGAGGAGAGCACCTAACCGGAGAAAAACAACTGTGCAACACATGCCTTTCACCTTCTGAAAACGGAGGAATGTTCACCTTACTTTGGTAAGAAAATAGAACCGTCAAGGTTCCCCACCAGGTGGCTTTCCTCCCATCAGCTCATCCACGGCCCTGTTTACTGGCACCAGCCTTGAGCTGCGTCATGACCACCTTTGACCAGCCTGGGGCCTCAGACGCTTCACTCCTGACGCCTTTCATTCCTTGTTTGCTGCTTGAGATAACAGGACACACTATGGTGGGCCTCGGTGTGGACTAAATGAGTTACACACATAAGCAGTGCCTAGTATACGCTAAGAGCAGAATGAATCCTAGCAGCCATTATTCTGGATATATGGTGTTGTTAGGCGGTCACTTGTCAGTAGGCTGTTAAAGGACACGCAACAGCTTGGATGTCAGATGACCTCCAGAGGTCCACAGGACAAGGAGGCTGTGAGAGGTAGGCCTTAGCTGTAGGTCTTTCAGTGCCTGACGGCTTGCACCCTCCTTTCTCCTCTTTGCCCCGTGGCTCATGATATAAGCAGGTTTGCTCCATCTCTCTGCCACGATGCGCTGCCTTACCACAGACCCAAGTGTCACCAGACTGTACCTTCACAAACTCAGAGCCAAAATAGACTTTTTCCTATTAGTAAGTTAATCATCCCAGATATCTTGTTCCCGGGTATACTGTGAAAAGCTTAACTGACACACATTTCCTAAAAAACTTCTCTCTTGTTAACATCCAATTTAGAAGAACCCAGGAGACTCAAGGAAAATGGAGAAGTTGATAGTGACAGAATATAAGAGATAGTAGCATCGACAAATGGAAAAGCCTTTTTTCTTAGAAAAGTCCTGAAATAAGTCCTTTGTATTTGGTAAATGCCAGCTGATGTCCATGACTTCTTTGTCCCCTATGTCTGAACAATGCCCAGCATGACACACATTTTGGATAAATTTCAGTGGTGTCAAGGAAGCGTGTGGCATGATAGTGAGTATGGGAAATACTGAGTGCAATAGATTCTAGTTTTAAAAAAAAAGTGGCATAGTACAAGCATGGTCAAAAGTGGATGCCATGGAAGTGCAGAGCATTGCAAATTATATGCATCCAGACACACACATGCATGCACAAACATGCTCCTGTGGTCTGGAAAATGCCGATCACTGGATGTACCTGTGGGACCCATTCCAGGGTGCAAACGCATGAGCTCTCTGGCATGCATCTCTTTTGAGGAAGCGGGGTGTTTGAATTTTAAAGATCAGTCAGTTTACAAACACAAATAAAAGGCGTCTTTGCTGATGGGAAGATTAGGTCTGGAAGGTTGTGCCCTACAGAACCTCTCCTTGTGGCAGGCAGTGTGGCACCAACAAATGCACAGAGAGAAGGTAAAGGCCAGCAAAGAGGTGAAGCTCACCTGGTGCTGGCTTACAGAAATGGTTTACCTTCCTCATCCACTCTAAGTTCCACATTTTGGAATCGACATTGTTCTCATCTTGCAGGCAAAGAAAGAAGTGATTTAAAAAAAAAAAGAAGGGATCAGAATTGTTCAATTGGAGTCAGCATTTCACACTGAGTGGCCAACCATGCTTCCGGCTCAGGTCACCTGTCCTCAAGCATATGATGACTGTAAATCTCTACTGGGGCTGGCACAAAGCTGTTCTGGAGCATCTGGGATATAAGAGGGTGCAATGTACAGTATTCTCCCATCAAAGACAACGGAGAAATACAAGTCAGCAACCTTACCTTCATGGCAGATCTTTGTGTAGATGTCAGTATGCAAACGTGCACCGTGGGTCTCTCAGCCACACTGAGTGACTAACATTTGCTAGATTGAAGAAACATGCACATAATTTGCAATATTCTACCACTTTTGAAATCCCCATGTTCGTACCATGGCACTTTTTCTTCAAACTAGAATTTGCTATACTCAGTATTTCCTCTGCCCACTAACATCCCGTGTTTCCCTGACACCACTGGAATCCATCCAAAGTGGATGTCATGCTGGACACTGTGTCAGATATACGGGACGAAGAAGTGAGAGAGTCATGGATATCAGCTGACATTTCTGGATGCAAAGCAGAACTTATTTCAGAATCTTCTTTTCTAAGTAAAAAGGACAAAGGGGAAGAAGTGTGACTGTTCATGACAGTAAACCCAAGGTTTCCTGGCTGTCCCTTTCAGAAAACAAAAGACAAAACTTGAGGCTTTTGTTGAGATTACACCGTAAGAAAGTGGATGGCTCACCCTCCTCTCCAATCAATCGCATCTCATTCTTCAAGGGCAGGGGATTACTCATGAGCTTGAACCTGGTCTCCATCCAGTTGTCCAGACTACCTATTACTGCTTAACTGCAGTCAATTCTAGTAGCTTCACAATTGCTTTGATTCTTTTCCAATCCAAATTCCCCTTACTGGGGTGACTTCTGATGGTCTAGCCAGTGTATTATCTCACGGCATACGGAATTCAGAATGGTATTTCCATATGACAGCCATACACATTCCTCTTCCAGGTTCCATTCAGAAACACATATGCTCTCAGTTAGCAGAACAGGCTGAGAAGGGATCGGACTGGGAAAATGATGGGAAAGCTGAGCTCAGGGAATCAAAAGGAAAAAAGAAAGGCTCCTTATACTGCTTAGCAGTAAAAAGATCGTGGAAGTCAAACAACTTTTATATGCAGGGACACGTAAGAAAAATCAATGTATTGTATCCTGTGCTCTTGGGCTTTCTTTTCCATTTGAAATTTTATGTGTCAGATAAATGTGGCTTCAGAAATCACAGGCTTTCTACAGCTTAGGCAATGACATCCTGACTCAGCCAGTGACTTAAGAACAAACTCTAGTGTTAACTGTGCACAAGAGTTTGCTTCCAAGTGAGGCCGCCTGACAGCTCTTGCGTGCCAGCACATGTGTTCCACTCTGTCTCAACAGAACGCGGGGATCCTCAAGGCGAAGGTGGTTTCCATGGCCCCACAGTACTTCAGCGCTCTGCCAGCTCTGTCAGTGGGAGGCTTGACGGGCAAAACCACCACCAGCAGCCACGTCTTTCCGTAATTAATAACGCCCACCCTCGGGTCCTTCCCTGTTTATTAACACAAGCTTTGTAACAAAAAGTCCCTCAAGGAGGGGCTTAGTCCCACCTGTCATCCCAGCAACAGTAGACAGCAAGAAGACTGCTGCAAATTCCAGGTCAGCCCCGACGACACAGTGAGTGTGTGGCTTGCCTGCTTACATTGTAGAACCCTGTCTCAAAACAGTAAGGTTAGAATAATAGAGGAAGCGGGGGGGGGGCAGGAAAAGCAACAGCTCCACTTACGGCTGTAGTGAAAGGAGAAATTCTACTCAAGCTGATGAAGTTCCAACAGGAAATGTGTGAAGAACTTAAAACTCTGAAAGTTGACCCCAATATTATTGAGGAAATATGCCCATGATCAGAGCATAAGACCCATGATGGGGGAACACACACATGAAGATCTTTAAGAATGTAATCTTTGAGAATGAAAGTTGGTAGCTGGTAATTGAGTAATTAGTCTAAAAACTGAGCGAACCAGGGAAATCAGCATTTGAGCATCGCAGTTAGCTGTCACACTTTGGCTGCCTGAGTGAACAAAGGATATAAGACACGTGAGAACATGGGATCATGTGGCGGGGACCCTGGAAGCATATGGCCAGGTGAAAGCAGACAGACACTAGACACTTAAGTTGGCAAGAGCAGAAACCTTACATTCCAGATTCTGGAAGACAAGATGTCCCTTCGCAGAATACCAACAGAACAGGAAGTGAAAGGGGACACCTGGCTTCAGGGTTAGGGACTAAAGCCCAGGTATCTTTGTCACTTGGAAGACACTGCCACTGCAAGCATGACTTCCCATGAGGTATGTATGACATGTGATCACAGCCTTGCCTATGGCTTCAAAGAACAAACGGCTCCCATTAGAAGGCTGTCACTAGAATACAGGAAATGGCCAGAGAGGCAGCCTAGAGTGCTGTGCTGAAAGCCCTCAACATTTAGAGAGTTAAATTGGTTAGTGTTCGGAGATATCAAAGGACGAAAAGGCAGATATTTGGGTTTTAGATTGTGTGGTCTAGATTTGGGATAAAGCAGTATGTGACTTTACATCCTAAAGATGCCCCAAGTCTCAAATGCCACTAGCTGTTGTTTGTTGAATAATGAGGCAGGAGTGCCCATAGCTGAAGTTACTTGTGATTTGGGGGAGTCATCCTTCACCCTGAGTGGCTTCAAAAGCTGGTTGTGGTGTGTGTACGGAGGGTACACACTTGTTACAATATGGTGAATGACCTAGAGAGGGCAGTTATCCTCTGCTCAATAATAAAATGTAATATTTACCTTTAGGATAGCTAAGAAATGTCAGTAAGATCCTAAGTCAACCAGACTTGGAGTTCTCTCTCTGCTTCTAGTTCTAACATTGCTAGTCAGACCACTGGTATCAGAGGGTTGATCTTATGTCTTCCATGCTTTGTTTCTTGCTGCTTAGTTGGTTTGGTTTTATTGAGACAGGACCTCGTGTAGCCAAGGCTAGCCTCAAACTAGCACTGTAGCTAAGGATGACTTTGAACTTCTGATCCCTGTTAACACTGGTTTCTACCTTTGACCATTTTCCTTTTCTTGCTTTATTTTCCTTTTGGTGGATGACTCTTACATTCTCATCTAAACACTTACAGAGCCAAATTCTCTGCTAAGCCCAAGAGTCATATTTCCAGCTGCCTAGCGGATAACCCTTGGGCCCCACACAGACGTGTGCAGGCAGAGCCGCAGCCCTGTTCCGACCTTCACCTTAGCACACCTGGCTCCTTTGCTGACGTCACCTCTCAACCAAGCAGATGTTGTAATCATCCTGGTAAGAAGCCTTTCCAAGTTCACGCTCTCTTCCCTGTGGTAAATGCTTCTGCTCACTTACTGAATTCTGTTTTGAGCAGCCACATGGCACTGAACGCATGCCAGTCAGTGCTCTAGGAATTTTACAAGACTCTCATCATATTTTTTTGTCTGTAACATCAAAAATCTTGCCAACTTCCCATCCATTCTCCATATGACAGTTCAAAAACTCATTTTTCCTCCAAATTCAAATATCTCTTTAGCATTCCAAGGCCCTAAAATGTCAATGTTCCCCACATCTATTCTCCCTAGCTTACCGTGCAAGGACGTTGATTTCCTCCTTCTCAACCCTCTTCTATGGTGCCTTTTCTCCCTTCCCCTCTGCAGGAAGACAAGTTCCAGCAATACCAAACTACACATCTGCCCCTCCAGAAGCTACGGGACTTCGTTCTGCCAGGAGCCTTCATCTCACCGACTGCATACAGCAAATTCTCGGAGAAGCCTTCTTAATCAGAACTGATGGGAAGACCTTCAAGGCCAATTGTTACAGTCCCTGCTGGATCTCAAGTGAACTCCCGTGCAAGAAGAAAATGGAGGGGAGTGCGGAGGCTTTCCTGCACCATCCGTGGGGGTGCACATGGGGAAGGATGAAGCAACGCCAGAATGCAGCACTGATTTCACAACAAAAGACGACTCCAGAGAAGCCCCAGAGCTGAAGCCACAGAAGCAGCTGCTCAGACAACCAAGTAAGGTGTGAGAGACACGGGAACTGAGGATGATGATTTATGCTAATTTGCTTATATATGGTCTGAGCGCTCTCTATATTTTTCACCTCTGAACCTCCCATCAGCATAATTTCTGGCTCTACCCATTTCTAAAATGCTCTGTACATTTGTTCCCAGTTATTGCTGCTCTGCTTCAGAGATGGCATTATGAGGACACACGTGAACTCTACATGTAGACCCCTTTAGAAAACCCTACATGAGTGAATCTGAACTCCACATACTCAAACCCTTGTGGGCCAGGCTCTCTGCAAACTAATGAGAGAGCATGGAGATGGTCAAGGCATGACCTTAAGTCTGGGAGCTCACGGTTAGCCAAGAGCGACTTACAGCTGACGGCTTTGAATATCCAGTGACAAATAACCAAAGCCAAAACCCAGTCAGAGTCTATCCCTCACTTGGCTCATCCTCAACACTATCCCCCATCACAGGAAAGAGCAAAGGGGAATCCTCCAGCTGCCAACAAGCAATGCAGACAGCCATTTTTACTCCTTTTTATGGCCTTAATTTGAGGTGTTCCCCACAGGCTGCTAACTTGCATGCATGTTCCCCAGCTGGTGGCACTATTTTCAGAGGCTGACAAAGCAGGTCACTAGTGATTATGTCCCACCCTGCTTCCTGGCATCATTCTTTACTTCCTGGTCCTCTATGACATAAGAAGCCTCTCACTACACGCTCCCATAAGCAGGAACTGGAGTGCTGTGCTATGCCTTACACACTATGATGGATGGAAATTCCCAAAAACTATGAGTCAAAATTAATCCTACTTCCCTTCAGCTATTTTTGTCAGGCTTTGTGATCAAAATATGCAAAAGCTAACTAATAAAACTTACTTTCTGCTGGCTGTGGTGATACAGCACCTTTAATCTTAGTCCCTGGGAAGCCAAGGCAAGGGGATCCTTGCAAGTGTGAGGTACACCTGATCTACATAGTTCAGTCCAGCCCAGCTGGGGCTAATAGAAACCCATCCGGAACAAAACAAAACAAATAAAACAAAACACAAAATCCACCTAGATTCTTTCACAGGCCTGCTGCCATCCACCCGAGTCCACAAAACTGCAAGCCAAAATTAACCTCGTCCCTTCTCAAGTTGATTATCTCGGGCAGCATTTGATCCAGGAATGGGACGCTGCCTGGCATGCAGGAGCTGCAGGGTTTGGGTGTTTGGGGATGGCTAAAGAATAGAGAGAGCTAGGAGAACTTTCTCTCTCCATCTTTTCTTCATAAAACTGTAGTTTTTTAGTAAGTGGAAAAGCAACTGTTGAGGGGAGAAAACCAAATGTCTAAGGTACTTCAGTTGACCTGGGAAAGCCAAAGATCAACTTAAGAGGCATTAGGATGCCAGTGTCATTCAACAGAAGGGTCCCGTACAGGCAAAACAAGACATCAGGGATTTTAGTGAGTGGTTTGTAAAAGAAATCCCACCAACAGGTGCCTGTGAATATCATCATTATCTACTAAATAAAGGACTAGGGTCTAGTATGGTGGAAAAGGGCTACCCAGTGTGCCCGAGGCTCTGGGTTTGATCCCTAGCACCACCAAAAAAAATTAAGTGCCTGGATTTGGGCCATCAAGATGGCTCAGAAGGTACAGTTGCTTGCCAAGCATAGTAGGAAGACAAAATCAACTCCTGGAATTTTCCTCTGGCCTCTACTCGTGCACTGTGGCCAGAACATGCCTAGGACAACCATACACATTCCTCCCCTACATATCCCTACAGCCACAAACAAATACATGTGAAGATAAAAGCAAGTGCCCGGATCCGGGAACCTACATCCAAAACCTCATGGAAAACTCCACCAATGTCTATAGTAGCCAATGAGATAGTGCCTTCATTTTTCATTCCCAAAGAGCTACACAACAGTAGGTTATTATATATATAATTTATGGTCTAGCATTTTTGCGTCTCCAGGTGCATCAGAAACCCCATCTCTAATATCCACTGATACCATGACAGGACACAGAGGCGAGAATCAGGACCCTTACAAAGGGCACACGGTAGAAAGTGGCTGGAGGAACATCTGGCGCAGGTGAGTTGACCACCAAGACCGAGCAACACCTGTTACTGAGACTTCCCTCGGCAGCCTCCTGCACCAAGCTTCCCTGTCGTGGGACGTCTGTACACTGTGTGAAGGCCCACTGCCTGTGAGTGGTACAATGGAAAGCTGAACAGTCAACAGCTAATCCGGAGGTACAGTCGGGACTTTCAGGCAGAGAGAGAGAAGCTGGGAGGAGGAATGAAGGCACGCGGGAGACTACAGGAGACACAGAGAGGAAACGGGAGAGGCACGTGATGGGACGTAGATCATATAAGTGGGTTAATCTAAGTTATAAGACATAGTTAGGAACGAGTCTAAGCTATAGGCCAAGCTTCCATAATTAATAATGTCACACTGACATTATTTGGGAATGGGCTGTATAGTGGAAAATCCAACTATACTTCCCTTTCAGCTTCTTGCCACATGGAATATGATTCCTCCTAATTCTTACATTCATTAAGCTGAAGTCTTTACCCTGTAGCTTTTGACAAGAACTAATGAGGCTGTCTAGGCAGATCGCTCGCAAACCTTAGGCCCCAGTGCCTCTCTATGTCCTGAGACACAGTTAATTAAAAGAAAAATAAAATTGCCTCATCACACTTGAATGTTAAAAAAATCATATAATACCCTGTTAAATAAAGAAGAAAACAGGCATATGGTAGCACCTGTAACCTTAGCATCCAGGAAGTGGGAGGTGGGATCTGGAGCTGAAGGTCACCCTTCTGAGTTTGAGAACCTGCCTCAAAACAAAGAAAAAAATAAAAGCCAACAATTTATCCACACTCAAATATGTTTCAGTGTGTAACTTCACAGGTTTAAATGCATCCCAACACGCAAGAAGACAAGCCAATCTTGCGGCAAACACCTACATCAGCCCCTGGGAGACAGAGGCCAGGGGTTCTTAAGTTTGAGGTCAGTCTAGGCTACAAAAGTAAGCTCCCCACCAGCCAACTCCTTAGTAAGACCCTGTCTCAGAGCAGATAAGGAGAAACATTTTCAGATGTCAGAGTTTTACACCTACAAATAGAATCAGTGTGGATTCTGTAGACACACATGCAGACTGGTATGAGCAGAGACATGCTTATTTTGAAATAAAAGTTAACATATAAACTTAAAAAAAAAAGACAAAGCCCACAAACACCCATGTTCTTGGGAAGTTCAGCAATATTTAACACGCTTTTCTGCTTCATTCAGATACATGGGAGGTACACTAGGTCTCTTTGTCCCTTGTCACAATGTGAACATATTCATGTTTCCTTTTTGACTTCTAACTAGTATGTATCTATGTGTTTGTGTACAAACTCAGAGAACACCCTCAATGTAATTCATTCATTAGCAATTGGTTACTTGTCATTCAGTCGACATTCAGAGTCCCTACTACACAGGAGGCCCCGTGTGATGCGCACATGAACTCCATCCAGTTCCTATGAACTGTGATCACCTGGGAAATCTGTGGAGACTGAATTTTGGTTCAGCTAGTCTACTGTGGAGGCTGGGAGCATGTAGTTCTAATGTGGGAGCTCAGAAAAATGAGACCCCCAAACTTCAGCATGCTGAGTACTTTGAACAAAGGAAAGTCTTTCCTGTCATCAGAACCGGAGATTTTCTGCCCTCCTGTTTCGACACAGGCAGGGTGGACCTCTCTCTGAAGTTCCCTTTCCCAGGGGTCCTCCAAAGTGAACACAGTGACCGCCACTCCCTTCCAGAGAATTTCATAGCAGTAAAGACTAAGCTCCCACTTAAGGAATGGAGACTAAGGGACACCCCCAAACCCAAACAGACGCCACAGCTTTTTATTGTCTGTTAATTTTGGCCCATTTACAAGTTATATTGTCTACTCTTAGGGGGCTCATTCAACTTCTGAAAAATGTCCTTTATTAACGTTTGGAATCACCTATAACCCCCCTTCACTCCCCACTTCCCTATGAAGAGGGTATCAAGTTTCATATTTGGGAAAGATATTCATGCTCAAGGGCACATTACTTTGTTCCGACAGTTAATCTGCCTGCTTGTTAGTGATGTCAACAGACTAAACAGGGATCTCCCTCCTTCATGAAGCTCAGGTGACAGCATCTTGAATAACAAAAACACTTTAGGGAGCAAAATAAGTAAGTTTGGATCCTGATTTCATAGAACCTAGTAATTCATAATAAGGCAATGCATTCCCTCCGAACCAAATAGAGGAGATATAAGCTCGATTGTAGCCCCATAGAAAAGAGCTTGCTTAATGTGTGCAGGGCCCTGGATTCAATCCCCAGCACTGTAAATATAATGAATACACACCAAAATATAGAATAGTACCAGAGGGAAAATGCTATTACAAAACCAAAGAACTACTGTCCAGCCAGGGGATGGTTAGCTATCTGGGAAGATATGGTGACAAAGGTGGCGTCTAAGACTTCTTAGACTCCAGGGTTAGGTATACAGCAAGACAGAGAGAAGGACAGAGGATGTACCTGGCAGAGGGATCAGTAACAAAGAGCAGCTGATACATTAATTAAAAGTTACAATGCTCTTGGAAGGCTCACCTGAAAGACACATTTGGTTTTCTTTTCAGACACTTGAGATTTTATTTATTGTTGACACGTGTATGTGTGAGTGTATACATGCCACGGAGTGCCTCTGTTCCAGGACAAAACCCAAGTTACAAGTGCTTTTACCCACTGAGCTCTCACAAGCCCCAGGCACTTAAAATTTTCGTTGCTATTAATGAGTAATGCCGACACATATGGTGACCTTCTTGGAAGAGAAGGTTTTAGTGTGCTAACCTCCACTCAGTCACGACAGCATGCTTTGCTTGGTTCACTCCAGAGGTACAGTTTCAGGCAAAAGAATCCAGCTTTGAAACACAGTGAGATGGAAACTGCAAACAATTCGTTTATAGAAACAAGAAGACAACATCTGTGAGTTCCTTCCCTCCTTCCATCCCTCAGGCTACGATCCCCAGGGTTAGAATCTCTCAGAGCCATCTGCCTGAAGCACACCTGAGTATCTTCCTGAATGCAAAGAGCAGTGCATTTCTGGAGTCACCACACTAACTATAAATGCAATTATGTGGTAAATCTAAAGTGTATTATAAATAACCCAGGCCAATTATGTCAGGCTTTTTAAAAATATATGTAATATTTTTATTAATTCTTTCAGAATTCCAAAATGCATCCAATATATTTTGGTCGTATTAACCTCCCACTTTCCCCCTAAGTCTTCCTGGGTCCTGCAGGCTTTGAAAACGGTGAGGAAACATTTAACCATAGATGGAGTGTAGGGATGCCCACTTCATCCCTTCCCTTCTCCCTTCTCTGTTATGGTTTCATGAAATAAATCGTTCTTCTGAGTAGGTTTCCTTTAGATCTAGAACCATGAGCATCTTCAGGAAGGATCAAATGACCACTAACCAGGGTAACTGGATTGACAGAGTGTGAGAATAGAAGAACATAATGGTGATACTAAGTCTCAAGTTATGGGCTCAAACCAGTCTACTTCAGTTCTGGGCCCATCTTTTAAACAACTTCCACAGCAAACTGTAATGACAATTTAACTCTCAGTCCAACAACATCAACTTTATTTTTCATTCCACCGAAATAAGTCAGACCCATTTTATACCATTTTCCTTACATTATATTACCTTAACCATGTCTCCTATAATAATATGGCAAACCTTTGCTGATTAGAAAACCCTGGGACAGGCCTGGCAGTGGTGGCGCATGCCTTTAATCCCAGCACTCAGGAGGCAGAGGCAGGCAGATCTCTGTGAGGTCAAGGACAGCCTTGTCTACAGAGTGAGTTCCAGGACAGCCAAGGCTATACAGAGAAACCCTGCCTCGAGAAAAAAGAAAAAGGAAAACCCCGAGACCCTTTGCATAAAAAGCTGGAGAACTCGTGACAAGTGTTATTGAACTTTTGAATACTAATCGAAAGCCTGCCTGTGTTAGTTCATTTTATTTGAGCGTCTAGTCTTTCTTTGCATACTCAGGGTGTTCATATCAAACAATAGGTTTTTTTAAAAAATCCTTTCCACTTAAACAAAAACTAATTTGTAAAGTGTTCAAGAGAAACACACCCAGTGGAAATCCCCCCCCCAAACATGTGGTATAAAAGAAAAGGAAAGGAAAGGCTCATCATTGACCCCTGCGGTGGCACATAGCAACAGAGCAGTCTGACCCAAACCAGTTCTGACGAAAGACTTTAAGAACAACCCTAAATGTTACTGTCGGTAACACAGGAATTAGTCGGTATTTTTCACTCTCAATTTTAGATACCTCAGTCCATGGTCACTGACCACACTGCCTAGGTGTTTGCAGCAAGGCAAACATAGAGGTGAGGAGTTGGTAGCGGACCAAGAGACACATCTCATTGTGGCCAGGAAGAGAATAGGAGGGCCCACTGTCATGAGGACAGGTGTCTGGTGACCTAATTTCTTTCTTCTTGGCCATACCTTTTAGAGATTCCATTCACTCCCAAGAACATTATAGAGTGGGAGCCGAGTCTTCAGTTCATGGCCTTTGGAAGCCATCCAAGATCCAAATCACAGTGACCACATCTAGAACAACTCAATTACAGGAGACAGATGGAAAACTCTCTCCGAAACAAGAGGATAATTGGCCAACCCTATTAGACTTATCTTAATGACACCCACCTGAAAAGTCTTCAGAGTGAGCTATTCATTTTATACTTTGATAAAGTCGCTTTTAGTGTTGGAATTACTGTGGGAAGAAGACACTCAGAAGTGAAGCAGGGAGCAGTTCTTGTTTTAGAACCTGTAGGAACTCATCTGGAGATGGTTAACAGGTGATAGCTCCAGGAATAATAGACCAAAAATTTCAAACTCTGCTGAAAGCAATTCTAATTAAAATCTGATTTTCAGAGTTCCTGGTAACGCTCTGAATGTGACTAAGGAGCTTTCTTCTGTAAGGAGCAATCCCTTGCCCTAATCCCTACTCTTGTTCCAACAGTGACCCTTTGTTCACTATTGATTTGGGATTTCTACGACTTTCCGAAGGGATTCAATGCCCTTGAAACCTTTGTTTCCAGTTTTAGGCTTCCTCCCATACCCAGAGAGCCTTGGAACCGCTGCTCAGTGTCTGAGATTTCCTACAGTGTCACTGGGCTTCTGATCTATCTAACCTTTCAGCTGTATCTTAGCCAGTCTTTGTTCGGTCTCCTGACACTTTATCCTCCTGCTCTACTCACTGGCCAGCTCTCCATCCCCATCAGGTTAGCACTGTGCTGAGGGAGGACCAGTGTTTTGCTATACAGCTACTGCATACTCACGTCCCTCCCGTCAACTGGACACAAGGGTACACATAGGGTCCAGGTGCCATTCCCTTCCCTTCTTCCACACAGTCACATTAACTTCACTGTTCTCTTCCAGCCTTGCTCCTCACCAGCCCCTTCTGTCATTCCTAGTGAAAGATCTTCATTGGAAAATGCACAGACAGGCAAAGGCTGCTCTGGTTTCCTCCCACTCCATGAGCATCCTTATCCCAGGCTCCTGTCACTAACGGTGGAAAGGATGTTTCCATCCCACCTCCTCCTAGTTCTTGTCCTGACAGCAAATCCACCCACCAACTCTCTCCATTCCCCAGGGTCTTCCAGTCTTCTGGAGTTAGCACCTTCCTTTCGCAGTGAAGTTTCCAGAAGGAGGATCCGTAGTCTCACTTGCCTTCCGGATCAATCTCTGCCTCACCGCCCCTGCCCCTCCACTGAGCTGGGTTGCATGACTTCCTGGCTGTTGAACCCAACAGTGATGTCAATAAGTTCACTTTAAAGACAGCGTTACTTTATTGACAGTACATTGTGGGAGTGTTCTCCTGTATTTTGTATTACTCTTATTGGTT
Source organism: Dicrostonyx torquatus (assembly GCA_028555095.1). Lineage (NCBI taxonomy): Eukaryota > Metazoa > Chordata > Mammalia > Rodentia > Cricetidae > Dicrostonyx > Dicrostonyx torquatus. The sequence continues at coordinate 7,748,581 of JAQHUG010000023.1, read as the reverse complement.
GAATAAAGAGCTGCCTGGCTTATAGATAGGTCAGCCCTTAGGTGGGCGGAGTAGACAGAACGGAAGTTCTGGGAGGAGAAGAAAGGAAATGGGCCAGTTGCCATGAGGCCCCC
>JAQHUG010000023.1:7716498-7747348 GCA_028555095.1 Dicrostonyx torquatus | reverse complement strand
GGGGACTGGCAGCCATCTCTGCCTGGGACTGGCTGCTCTCAGGGCCTGCTGCCTGCCGCCACATGGCCTGCTACCACTGCTTGGGAACCTACAGCATTTCTGCTGCCTACTGCTGCCTAAATCCTGCACCATTTAACACGCGGGATTAGGTTCAAATTTCCTAACCAGAGAAGTCCTGGCTCGCTGATTTCCCAGCAAGCTGCTTCCATCAACATCACACACCTTAGTCTACAAAGCTAAGAAACTGAAATGTAGTAGCCAAGCGTGGCGACATAGACTTTAAGCCCAGTACTTGTGAGGCAGAGGCAAGCAGATCTTTGTGAATTAGAGGCCAGCCTGGTCTGCAAAGCAAGGTCCAGGATAGTCAGGGCTGTTACACAGAGAAACCCTGTCTCAACGCCCCCCTCCCGCCCCCACAAAAAATAGTAATATACTTGATAAACTTTGATATTTTCAAATTAAAATAATATTCAGGAAGAAAGGCAATTGTATTTTTAGCCCAACTCACATCATATTTTTAAGTGAACAAGTTATCATTAAAAATGAGTAATTAGAGGAACTTATGAAATAGGATCCTAAGTATCATGTCTAACTATGTTATTAATTAATAAATTTTAAAACCACTTTACTTTTCAGTTGAAAATAAAATTTTCAGGCCTGGTGGTCCTGGCTGGTATTTATTTACTTAAGAGGTGAACAAAGCAGGAGAATCTAAAGTTCAGATCTACCTGGGCAACAGGCAGTGAGTTCAAGGCCCACCTGAGCAATTTAGTGAAACCCAATCTCAAAATAAAACATTAAAACAGGGCTGAGATAGAGCTGGTGTGTCAAGCACTTGCCTGGCGTGCATGAGGCTCCGGGTTCAATCCCCAGCACTAAAAGAGTAGGAAAAGCCAACTAGAGCTTGCTCAGTTTCAGCTGCAGGACCATGCTACGCCATCTCAAGTCTTCTGCAGACTTTTTAGGTTAGGACTGGCTTAAAATGTCCTTCCAAAACTACCGGCTTTCCCTGCCCCTCTGGGGAGGGAGGGAAGAAAGATTTGAATGAACAATGTTTAAAAAGATAAACAAAACCTTTTCATCTTATTAAGTAACATTATTTTGTTCACTTGAGTTCAGAAAAGTTTGGAAAATTGAGTTATGACTTTATTTTATTAAGCCCCAACTAGTAAAATTGAAGGAAAACCATGGGTTGCAGATATGGATTATATAGTTACAGTTACATAGGTATGTATGGAATGGGATGAATCAGAGGTCAGTGATACAGTACAGTCAAGTCACAAGCAAAGCCAATATTCTCTTAAAATATTAAGTCGCTTCTATTGGCAGGACACAGAAATCCTATTAACTAATTTCTTTGACGCCACGAAAATTGATTTTGATATTCACAGCAGGGAGTTGTAGAGTCAGAATGAAAGAAAGTATGAAAGAACATGGTATTTCTTATAAATGAACAAAGGCAATCTTCCTCCAACAGGAAAAAGAAAAACACTTTTAATTGAATCTCCAAGTAGTTCGTGATTATTTCCTGTAATTAAAAACTTGAATTGTTGGTCTAAATCTTCTCACATATGAATGTGGCTGGTTTTGACACACCAAAGTTCTGACTGACCTTAACATCCTCACACAAAAGAAATAAGAAAATCTCCTGAGAGTCCAAGGGGAGGCTGCTTTTAAACTCAGACCCATAAAGCACAGATCAGGGAGTTTCACATTATTTAGCTGAATCCAACTTAATTACAATCTCCATCTTGTAATTTGAAGTGAAATAAATAGGCTGACCAGGTGGCCTTCCCAATTACCGCCAGCCAGCAAAGGTGAGAGAGCACGGGTATTTTTGTTTGTCAAGTTTCTCTTCCTGAAAAGAACAGAAAGCTGTGGAGAACACGAAAAAAAAGGAAGTCTGAGCACCGAAGGTCTAAAGTAAAATGAAATTATGTAAAGCTAAGCTTTTGTACCTCAGTGGTAGAAAATGAAAAATTACAAGAAGTCTTGGGAAGACTCTAGTACTCAGGAAAACCAAGGCCAGGGAAGAATGAAGATGTTAAGAGGATAAAGTCCTTGGAACTTTCTGCCTAGTTCTGTAAAATTAAATCAATGGCAGTACCTCCCACTGGAGCTGCCTGACTTTCAAAAGTTCAGTGCTTATCTAAAAGGAAAAAAAAAAAAACCTGTAAAATTAAGAACACAATGACATTTAAGATCTTTTAAAATTTAAAATATTTTGGTTGTGAGAAAGGGGTGAGATTATAGAGAGAAGGTGTACAACGAAATAAGATAAACCCAGCCTTACAAATGGCCAAGAGACCGGAAGTGACACCTCAGCAAAGGGTGCTTGAAGAAGTGAGCTTGGGTGGCGACCAGCACAGTTTGTCACTGAGCTCATTTGCTCAAGGAGGTACCACAGGGCATTTCCTGGAGTTGCTAAAATCTGAGCAGGGGAATGAAGAACTGACTGGCGGCCAGAAACCCCATTCATTGTTGCTCTGAAGGTCAAGTGGGACAGCAGCCGCTTTGGTGGACAGCTGTCTGGGTCTCAGAGAACAACACAAAGATGAGGGTAAGTAACTTTCCTAGCAGGAACCCAACACTCCACTCCTTCAGTCGGTGTGGGCTATCCTCAACAGTGACAAACCACGCTGACAACAGTGACACACCACATTAATTTTGTGCCAAAATACAAAAATCATAGGGGGTACAAGAGAATTCTAAATTATCTTCACAATTTATCTGCAAATCTAAAATTTCTCTAGTTCTTTTAAATTATTTATGCCTTAAGACAGGTTGCTGACCCTAGTTTAGACCTTACTATGTAGCTCGGGTGACCTCAAATTGATCATGATTCTGCCTTTGGCCCCACAAGTGCTAAGATTATAGTTGTCCACTACCACATCTGGCTAAAAAGTTTCTTTTAAGTACATAAGTGAAATCTTGAAAACCACACTATTTACCACCAAATACTGCCTTCAGGTATTCTAGCCCTCACTTAAGTAAAGTTATCAGTACATTAACCAAAAGAATGCTAATTTTTACACACATTGAGGTTATATCATTTGAATATAAACCCAAAATATTCTAAGTATCTGATAATTTTGTTTTTTTATATAGAAAAAAAGTACCCATCTTAGGTTGAAGAATTAAAAGTGGGTGTACGGTTTCATTGAAATATTTTGTTTGCTTGTGGATAAGGCCCTTCCCCCACCTAATATCTAAGAAGAGTTTGAGTTAAGGGAGAATGTTTATCTTATTTTAGAACACTTTTCCCTAATCCACCTTCCTGCAGTGCCAGAAACCCCAAACAGCCCCAGAGAGGCAGCCATTGTTTTGCTTTGCTTTTTCGTTACAGTTCTGTCCAGCACTTGATACTCAAGGAAAGGGTTAAGAGATCACAAGTTCATCTTACTTCAAGGACACATGTTCAGCAAACAAGCCTCACTGAGTCTTGAATACTATGATTTCACAAATAATCTGAAAAGAAAAAGCACTGAAGTTGGAGGTGAAAAGGCAAGAAATCTTAGGACATCTGGGCACTCCCAGCATCCCTCGCCATTTTCTTTCTGCTCACTAGCAATGCTGTTCTCACTTTCAGAACGGCAAGAGCACTCTTAGGATGCACTTTTCTCTGTCTGCCAATGTAAAAAAGAAGCAAAAAAGTGTTAGCTTGAGTTAATTGGTAATTTTTTTCTATCTCGTATTTATTACATTTAGCTACAAAGGTTTCCACATAAATCACAGATTCTTAATGATGTGTTTTAATTTCATTACTTTTTATAATTGTGATAAAATAAATATTTTAATTGCTGGTTGTATTTAATATGCAGACTCCATCAACCTTTGGCTTTTAATATCTTTCTCAGATGCTCACTTCAAAACAAAAATCCACAGGCCTTTTAATGAAAGCATTTTACTACACAGGAAAATTTTCCATGTGGTCGTTAATCAGTAACATGGGAATCGCTTCATGAGTGATACTGTAAATTTTACAGTTATATATTAAAGACAATTATGAGTGAGATGCCATTAGTGCTAGCCTTTGAAGTGAAGGATGCCACATGGTTCTACCGTGGCCCAAAACCTATGTTTTTCTTCTAGGGATCGAGTAATATGTACTAAATATATGATACATGACACCCACAGGAGAAAGCACAAATATAATAAATCCCTGCCCTGTTTTTCAACATCCCCACTAATTGAAGCAAGTCAAAGCACATTCATCTAACTGGGCTCTGCCTCAGTGGGGCCTTCACAGTTAGCAATATTCTACCAATTCCTATCTCAAAACAAGGATATGGGTGGCCACTGCTGGAGGGAACTTTTATGCACAGAACACTGTAAAGCATGCTTTGTGGTAACAGCCAGATCACCTTGCAAGAAACACCCAGCTGATTGAACTAGTTGGCTCAAAAATCTTTTTGCTTTGAGTCAATCCTGGTTTTCCAGCACAAAGTTCCTAGCTTGAGGTAGCCTCATGTCTTACAGTAGCCACCCACCAGACACATGTGCTAAGCTAGGAACCATCTTGTCTCCTGTTATGCCACAATCATATCTGAGGGAGTGAAACCAGGGGACCAGTTACTGGCAGTAGCAAATACTTAAAAGGCAGAGATTAGTTAACACAGAATTTCTACTGGCTAGAAGGTGCTCTAGAAATGAAGAGTTTAGTTAATGTTTTCTGGAATAAATGGACATAATCATTGCATGCTAGCTAGCCAATTGGACACTGTATAACTGGATAAAATAAATAATAATGTTTAGCTGGCCATAGCCTACTGCAACTGACCGCTCAGGTGCAAGAGTGTGGAATGATCCCCAAAGGTGTTTTGAAAAGGTAAGTTGGCATTCACTGCTGAAGACAGCCTCTGAGGTGGGGACTTGTTGAGTAGCACTAAAGAAGAGGTGAGATACCACATGCCACTCTATGCCCAGCTAGATCTTTCTCTGGGTTCTAACCAGGTAAATGAATAGAACTAGGAAAGATTACATTGTGTGAAGTGACTGAGTCCCAGAAAGACAAATTGTGCAAATTCTTTCGAGGCTTTAGCTTCAAATCTATGGATATGAGTACATATCCTCAAGTAACTGCAGACAGTAGGGAAGTTAAAAAGACCATGGAAGGAGGGTAAAATAACAAGAAAGATGTCTGAAAAGTCATAAGGAATTATACTATTAACTATCTACCTAGAAACACCTGTAATGTGTACAAGTGAGTATGTAAATATACATATATAATTGAAATAATTTTCCCATCTTGGCTGACAATATTCCTTCCAAAAGTTAAAGACCAACTAAGAAAAACACTAACACCAGGTATGAGAAGCCCTCTTTCTTTCTTTCTTTCTTTCCTTCCTTCCTTCCTTCCTTCCTTCCTTCCTTCCTTCCTTCCTTCCTTCCTTCCTTCCTTTCTTTCTTTCTTTCAAGACAAGGTTTCTCTGTGGCTTTGGAGCTTGTCCTGGCACTAGCTCTTGTAGACCAGGCTGACCTTGAACTCTCAGAGATGCACCTGCCTCTGCCTCCCAAGTGCTGGGGTTAAAGGCCTGCGCCACCACCGCCCAGTGAGAAGCCCTCTTTTGAGCTGTTGAGAATGGTTATCCAAGAGCCCCAAACATTACAGACCATTGCTATTGCCCTTGGTTGCCTCCAGAGTTGGAAGGTAAGTCCCCAGTGCTTCAGACACAAGCCCCAGGAGCCTGTGACCTAGAACTAACCCGAAAGCTTCTTCCCTGGGCATTAACTTTCATGGTACTAGAAGGTGACATGCAAGCTTCCAAAGGAAACAACCCAATCTTACCCAGCTATGACTCTGATGGGCCACAACAGTGACCAGATGGCATGATAATTCTAAGGGTACAGTAGTGACATGCATACCAACATTTCTCTAATTGGACATAAGATCTACTGAACAAGAAGAAACTCAGGCCTGGTCCTGGAAACCTAGCCAACTCCGCAGACCTAGTGACGTCATGGATCTTGGAGGAGAACCTATAACAGCCACTTTACTAAAGCAGCACAGTCCTTCACTGTACTTTAAATGTTTGTTCTTATACTCACAGATGAGTGCAGTCCTCACCCCTCAGCAGAGAGACTTTTCTTCGTAACAGACGGAGACCATTACAGAAAATCACAGCCAATTAAAATGCAGCCTTGTGAAGCACAGTCCCAAAGGATATATTTAAAAGACAATTCTCACATCTAAAGCTCAGGGATCATTGCAGAAGAGAGCACAGAAAGATGGTTAAAAGCCAAAGAAATGGGGAATTTGTTGAGATTATGTCTGCTAGGAATGTCAGATGATACCCACATGAAATCTCACTAACATGGCTGCCTAAAAGATGCCCTAAACAAGAGCTACAACATTAGACATGCTAATGTGGACAGTAGATACCCATGAGCCCTCAGCAATACATAAAGAACTACAGGTGACTAAGGAATCTGAGAACAGGAGAAATAACTCTCTAAGAAAAGACACCAATACCAAATGGTCAGTCCTAAAAACATATCCATGCAAGTGACATTATACAGACTGAGCAGGCTGTAGCTATGTATTTAGGAACACCCACACACACACTTTTGTATGTGTGTATGTAACAACGATTAATGAAAAAAGAGGCTATGAATTTGAAAGAGAGCAAGGAAGGGCACCTGGGAGGATCTGGAGGGAGGACAAGAAAGGAGGAAATGAGGTAACTATACTGTAATCTCAAAAGTAATTTTTTAAAATAAAATAAATACATGGACCCTTACAAGGGGAGGGGGTGAAATAGAGTTTGTGGTTCTAAAGGATATGAATAAAGACAAAATGTATATTACTTGATGACGTGAGAACATGTTCATGAAATGCTGACAAACTCAAAACATTAGATTGTTCGCAGAGATGCTGTTTTCAACTAAAAATATCTACACAGATAAAATACTGAAAACTGTAAAAAAATTTCACATGGATTATTTCTTGAAGATGTCAAAATTTTCGAACTCTTGGATCCAGAAAAAATAAAAACTGAGTATTTAGGATACTTCATAAAACCTGACAATGTCAGCTACAGTGAAAGTGACCCTTGGAATCAGAACATATTCTTCTGAACCCCAGTATTTCCCTCAAATAACATAACATAAAAATTACTCCTGCTAAATAATGGATGAGAAAAAGGAAATAGATTTTTCTAGAAAATGCTAAGTAGCTTGCAGTTTCATTTAAATGGGGACGTGGGGGTGACTGAGCCACTTAAAGTTAAGAAAGTTTGCACCTGGGGCTGGAGAGAGGCCTTAATGGTTGCTCTTCAAGAGGACCAGAGTTGAGTTTCTAGCACCCAGGTCAGACAGCGCACAACTGGCTGAAACTCCACCTTCAGGTTCTCCAAAGTCGTTGGCCGCCTCAGGCACCTGGACTCCTGTGTACACACTCACATAACCCACACACAAACATACACGTGTGTGAAAAGAAAGTAACATTAAAAAAGTGGGGGGGGGGGCTGGAGAGATGGCTCAGAGGTTAGGAGCACTGCCTGTGCCTGAGTTCAATTCCCAGCAACCACATGGTGTCTCACAACCATCTCTAATGAGATCTGGTGCCCTCTTCTGGTCTGGTGGCGCACATGCAGACAGAACACTGTATACACAATAAATAAATAAGTAAAAAAGAAAGGAAGAAAGACAGACAGAAAGAAAGACAGACAGAAAGAAAGAAAGAGCACAGCCTTTCCAGTTCTGGAACTAATAAATGCAGCAGTAGGCACTTTCTAGCCTCTTTATTAATCTCCAATACCACAGTTGCAGAACTTGATATAAACCAGATTTGTAAGCCTCTTTATGCTGACAGACCATGAACTTGACAGCTGAGGCACAGCTGGGAATTTGGACTCCAGGTAAGGCAGGCCCTCCTAGCTGACTTACCTTGCTAAGAAGTTACAGTGTGTTGGACCGACATTCAATTTCTATTCTTTGCTTTCCATAAGATATAGATCATTAAGTCAGAACCAATTTCCTCTGCAGAAACTGCTTTAAATAAAGTATCTCAAAGAGCAATGCAATTTAAAAATAATGAGTATATATTTTGAAGGCAGACTCTAGTTCCCCTGTGCATTTTAGACCATGTTTGTGCTGCCTTTCTGGATGCAGGGACTGTAGCACAGGTTTCAAAAGGTGTGGTTAAACAAGCCACCAGTAGAAGGCTTCTGGGTGTATACAGAGGGCCTGTTCTCCCTGCGTCTGTGCAGAAAACACCAGCAAGATGGAGAGCTGGACACACTGCCAGGCTTTATAAATGTTAATTATAATTGCTGCATGTTTTCTGATAACCCATAGCAGTTTAAATTAAAGTAACGTCTATGTCACTGAAGGGAACTGTTATTCAAGATGGCTGTATTCGTCAGCAGAACAGAACTCTTTTGTTCAACTGTAGAAAAGCAAGAGACGTATGAGACATGTCAAGGCCTCCAACTCTATAGCTTGAGAGACCAATCTCAAATTCTCAGAGGAATGTCCCAGTGCATAGATGCTACAGGGGTACACCTTCCTCGTCACGGCTGGATTCAGAATCCCCTGGGAAACTGAGAAGACACATTCCTGGCTCTGCTTGTGAGCATGCATCCAGAGAGGACTAATTAAATACACATCAGGAATGTGGTTGGCAAAAGGCTTGTGACTTTAACAGATTTATTTCTTTTAAAACAAGCACAACACAGGCATCCTATTTCACCTGTCTACCTTGAGGCGAACCACCTCTTCTACCCCAGATTCTGGCCACCATGATACTCTGCCCAAGTGCTTGGGACTAATCAAAAACAGACTACACCTGTTCAACCAATAAGCCAAAATAAATCCCTCCTTTGTTTGCTCAGAAATCTTGTCACAGCAATAAGGTAACTAAATGGTACAGGTCTCTCAAACTTTGGTCACTTCTACTGGAGATCCATGACTTCTTCTCCTTCAAGTCTTCCTGTATGCTTTGTTGTATGTAGTCCTCATCTATTGAATGAACGTGCCTGTCCTGACGCCGTGTAGATACTTCCTTCATGTGGAAAAGTTCCCTGGCTCCACAGTGTGGCTTTGGAGCCACGTCTGTCTGTTCACATGTCCCCAGGTTCTTCCTGTATCACAGAACTTCTGGCCTCTTTGAACAGCCTGTTTACTTGCAGTCCCCACTAGACCTTAAACTTCTCCTTCTCCTTTCATCCTCCCACCCCCACTGCCCAACTTAATATCCAGAGCTGACTCCCCACATGTCCCGTGAATGGAGGAATGACAGTGACTCTGAGAGAGCCCCACTGATCTGATGTCTGCTGTGTGGCTGCAACCTGCCAGATGCTTTGAACAGATCCCCTCTTATCCACACAACACTGCAAGCTGTGTGCTATTTTTGGACATTTCGCAGACAAAGGTCAGTGGGATTAAATAGCTTTCTCCAAGTCACAGAGCTCATAGTGAATTGAAGACCACAGTGTGTGACTTCACAATTCCTGCTCATCACACTACAGTCTCTCCCTCTCCCTGGAGCTAGCTAGCACACACCCACAAGAGAGCTGTGTGTTGGACTTCGGCAAGTACTCTTATTCATCTCCCAATAAAGTGGAAGACCTCAGTTAGCTTGACTTTTTGCACCTTTGCTCTCATGAGAATGCTCTTCTTCATGGAGGTTACAGTCCATCCCAGAGGCCTTATCAAAACTCTGCTGCTCCTCCTCCCCATCCCCCCACAGAGGTTAAGAGGCGGCATCACTATAGCCTGAAGCATCTTACCCAAGACAGTGTCTCAGAGCAGTGAGGACCACTCATCAGCAGACTTACAGAACAAAAAGGATGCATTCACAGCGTTAACACACTGGAGTGTCTCAAGGAGAAGCCAGTGGATCTGCTTTCTGATGCAAGAGGCAAACTTCCTTAGACAGCTGCCAGAAGTATTACTGGTGTCCCGTGGATGTGCCATTCGCCTCTGATGCTTGTTCAGGCAAATCGGAGAAGAGACATGGAAAGATCTGGCTGGCAGCTGGCCTGCCTTCCTTCTCACAAGTTCCCCAGGGCAGCATCTCCTGGACTGTATTTATGAGATTTCCCACTCAAAGGGTGCCTGCCACCAATCCCCTGATTCCTAGAGCCGTGGCAGAGTCCATCCCAGAGACAAGAGTGAGCTGATCAGTGACACAGAAAATGCCTTTATCTGGACCAACATATTCAGGCTAAGAACTGGCAGGGCTGCATCACTGAAAAGCTACCGTCTCCCCATCGGGTTAGAGTTAAGAAAAAAGCAAGACTTTCACCTGCATGAGCTCCCATGGAAGCACATACCTGTAATCCTAGGTGGAAGATCTCAGGTCATATGCTAGGGCATATAGTGGGTTCAAGGCCAGCCTAAGCAACACAGTGAAAATTTACTTTAAAAAAAATTCAACTTACAAAGCTAGAGATGAGATTCTAGAAGCATAGAACATTTTAATGTTAGCTTAAAAGTTTGGGAGATGGGGCTGGGCTAGACAGATAGCTCAGTAGTTAAGAGCACTGACTGATCTTTCAGAGGAGCCAGATTTAACCTCCTAGCACCCATGTGGCAACTTACAACTGTCTGTAACTCAAGGGAGTTATGGCATCGTCTTCTGGGCCTTCATGGGTAACAGGAATGTACTTGGTGCACAGATATACATGCAGACAAAACACCATAAACATAAAGTAAAAAATAAAAAAAAATAAGTTAAAGTTATGGGAACTAGGTAAATGGTTCTACAAGTAAAAACACAGGCCTAACTACCTAAATTTGATTCCCACAGTCCACATAAAAAAGCCTGATGCTGTGGCAAACAGTTGTTATCCCAGCTTTCCTTTTCTGAGTTGGAGGCAGACAAGATAATCAACAGGAAGCAGTCAGGCCAATACACAGCACAAGAGCAAAAACAAGAGAGACTCTGCCTCAAAACAACGTGGAAGAGAGAACCAACTTCCACAAAGCTGTCCTCTGATCGACATATTTATGTAGAAACTCACACACACACACACTAAATTGATAACATAGCTTTTATGAAAATTCCAACTCAGATTTCTTCGGGAATCTCTTTGTTAGCTTTTTTGGGAAAGTATCAAATGTTCTTGAAGAGGGCAGAATAAGATAGAATGTTTTGTCTTTTGCATTTCATAAAGGAGAGTAAATCTTCACCATCACCTAAGTCTTTCCTTGCTTCTGGATTACATCCTACATCAACATAACAGCTCTGATCAGCAAGCACAGTCAAATCCCACTTGCTGCCCTCCATTCTGACTGTACTAACAGCTTGCAGAATGACAAGAAACAGTGATACTGATTCTAACGATCTTGTATCCCTCCATACACTTCTCTAGATAACAGAAAAACCAACAGCATCAAGCATTGGAATTTACAAATTACATCAAACTCCTCTTTCATGTTCTGAGTGACCCTAAGCAGAAAGAGAAACGGCCAGACCTGGGGCAGCAATTGGACCCTCAGCCATTACTCATCTCAAATCTGTAACGACCACAAGGGGCCTGAATAAGGAGATTCTGTTTTAAAAGGATTGTTTCTTAAGCAGATAATGTAGCTGGATGTGGTGGCACACACCTCTAATCTCAGTAATCAGGAGACAAAGGCAGATAGGTCACTGAGTTGGAGCCCAACCAGGTCTATGGAGTGAGTTACAGGCCAACCAGGACTACATAGTGAGACCCTGTCTCAAAACAATGACAAAAACCCAACTAAAATGGAGAAGTAGCCGTAAGGACCCTACCAAAGCCTGCTCATAAAAAAAATGGTATTAATACTTGGAAATTTTCTGTCTTTAATAAAAGTGCAGACAGGATGGAAGTCAACACAACAAGGAATATCAATCTCATCTGCAGAAGTTTCATAAAAAAAAAGAGAAAGAGAGAAAACAGCCAGTTACTGTATTTGCAGTTTCCCTAAGTTTCTTTACTTGCTAAACTGTATATGCAGCTCCCACATCAATATCCTTGGACTGAACATGACAGTGAGTCTGGATTACTCCACAAGCATGTTCCCAGGTGATGTTCAACTCAACAACACTCTGCTTTCCTAGTTCAGCCTGAGAAAACATTCTTTTCACGGTCTATTTAGTGCCTCCTGTTTGTCTTTTGTGTTTTCTTTTTGATGATTTTGCTGTTTAAACTGGCCCTTGAGCAGAGTGTGGAAGGGCTGTCTAGTGTTCTTAAGTATGGGAGACTGTGATGTGCCTTACAGAGAAAACATCAGTGTTGGATAAACTTCGTCCAAGCATGACTTACAGTACAGTTGGTTGCTGAGCTCAGTACAGATGAATGGATGATATTTATTACAGAAGGTGCCTTTAAATAAACACACACACACGTACAAAAGCAATGCTTTTGATAATGAGCTGGCAAGAATGCTGTAAGCAGAAATCTAGTAGTGAGAAAATTAATGCTTACTAAACGTCAATATTCCCTAACTCAGCATGATGATTAGTGTTCTCAGCTTGACAGGATCTAGAATCTGTTAGAAGTCAGACTCTAGGCATGTGGTGGTGTTTCTAGACTAGGTTGAATGCAGTGGGAAGACCACTCTAAATGTGGACAGCATCGTCCCATGAGCAGGAGCCCTAAATTAGATGAAAAAGAGAAGGCAAACAGCACCAATATTCTTCTCTCTCTGCTTCTGGAGTCTGGACCACTCATGCTCCTGCTACCATGACCACCTCTCCCACCATGATAGAGACTAAACCCTTGAATCATGAGCTAAGCTAAAACTTTTATGACTTGCTATTGCCACGTATATGATCACAGCAATGAGAAAAGTAATTGATAAGTTATACAAAATCAAATGTAACTGCTGCTAATAATGAGAAGGGCTATACTTCTACATTATAATAAAGATGTGTGAATATGTGAAACAGGACTAATAGTTAAACAGCAGAGGACAGTTAATGTAGTCAGCTCATTTCTTCTTATGATCTTAAAGAACCCAATAATTTGGGCTTATGCTGGAAGTACAGCCAGATAGAATTTCTGTGTCCTCTATAAACTGTCAATTTTATTTTGAGATAGTATAGACTATTAATTAGGGTTCTCTAGAGAAACAGAACTGATAGAAGGAATATATGTGTGTGTGTGTGTGTATATATATATATATATATATATATATATATATATACATATATATGGGATTTATTAGAGAAGCTTATAGGCTGTGATCTAGCTAGTTCAACAATGGCTGTCTAACAAAGGAAGGTCAAGAACACAGTAGTTTTTTTCAGGTCACAGGCTGGCTGTCTCAGTTGATCTTCAGTATACACTGGAATCCTGAAGAAGTAGTCTCTAATGCCAGTGAAGGAATGGACCCTGCAGTGCTGTAGGATAATGCTCTTGTACACTATAAATATTTGTCACTTGTAGTTTAATAAAATGCTGATTGGCCAGGAGTCAGGCAGGAAGTATAGGTGGGGCAACCATATTAGGAGAATTCTGGGAAGAGGAAAGGCAGAGAGCCAGTTACCAGCCAGATGCAGAGGAAACAAGAAGAGAATGCCTTACTGAAAAATGGTACTAAGACACATGGCTAAACATAGACAAGAGTTATGGGTTAATTTAAGTTGTAAGAGCTGGCTAATAATAAGCCTGAATTAATAGGCCAAACAGTTTATAATTAATATAAGCCCCTGTGTGTTTATTAGGGACTGAATGGCTGCAGGACTGGGTGGCACAGAAACTTCCATCTACACTGCAGAAAAAAATGGGAGCAAGCAAGCAAAGAGTAGCTGTTTCAGTCTTCCTTGTCCTTTCTATGGCCTACTATGAGGTATGGACCAGATTTAGGGTGAAGAGTTCTACCTCAAGTGATCTGCATTTAACATGGATCTTCCTACCTCAGAGGATTCAAATAACCAAAAATCCCTCACAAGTGTGTCAGTGAGTTGTTTTCAGTTAATTTCAGATGTAGCCAAATTGTCAACCAAAATAGTCACCACTCAGACAAAATCATTATGTATTCTTTTGAAAAATTTTCATTACATTTTTTAAAAAAGAAATCACATATTTTTGTCATTTACAAAATAGATTTGATGATATGATGACTTCACTGGGGACCATATCCAATGGGGCACTATATCCTCAAATTCAGACTTACCTACACACACCCTAAGATTCCAGAATACTCATACTGAAGATTTGACCTTCATCTAATCTATATGAAATGTTAATTTTCATTTTAGAAGCAAGACAGTTTTCCTGCCTGAGGAAGGCATTCTTCAAGTCCTATTTTTTAGAAAGGTAGAAGAAAAAGAAAAATAGAAGAGACACAAGAAAGCTAACAGAATTTAGAAATCCAGATTCAAGTTGTTAAGACAAAAAATGAATAGTGCTTACTAATAAAAAATAAAAAGCACTCATTATTCTCTAAAATTAACCAACAATACTGGGCCAATCTGAAAATAAGCATCAGACAGTTTCCAGGTCATTCCTGTGTGTATACATTTAGTAATTAGCCTAGTAATATACAGAATGTGAATCACTAGCATATGGTTTGCTGGGTTTGAGTTGTATTTGGGGTTGACAGATGTATTTCTAATTCATTGTGTAGGGCCCAGCCATGACACGCTCAATAGAGTCCTGAGTTTCAGATTACCTGGTTCCAGGAAAGACCACAAACTGAGACCACCCAGGAATGAATCATCTAAGGGGAAAGCATCTAACTTTCCAAAGGAAATTCCTAACACTCCAACCGTTGTAGATAGAATCACCTGATATCCAGCATACACACATCCCTTTTCACCAAGACATCCCTAGACAAATGTCAGCCAATCAGGAATCCTGAACCTTAGAAATCCCTCACCCCAACCTCTGATATGATAAAACAACAACAACAAACAAACAAAAACCCTCCATCCCTACTGATCTTGAGGCTCTGCAAGTGTCCAATGCATTAGACAAATGGAGAGTCCAAGTTCGAGCTTGAATAAAGGCTCTTTGCTTTTACATACAGGATTTGGTCTTTGTGGTGGTCTTTTGGAGGTCCCTGCAATCTGGGCATAACACATTGGTACAGTGGTGGTCAATTCTGATGAAAACCTGATTGGATTAGCAGATGCCTTAGAATAGTGGAATACATGTGTGAATGTTTCCATGAAGGCATTTCCAGAGACCACAAGGGATCTGGCTTAATGAATTCATCTCTTGATGGCTCATAGTATTGTGACATTAACAAGAGGTGGTTAAAGTCGAAAGCAGTGAGGTGAAGTATAGGATGCTGAGCCCCGCTGGAGGGGTGTGATCTGGAGACTGTATCTTACCCTATTCTCTCTAAGCATTGCCACTTCTCTTGACTTCCAGTCCAGTAAGAAGAAAGAAGCTTGCTTCTCCACACTCTCCTGCCACCATGATGCTCTGCAACCCTGGCCTGATCCCTCTGAAACTATGATCCAGAACAAATCTTTTTTTTCCCCTTATTATTCTGCCAGGTGATTTGCTCACAGCTATGTAAAAGTAACCAATACAGACACTAAACTGGGAAATTCATCACCCCAGACATCTGCCCCGGCTAGGTCCTAAATCTTACATTTCTATGTTTGGGAATCCTCGTCATGATCTCAAATTGAGATAGGCAATGGGATGTCCTAATTCCTTTAACAATAAGCTGCACACAGAGAGTAGCAAGGAGCCTTGTCTATGGCACCATCGTCACCGGGCTGAGAAAAGAGTAAGACAGGACAGACTCTGCTGTGTCTCCTCGCTCAGTGCCCCATGAAGGCGGCCTGAAATATCCCAAGGAAGTCAAAGTAGTAAAGATCTATTTTACCTCTTAAAAGACTCCTTTATTTGATGATCCTTCGTACTCACACTCTGCAAATGTTAATAAAGAATCTGGTTCCCTGAGTAGTCACAGGGAACTTGGTAAGGCTCTACACAACTTCTTCCCTTTTGAGAGTCTACACCAAGTTGGACAAACGCAAGAGGCATTTCATGTCTAAAGCTCCAGCTTCTCCTGCACAGACTTAGTGCTGTTAAAACAACTCCTAGAGCATTAATTAGTTCCTTAATATCTTTTTATTCTCAAAGCCTGCTCTCCATAAATAGCCGGCGGGAAGAGTGTCTGTGGAGCATTAGGGCGTTGACTTTTATGCAGTAGGAGTCCTTTGACATTGTGCTAACAGTCTTGAGTCTTCCTTCCAGACCACAGACACCAGAGAAAGAAAAAGAAAGAACAGGGTGGATGCTGTCTTCGTGTTTGCTCTTTTCATTAAGACTTTTCAAAGAAGACTTTATTCTAGCCTGCATTTAGAAGAAAAAGGAAGACTCTTGCCTCCAGGCAAATAACTCGTAAGGGTGAAAAAGAACTCTGTGATATGACTCATTTTGTGGGGACCACTAGTGTGTGTGACAGCAGATCTCTGCAGACACTCGACAAGGGCTGCTAACACCACCTAAAAGCAATCTGTAACAGTCGGCAGGCACAATTATTAAACAAACCTGCTGCTTTTGTTTGTTTAATTTGTTTTTTTTTTTCTCTGTGTGGCCCTGGCTGCCCTGGAACTAGTTCTGTAGACCAGGCTGGCCTCTAACTCACAGAGCTCTGCCAGCGTCTGCCTCCTCAGGGCCACCACGGCCCAGCTTCAAACTCGCTACTTCTTAACAGCTAACTTAGTTTGGCTGGAGTGCATCTAGAATTGCAGTATCCATTTTGGGTAAATGTGACCTCCATATTTTATTCCCATCAGTGACAAGGTAGTTTGTTTGGTACAGTTACAGCTCCTTAGATAGTGTAGATAATAATACAATCGTGTGTGTGTGTGTGTGTGTGTGTGTGTGTGTATGTGTGTGTGTGTGTGTATGGATGTTTTGCCTGCATGTCTGTGCATGTCTGGTACTGAAGAGACCAGAAGGCATCAGATCCCCTGAAAGACAGTTAAAGATAGCTGTGAGTCATCTAGTTGCTGGAAATTGAACCCGGGTCCTCTGGAAGAGCAGTCAGTGCTCTAGCTGCCAAGACACCTCTCCAACCCAGAACACATCGTTTTTACAACTGATTGCTTGGAAGGGACATTTTAGAGTCAAAAGGAAATTCAGACATTACTCACTTACATAAGCAACATGAACAGTCCTGCCGTAGGCCACACAACGAGTTAGAAGCTTCACCAGCCGAGTTCTAAGCTCTTCTGGCTCCTAGTCTGGGCACTGGCATTACTAGGCGATTTTTCTGGTAATGACCCTCATGTGATTTCATTCTCCTAACACATTGCCATATGCAGAAAAGCGATGCTGATCATGTGGAGGGAAGTGAGGAGGAAGGAGACACCCTTTACTCCTGCAGTAGGATGGGTAGAGGAAGTCAGTTTGTCTCCCCAGCTCAGAGTGCTCCCTATGACCAGCTTAAAATGGAGAAAGTGCACGTACTTCTCAATAGGGGCTGTTTCATCAGACTAGAATAAAACAGTCTTCATTTGAACATGCTGAAACCCAAAACAACACACTGAGCTAGAACAAATTGGGCACAGGGAAAGATATTATAAGACCCATGAGTGCAATCTCATCATTCCTGTTCTTCATTTTCTTAGTGAAAAGTGATAGTTATGCTAAGAACTGAAATTAGCACTCATGATTCAAAATCTCAAAATTCCCATAGTGTGTTGGTTATATGGAGTGGTTTCCCTTGTATTTAAAACCACTAACCTTCATTCCTAGGTAAGTGATTACAAAACTCAGTATTATTAAGTCCCTTATTTAAATATGTGTTGATATTTTCCCTTCTGGAATGATATACTTTGTGTCAATCAAAAGAGAAAATAATCCTAAAATTAAAGGCATTTAAAGAAATAATTTTGATTCCAAATTGGGAAAGAAAGCTTTGAGTGTGCTTTGAAAATGGAGCCAAAGTACCCATTAGAGGAAAAATTAAGGCAAATTAAGAATATGCTTTTTCCCAATGACATTGAATCTCAGTCATTTTCTCCATGATGATCTGAAAACCCTGCAATTCTCACAGAAATCTGGCAATCTCGCCCATTTCCCTTCAGCAGAACAAACAATGGCACAGGGTGTGGGGCGTATTACAAAGAAATATTGTCTTACACTTGAGTTTGGAGCACATGCCAGGATTACTCTTGAGGATCATCAAAGGGAAGAGAAATAAGCTACACTTCAAGTATAAGCTATGTGAAATGGCATAATCCATCACATTTATTTTTCACGCTTGTTAATTAGCCAAAAGTTGAAAATAAGATGTCACTATTTGTGCAATTTAGTGATCTGTCTTAGTGGGATAAATCCAGAGAAATTGCCCATAGAGGGATGGTATGTAAGTATTTGACCTAATAGCCTACAAGATCAGTGTTCTTGGGGCCAGATAACTGAGTAAGCATGGGGAAACCTATGTCAGAATTCATGTGACTGGCCTGTGTTCAATGGCTAAAACAGTTTCTTTACATCAACAGCCCTGAGTTTTAGTCTTGAGTTCACAATGTGATTTATTATCAGGGAGATTAAAAATCTGTTCTCTATTGGAGAGCAAGGAATGTATTCACAATTTTGCATCTCTAGCACCTGTACTTGATAGTCAGAGGAAAAAAATCAGCCTGGTGACTTGGGTGGGCTTACAACAAGAATCAGCATCCTGTCCTGAGTTCTGCTCACTCTCATGATGCGGGTGGCTTTTCCATATTCATGTAAAGCATTGATCTCCTACAGCTGATGGGATGAGGCAAGAGAGATGAAATATGAAGATCTTTCACTATCTTTTCCAAACACAGGCATGGAAGCTTCAAGGATTTTATATGGTACAATCCCCCATCTTTAGGCATGGAAAAGGCATGATACATGATACCAATTATCCACAACACATGGACATACTGCAGCTCTCCTTTCCCTCCCTCCATTCTTTCTAAAAGGCAGAGCCTCAGTGTGCAGCCAAGGCTGATCTGGAACTCTATGTTGCCTAAGCTAGCTGTGAACTTATAAAACGCTTGCCTCTGACCCCCAAGGGCTGGATGCATGCACCGTAATACTCAAGTTCATAAGCTTTCCTGAGAAAAATCCAAACTATTCTATCAGAAGGGCTGCACGTAAGAGAGACCAAGGACTCCTGGTCACAGAGAAAAACCAGCACTACCCTGCTTTCCGAGTGATAAGCCCTGAGCGGATGGGTGCTTAGATTCAAACATTAGCCTTCATGCCTCTGCCAAAGCGCTCATGTGCTATATGCCTTTTTAATGAATGTTTAAGGCAATCCATTTAAAATGGACAAACCTTGGCAGGAGGTCAGCAAGTTAATTGGCTGGGAGAAAATAAAGCACAGCTCTATGCCCGTTTCAAAGACTCGTTTCGGATGCAACATAAAGCGCATGCATGGGGAATCATTATTGTGCCCAGTGTTTTGAAAATCCAACATAAGTATGACTGTTCTACCCTAAAGAAACTGGGAGTGACGATTTACCCAGAGTCCTTTCCTGCTCACCCACAATTTTCTTGTTCCTCAGGGTGGGGTGCTGCTGAGTGTCACAGCACCTGCCTAGCATGCGGAAGCATGGGTTTGATCCCTATCACTACAATAAATAAGTAGCAAGTCCTGAAGCAAATGTGAGCCCGAGTGTACAGATGATTAACTAACTGTAGTAGATGAGCTGTAGGGCAGGAACTCAGAGCTAAAGGCTTGGCCACCACTGTCAATTACAGGGTAGCCAGAAAGCATATCGCCTCTTTAATTAAACCTAAGGTAATAGGAAATGTCATTTATGAAAAATCCAAGGCTATGTGCAGCATGGTGGCAGGCAGCCAGGCAGCAATGCATCCAGAATGGCAAGTGTCTTCTCAAGCAACAGCATGCCTGCACGAGAAGAGAGTATGCGCACTTCAACAGACACCTTTTCTCTTCAGGAAGTGGCATGACTCTTACTGGGCATTGACTACAAAAATAATGAGACTCTTTAGAAAAGCCAGGACAGCGTCCTTAGCATCCTAACACTCTTTTAAGATCGATTCAAACACCCGCTTTGCTCTGGAAGCCTTTGCACCTTGGGAGAACTCTGATCCTCTGGGTTCAGACAAAGCTCAACGCATGTGGCCAGCAGAACATTCATTTTACTGCTTCTGCTTGTGCCGGTGACTCTGGGTAAACTGGAGCTTGTTGAGAACCTAAATGGCCTTTATTAATCTGTACCCTCACAACAGCTGTGTGAATGTCTGGCTGTTTGTGGGTTTTTAATAACAACCATTTAATTTTTCCAGAGAAGAGCAAAGGCCCAAAGTTATGAATAATTCAGCCTCGTATTACCAAGCCTGATAAATTTCCACTCCAACTCGTTCACCTTTGATTATAGCTGGTAAGATGATCAAGATGCCATCCTGGCAGGTGTCTTTTGATTCCTGTCATCAAGCTACAGAGAGAGTCGCTGGGGAGTCATAATCAAAAGTAACGAAAAGATAGCAAAATGGACAGAAGAGGAAGCATTTTGAAAAACAAAAAATGATCAGTATTGGGGGAGGGGAATGAGTACGATCAAAATATACTGTGGAAAAATTGAATAAATTAAAACAGAGTCAGGCTTCACTGGGTAAGGTGGTAGATGCCTTCTCTCCCAGCACTCGGAAGGCAGAAGCAGCAGGTTGGAAACTTTGAGGGTAACCTAGGATGTTTAGGGAGATTCTTTCTCAGAAACAAAGAAAACCATCTCAGGGTTTGGGCTGGTTGCCAGTTTCCTACCCTACTAACTCAGAGCTGCCTTAGGGAAAGAAAGAGTATTCTTTCAGAATTTGTCTGGAATAAAGGCAAGATCTGAAAAAGGAAGCCAAGGATGCGATGAGGTATCTCTATGGGCAACAGAGCATGCCAATCATGGGATTAAACAATGGGACCTAATATGAGGACAAGGGTCACAAGGTTGTCAGCTATGGCACTCTTTAAAGGCCTAGACATGCACAGTGGCATCATCCAGTGGATTCTCATTTCACCTGAAAAAAACATTAGGGCGCTTGAAGCCGAGTGTAAAGTCAATATATCCATCTCATATACTTCAAAGTATAAACCCCTCAAGTACAGGTAACTGATTAAGGTCATGACCAATAGACTTGAAAACTATCGTAACCAATATGGGAGTAAGGACCTG
Source organism: Dicrostonyx torquatus (assembly GCA_028555095.1). Taxonomy (NCBI): domain Eukaryota; kingdom Metazoa; phylum Chordata; class Mammalia; order Rodentia; family Cricetidae; genus Dicrostonyx; species Dicrostonyx torquatus. The sequence continues at coordinate 7,726,290 of JAQHUG010000023.1, read as the reverse complement.
CCTAATTAATGCAAGAAAAGTGTTGATTGGGTTGGTGAAATGACTTAGTGGAAAAAGGCACTTGCTGACAAGCCTGAAGACATGAGTTCAATCCCTGGTGGGAGGAAAGAAGTAACTCTCAGAAGTTGTTCTCTGACCTACACACACACACACACACAAACACACACGCGCGCGCGTCATAGTTGGATGGATGAAAGGAAGAAAGGTAGAAAGAAAAAAAGAAAGAGAAAAGAAATATTGGTTATCATAGAAAGCTAGCCATCTTGGGGGGCTGAAATGATTCAGTGCTTAAGGGAGTTTACTGTTCATATAGAGGACCAAGATTTGGTTCCCAGCACCCACATAATGGCTCACAGCAGTGTAACTCCAGATTCAGGAATTCCTGCATCCTCTTCTAGCCTTCTACACACAGGCAGTGCACATAAACTCATACAGGCAAACACTGCACATAAAAAGAACATTTTAAAAATTGTTTCAGGTGGTTTGTGGGTGTTCATACTTTTAATTCCACCACTCAGAGGTGAGTTCCAGAGGCAGTGCTACATAGTGAGAGCCTGTCTCAAGGGAGAAAAAAGTGTCTTAGGCGGTTCCTTTCTTGTTCTCTACTAATCTCTATGCTGGTTTTACAATCAGGTTCTACTGTAGCTATGCTCTGCAATGACCCTCAGAAGGAAACATGCCATCTCTTGCAGCTCAGTGGCTTCCTGAAATGTCTGTGACAGTCCCTTTGTGCATAAGCTTGGCTTTTTTCCTTCCTTGCATACTTTTGTGAAAGCTGAAGCTGGTCCTACTGGTTCGACATGTTATCACAGACTTCACCTTTCGTCCGTTTGCACGGCACTGTCAACTGGTCCAATCTGAAGCTGTCCCCTGCTGTCCTCCTTGTCCACCTTCCTCTGCTCGACAGTGGGTAAGCATTCATGAGATCCTTTGAAAATATATCTTTCGCCTGTCCCTCTATGCACTGCAGATACATTACAAAACCATGAAAAGGCTAGATTTTGAACGGTCTTCACTTTTACTGTATATACTCTGCTCTCAGCCGCCTCAGAGCAGAGAAAGAAAAATGGCAATGGACTTGCATGGATTTGGGGTTCGTAACTGACAAAGTACAGTAGGCCCTCTATAGCCATGGGTTCTAAATTTGTGGGTTCCACACTCATGAGTTTGACCAATGGCATGTCAGAAATACTTTTTTTTAAAAAAGTATTGTGTCTGTACTGAACTTGGAAAAACTATTTTTGTCTGGTGATTACCTCAAATAAACCAGCAAAGGAATTCTATTTAACAGAATTTACCTTGCATAATGTATTGAGTAATTTGGATATGATTCAAAGCAGATGAGATGGTGGATGTCGGTCCTAAGCAAATGCTATACCTTTTAAAAATCAGTGACTTCAGCATCTTCGGATTTTGGAATGTGTGGGGCCCTAGAACCAGACTCTCATGGATTCCAAGGAATAATTTTGTAATATCCATAGTACCAAATCGATACCTGCCTTAACAAAGCTTAAATTCTCTTCCTAAACCATTACAAATATGTATGTTTATTCACATGTATTTGTTTTCCATAATTAAAAATCTTAGAAGCTAACCATAACATCGAAAGAAACTAACTCCAACTCCTTAGCGAGGCCCATCAGTACCAATAACAGGAAAAAGCCCTCCAACTCCAACAACCAAAGAGCATTGTTGGTTAACATCATAGCACACACCAGAGGCAAGCAGCTAACTAAGCACTGAGAGGTTAAAGGGGAACAGAGGGGTAGTGAATTTAGGCACCCAAGAACCCACTGTCCTTTCCGGGAGGCACGCAAGGTACAGGCTCTCCTGTGGCAGGGTGGACTCGTGTAGAAGACAGCTCCCACATTGCTCACAACCATTGCACCCAACGGCCTAGCATTTTGTACTCTTTCAAACCTGAGCCACCACCACAACTGTTCCTTGCGAAGTCTTAAAACAGAGCGGCCAACTCACACTTGCAGAGGTACAATTAAGAAGTTCATGAAGAGATGCTAATCTCCTGAGTGTATTTATATCCCCAAGCTCTAGGAAGCAGCCCAAGCCTGGACCAGAGGAGCAACAAGACTGCAGCGGATGAACTCAGAGGCAGCACAGAGTCACGTCTGAGACAGACACCAGGTCTTCCTATTCGGAGCCCTTTCTTAGGAGCGTGGACCTTGTCTCTCTGCTGTGCTAATGAAATGACGTATGCATTTTCTCAGGCCTGTAGTCTCCCACTTCATCTAGCCCACAAATTAGGACCCTGAAAACTTACCACCTGATTGGCAACATATGTCCATACCCATGTTTGATTACCCACTCTCTCTCTTGAACTCTTTGCTCCCTGTGTGGGTCTCAGTGGACAGGTGGAATGATCTCTGAATGCTCAACACAACTGTATACTTCCGCCTAACAAATCCAGACCCCAGTTCATCTGCCTCTCTCTATTTCTTTGTTACTTGCTCTGTCTTCCTTCCTAAATCCTCTGTAAAGATGATAGGACTGAACACTGAGACATGGATAAATTGGTGCTATGTGTGTGTGTGGTCTTCATTGCATGTTTTGTAATTGGGTAATATAGCATAGTGGTAGCTACATATCAAAATTTCCTTCCCTCTATTCATAAGCATAGAGAAGGGTCTTTCTTCTTGCATATGCCAGTAACTGGGTCCCAAAAGGCAAGCATTCTGTCATCATGTCTTGGCTCAGTTGCTGCAAAGAGTTGCTCAAGTATCTAAATTTAGTGTTTCCCATGGTTAGCTCATGCAAATATCTTTTCCATGCAGCATCAGCTTTCCAGAGCTTACCATAGAGGACACCACCATCAAAGCAGCCTGGGAAAACAGTACTCAACCAGTCCTAACTAAACCCAGAATTAGAACTCAGGGCCCACTTTTCATAAGAACAATGGAAAAAATCAGTACAGTAGGTTAGTTCAGTTACACAGTTGTAACTTGTGCTTGCCAGACAGCCTTGAAGGCTGGTGTGAAATTTCTCATGCCCATCTCAGAAGGCAAAGCGCTGATTCGTGTTAGGATAGAGGCACGCTTGCACAGGGGTGCTGGTGCATACAGCATCTGTGGCCTTGGCATTCAGCACCTCCTGCAACTCTGAAACTAGCTCCCTTCTACAAAGAACTCTTTGACCCTCTGCCTCCAACACACTGTGAGTCCGTCATTATCCACCCCCGACCTCTTTGAGGGAGGTAAAGAACAGACATTTTCAATCACAAACAGAACAGGTACACAGGGTCAGTGACTTATCCCTCCAGAATTAGAGGTTTTTGTTAAATGTACAAAGTCATTTACAATCCAGATAAAGTTGTTAGACTATGTAAGAGTTCAAGGCTGTCTTCTAGAACATGCTTTCTGAGGTGTAACTACTCCACAGTACAAGCACTGATTTCAGCACGTTCCGGCTTTAACTAGTTAACAGAGTCCACTGGGTTTTCAGGGTCTCTGTCCCTGGTGAAGGGCTTTCCAATCGCTCTGAGAGTCTTTCTTGGGAACAAGCCTGAGACATCTGCCTGAAGCACCCTGCTCATTTGTGTCCCCTTCCTAATCCTTCAAAGAGATGCAGCTCTGGACTTGATCTTCCTAGCTGACTCTCCCTGTCTCTGTCTCTCTCTGTCGGTCTCTCAGTCTCCTCTCTCTCTCTCTCTCTCTCTCTCTCTCTCTCTCTCTCTCTCACACACACACACACACACAAGCTAAGATTTCACAGTGAGAATACTTCCACTTAAATCAACTTTCTTTCCTCCTTACACCCTCACAACTGAAGACTAAGGCCCCAAGCTTTCTTTTTTTTTAATATTTATTTATTATGTATACAATATTCTGTCACCAGACCCCATTACAGATGGTTGTGAGCCACCATGTGGTTGCTGGGAATTGAACTCAGGACCTCTGGAAGAGCAGGCAATGCTCTTAACCTCTGAGCCATCTCTCCAGCCCGCCTAGCTTTCTTTACAAGGTGAGAAAAGCAAACCCAAGGGAGCCCACAGCAGGGAAAGCAGCAGGGCTGGAATTTTAAGCTATAGGAAAATTCCTAATGGAGACTCTTGAGCCCTTTGGAGCATCTGAGCCAAAGAATAGTGGATGGCATGGTCTTGTGTGTGCATGTGTGTACATGCGTGCGTGTGTATGTGTGCATGTGTGCGCGCGTGTGTGTACGTGCGTGTGTGCGTGCATGTGTATGTGTGCATGTATGTGTGCGTGCATGTGTATGTGTGCATGTGGGTGCGCATGTGTGTACGTGCGTGCGTGCATGTGTATGTGTACGTGTGTGTGTGTGTGTGTGTGTGTGTTGGGGGTTGGGTCCAACGGGCCCTGAAAGGCGGTGGCAACTCCTGTATTCCCTCCCTTTGTCTGTCTGAGGGTAGCAGCCCAGGGAAGGGCACAGTCCTCCATCAGGCTTGTCACCTTTAAGCCCATTCAGGCTCCCAGAGGGAGCATGTGGTAGAAACACAAAGTTCAGTCCCAGGTTCTAGACCAGCGGTTCTCAACCTTCCTAACGCTGCAAGCTGTAATACAGTTCCTCAAGTTGTGGTGACCCCCAACCAGAAAATTATTTTTGTTGGTACTTCATAACTGCAATTTTGCCACTGTTATGAATCATAATGTAAATATCTGATATGCAGGGTGAGAACCACTGCTCTAGAACCTTACAGAAAGGACCCCTGAGCAGAGCCCACAGTTAATTCCCAGTGATGTGGAACACCTCTAAGAAGCCCTGAGAATGTGACTTGGGGACACTCTACTCTGTACCTTGGGAGAATCCTTTCCCACAGATACCCCCCACCGCCCTCTCTCCCCCACCCCCTCTCTTTAATTTCCTGGTTACTTTAAGCAAGTTTATCCCTGGCCCCAGCCTGTCTCTGTTCCGACATCCTCAGAGCCGCCCAGGGGCCATGGGCTAACAGGCAGGACAGCTTGCTGGGAAAAGGCATCAGGTGACACTGTGCTGATAGGCATCTTCCGTCCACTGACACAGTGACAGCTAAATCAAGGAATGCCAGGAATTGCACGTCACCGTAACACAGGCGTGCACACAACTCCAAACACCTGTGCCCTGAGTCTCAGCCTGCAACTTTTACAAACTCGCCTTTTCAATCTCTCCTCTTACTTCATACCACCCTTAGCCCCAGGTTTCGAAAGCCAATCATGACTTCAAAGATCCTGTGTCCCTTGGAGAGCATAAGCATGTGTGTACGGCCCTTCATGGGCACCTCTGCTTTTAGGGTTTGGCGGCCACGCTAACTGGTCAAATATGATACTGTCTTTTTTACTGGGTATGGTGAGGCATTCCTGTCAGTGCAGTACCTGGGAGGCAGGAGGGCTGCATACTCAAGACCAGACTGTGCTATAGAGTGAAACCTTGTCTCAAAAGACCAGGGATGGGGTGAAGCTTGGAAAATAATGCTTGTCTGGCATATCCAAAGCCAGTGATTGAAATATGCAGATAAATAAAGTTTTCGTTGTTGAACATTACTTTTCTGAGAGTCTGTCTCTATGGAACACTTGCAATAGATAAACTCTTCATCAGAGAGCTTCCATAGTGCATAGGGCTGGAGAGATGGCTCCCTGGCTAAGAGCTGGACTGTTCATGTAGAGGTCCTGAGTCTAGCTCACAACTGCCTGGAACTCCAGTTCCAAGGGATCCCCTTGCCTCCTCAGGCACCTGGCTTGACATATGCAGACACATAGAGATACATCATTTAAAAATTTTTAAATTAAAAACAGTACTTATAGACATGAGTTAACAGAGGACACCACTCAGCTTCTGTGGCTACCTGAATTAGAAACCAGAATTCCGATTTACAGAATACTGGGGTACAGGACAACATCAGGGTGGATGTGAGAGCGCCCTGTTCAAGATCAACTGCCTTTCCTCGTGAAAGTCACAGACTAGTGGCTTAAGGTGTCCCTTGGAAGCCAGACCCCCAATTCCGTATCTCTCACTTCTGAATCCCTGGAGAAGACCCCTGAGCTACTGAGCCTTAGGAACCTCATCTAGCCTTTGGGGCTGACTTGGGGTTGAGAACATTATTTTAAGGTGTATTACTTCTGTTTAAGCTGCATTTGTTTAACTCTGTGAAGCTGTGATACTTTGCCCGTCTTGAACACCGGATTGGAGGTTCAGAGAAGTAGCTGAGAAGGACATCAGGGGCCAGCCATCCAGTTACACAGCAGTCCTTGGAGGACGAGTAAGACTTACAGAAGTAAGAGTCCGAGAAAAATCCCAAAGCCAAAAGGGTAGATGGGATAATATACCAAGCCAAGCTAAGGCTTGATGGTCCTAAGAATAAGACTCCATGTGTGATTCATTTGGGAGCTGGGTGGCAGGCCCCAAAAAATGTCCAAAGAGCACCTGGTTAACCTTTAGAGCCCTGAGCGACCTGGCCTTAGGAATCTCCTCTAGTCTTCGGGGCTGACCTGGTTAACCTTTAGTCTCCTGAGTCCTGTGAGTCTCCGAGCTATGTTTGACCTGAGTTGATAATCAGATTAAGACCCAGAAGAATTAACGAGGTAGCACACAGACAAGAGAAAGGTTCATTTTGGTTTATGCTCTAGAAGATGAAAAAAGTCAGAAGAGGGCCGACACAGTGGAAAACAGAGGAGCGAGTGTGTACAAGTCGGGGAGGGGAGAGACGGAGCTTCACAGTGACCTGCTTCCCCAGGAACTACCCCAGTCCCCGAGTAAGCCACCCTCACAACAAGCCACGCGGTAGTCATATGGCAGTGTGCACTTCAAAAAGGCATGAAGTCCCGGTGCCATGATGACATTTCTTTACATCGCTCAGTCCATCTTAGTGCAAGCCATTCATTTGTATGCTCTGAAATTCCCTGTGTTCCCCCCAACACACCACCCAGGTTAAAAATATCTTTATAGCCCTTCCAAGTCCCTGGGCCTTTGTCTTCTTTCCATACAAATAAGCAACTGCTACTTCCTTACTTAGGGTCACCTGTCTTGTTGTTCAGTTACTCTTCACAGGCTCAACACTCTCCATTTTGTCCCACTTCCTTATACTTGGGACCATCTTGGCCAAAAAAAAAAAAAAAATGTCTGAACAAAGTATGCTGGGCCAAGGAAGTGACTTCAATAATGCCAGCATCAGCGTGTAGTCTGAACCCAACATTTGAGTGTTCCAGTGTATACATATACGCGGACCCAGCTTGTGGGAACTACAGTTGGTTGGTTCCTTCAGAAAACATTCTCCCTCCTCGCTTTGTTCCCGTATCAGCCCTGGCAACTATCTCTAGTTTGTGACATTTCTTCCCAGAGCATGATTCTGGCAGAAGACAGGTCCATGACAACAGGCATACATCAAATAAGCCCCATTTTAGGGCTTTCTTGTTTCGTAGTTGTACTTTTTCCCCAACGTGGGCTTTTCCAAAGTCTCTCCCCTGCCTCCACTGTGTCAAAGCGTTTCCTCACAGGACACAGCTGATCACCTTCCCCGGTACTGTGGAACCTTGTGGCTTTTCTTGCCCAGTCTCTCAGGATTGCAAAACTCCTGCCCAACTCAGTGCGAGTTCTAAGTCAGGCAGGAACAAGACGGAACACGCTGCTATTTCATCTTCCCGTTGCAGAGGTGAGGCAGCCTAGTTCAGAAGCAGCCGCATAAGCTTTGAGAAACTCATGGGCTGGGGTGCATTGTAGCACAGTGGTAGAGCTCTTTGCCTAGCTCGAACAAGGCTGTGGGTTCCATCCTAACCCCTCCAAAAACAACAGAGCTAGCAGGCATGCAGGCAGAACCAAGGTGAGAGGAGGAAGAGATGTGTATCTCTTGACTCCCAGAAAACTGGTTTGGAGGTGGGTTCTTGTTTTGTTTGTTTCTTTGTTTTTCATTTTTGCTTTTTCGAGGCAGGGTCAGTCAGTATCACAGGCCTTGAACTCTCTTGTCTCAGCCTAAACACGGGGATTTGTAGGTGAGAGCACCCAGTTCCAACTCGTGCTTGGCATTTCTAAACCAGCTGCCCACAGACATGAATATCAGAGTCCAGCAAGGCGAGCTGCAAAGATTACACTTCAGTTAGGAGAAACATTTCAATATAACCAAGAGAAAGGCTTCCTACCTTTGCATAGAAAAATTCTTTTTTCAGAATTTAAAAAAAAACACTTTAGTTATCATTAAATAATATTTAACAGCTGAGAACAAGCAACGTGGGCCCGAGAACTACAATTTAATTTAAAAGTGACCGTATGACCTCTGGCAATTCCTGGCTCACCCTCAGGACAGAGTGACCAGGAATCAGAAACATGACACAGCAGTTTACAGACACCTGGGAAGGGAGACAAACCCTAGAATCACGCGACTTCTGTACCTGTCTCTTGCTGGCTTCGCCATGGGGCCTCCGACAGCAGAAATAAGCGAGCCCTGTTTCCCTCCTTGGCCTCTCTGGTGGAGAGCAAGCTGAAGGCTCCATGTCCAGGTCCAGCTGTGGCCATCAGCCAGGCTTTAGAGTTCTCTGAGCAGAAAGGGGCCTGGCCCATGAGTGACAAGTCCTGCCCTCTCCAAGTACAGCTGGACTGTACCCTAGTCCATTCTTCCAGCCAGCTGGCCTGCCACAACCCACAGACAGACAGACTCAGGACTGGGCGTGTGATTCACTCACAGACAGAAAATCCTGGTTCTCTCACCTCTATGCAAATGCACTGTGGGTGGAGTTTTACTAAATGCGGATGTGGACACCAAAAATACCAGCAAGAATGTGTCTCTTAACATACATTTCACCTGGCCAAATAAGCTCCACCCACATACCAATCATTAAAGAAAGCTGGAGCTAACTGCGTGGGAAGGAGCCATTTCTAGCTCCCCAAGAGATGCTGGGGCAGTTCATGCATGCAGGCCGTGGGACTGGAGGCAGAGTTTTGTAGAGATCAGCATCAAATGACAAAGCCTGACTTGCCAAGTGTTTCAGTGCTGGTGTTTGGGCCAACTGCCTCATCAATTCGAAGCTTCAGCAATAACCACATAAAGTGTTCATATAAAGAGTTGAACAAACTCTGACATCTAACTATTTGAAGACCACTCAGGGACTTCCCTACTCCAACCCTAGGCTTCCGATGGGATGACATGTATCACCCCCCTCACCCAGCTACTGTCCTGGTCTCGGAGGAGCTGTCTGTGAGTGAATCACACGCCCAGTCCTGAGTCTGTCTGTCTGTGGGTTGTGGCAGGCCAGCTGGCTGGAAGAATGGACTAGGGTACAGTCCAGCTGTACTTGGAGAGGGCAGGACTTGTCACTCATGGGCCAGGCCACTTTCAGATTCATCTCTGGCTCCTACAGGCAAGACTAACAATCCAGGCCACGTCATCTCTCCAAAGCCCCCTTCCTTGCCTGTAAAGTGCAGGAATTGAATGCTACATCGTGAGCACGCCAGTAATTTTCACAAACAAGGCCAAACCGAACAAGCTCCAGTGTTGAAGGTGTCAGTGGGGCTTCACAGTGTTGACAGCCCAGGGCTGGGAGCAGAGCAAAACAAAACCCGCAAACAGTCTACACTCCAGTTTTTGTTGTTGCTGCTGCTGTTTTCTTTTGTATTTTTGCCAACCTTCCCAGAGTGCGCTCAGGTTGCAGGAGAAGCTTCAGCAAACTCTCTGAAATGTGTATTCTGGTTTCTCGTTTGCAGTTGAGAGCAGATGACAAGTCAAAGGTCACTGGAACAACCACGAACCGGGAACCTAATGGACATGCATCTTGTTGCAGACATCATCCCCGTGCAGTATGCATGCTGGGTACCTTGTTCTCCTGGGTACCTTGCTCTCCTGGGTACCTTGCTCTC
>JAQHUG010000023.1:7694913-7716303 GCA_028555095.1 Dicrostonyx torquatus | reverse complement strand
TGGGTACCTTGCTCTCCTGGGTACCTTGTTCTCCTGCGTACCTTGCTCTCCTGGGTACCTTGGTCTCCTGGGTACCTTGTTCTCCTGGGTACCTTGTTCTCCTGGGTACCTTGTTCTCCTGGGTACCTTGCTCTCTCTCCTGGGTACCTTGCTCTCTCTCCTGGGTACCTTGCTCTCCTGGGTACCTTGCTCTCCTGGGTACCTTGTTCTCCTGCGTACCTTGCTCTCCTGGGTACCTTGCTCTCCTGGGTACCTTGTTCTCCTGGGTACCTTGTTCTCCTGGGTACCTTGCTCTCCTGGGTACCTTGCTCTCCTGGGTACCTTGCTCTCCTGGGTACCTTGTTTTGTGATCAAAAGGAAATACTTTAGAAACCCCAGTGCACTTTCTGAATGTGTTTCAAAGCAGGAAAAAACAGAACAGAAATAACATTTGCCCTTTTGGGTTAATGGCAGAATATGGAATTGTGCTTTTGAATACCAGGCATGGGACCTGGAGGCACCAATCACAGACAGAGCCCCAGAACTCTGTGAAGTCCTGGCTTAGGGACTCTCCGGTATGTTTTAGACTTCTACAGTGTTCCTTTGAGGATCGCTGCACTGATGGAGAAGGACATAGGCTCAATCAGTATCCCCTGCCTAGGCAACTCTATAGACAATAATGTTTGTACAAATGCTAAAAATATTTGACGATTCTCACTCCCTGGCTATACCACTTTGTGTTTCAGGAAGAAAACACTCCAGAGTCCTAAATGCTGCTCAGGAACTGCAGCCACCTTGCCCAGGTCACCTGTTGTTCAATAGTGAAGTCCCTCTGTGCCTGGGGATGGTCTTCCTCCTGAAGGGAGGCAAAAGCAGGCAGATCTCTATGAGTTCAAGACCGGCCAGGTCTACAGAGTGAGTTCCAGGTGAGCCAAGGTTACATAGTGAGACTGTTTCTAAAGCAGACTGCAAAAAGAAAACACCTCACAATACTCAAACCAATTTCCAAGACCCTTTTTTGTTGTTGTTGATTAATAAAAAGGTACTGATTTTGGAGCTGTTAGTCTTCAAGAAACTGAACAATGTTGGATTGGTAAACTCCCCAAGCTTCAGATCCCTTCTCCACGAAGCTAGGGCGAGTTCTATAGCAGATCAAGGGCCCCCCCACCCTGAACAACCTCAGAATAATTGAGACATTGGTCAAAAAGCCATTGTTCCTCATAAAATGTCACAGGATGTTTCCAGGAGAGCCACTGCCAGGTACCGAGTACCCACCACATGTGAGGGCTAAGTGCTCCTCACACCTTGAATCTAGATGGTCTTGCCCAGCAGGAGAAAACGAAGCTTACACAGAGCCTGGCCTCCTCAAGACCACGCCGATACCAACTGGTAGAACCAGAACTTAAACAAAGTCTGCCTGACAACAGGGTGGAGAGCCCTTCCAGCCCAGCATGGCACCTCCAGGAAAAAGGTGGCACAAATGTCTGTGATGGTCAGGGGTCAGGCAAGTGAGCAAGACAGCTGTAGATGAGAAAGTGGAGCTCTGTGTGAACCCCAAAACCTGTGCCTTCTCTTAACGAGTCCAGAACATTTTCCAACAAAGAAGTTAAGCCCCAGCTTTCTTAATTATATATTTATATGTTTTTGGCTTGGTTGTTTTTTCTTTTGGTTTTGGGGTTTTGTTGTTGTTGTTGTTGATGATGATGATGATGATGATGATCTTTGAGGTATAAGAAATTTTATTTTTAGGTCAAGACCACCTGATTCTACAAAATTTAGTGATTTTAATTTTGACTCGTGTTTGTTTTCTGTTACTCCAGGACCTCATGCCCACAGGCTCCACGATGTCCCTCCATGCTCAGGCACTGTTCTACAGGCCCCACCAAGTTTTAGTATTTTATGAGAACCTGCAGAGATTACATAGGCTTTCCTAGAGACCCCGTCCCAGGCCAGCCTGGTCCCATCCAGCCTTATTTCTGGCTACGAAAGTTGTCTACTTCATCTCTTTCACTCCAGTGAGCACTTCTGAAAGCAGGAAACGTGAGTGGGGGAGGGGCGTGGGACACAGAGCAAGGAGCAGTGCTCCAGGAGCTCAGCTCTGAGGGCCTGTCCAGAGAGGACACGTAAGCTGGGAAGACAGTTGCTTCATAGTTGCTTCTGACATTCCTCACAAGTCATCCCCAGGCCTGACCTTCAAGGCAGACGGTGTCTCTTCCCGCCCCTTCAGTTCTCCGGTCCTTGGTTGTTTAAATGGGAGGAGAAACAAAGAAAAACCCAGGGCCTGGGAGGCCAGAGGTCAAGCTTTCTGGCTGACTACAGCATCTGAAATAGGATCTCCTCAACAAACCACTTCTTACAGCACAGGCCTTAGGGAACCCCAGAATGACGCCACAGGCTGGAGTTAAAACTCGGGTTGAAATCCCCACTCCTGTCAGGTTGTGGCAGCGTACACCTTTAATCCCTGGACTGGGAGGCAGAAGCAGACAGGTCTCTGTGAGTTTGAGGCAGCCTGATCTACAAAGTGAACTCCAGGACAACCAGGGCTGTTACACAGAGAAACCCTGTCTGGAAAAATCAAAATCGTGCCGGGCGGTGGTGGCGCACGCCTTTAATCCCAGCACTCGGGAGGCAGAGGCAGATGGATCTCTGTGAGTTCGAGACCAGCCTGGTCTACAAGAGCTAGTTCCAGGACAGGCTCCAAAGCTACAGAGAAACCCTGTCTCGAAAAACCAAAAAAAAAAAAAAAAAAAAAATCAAAATCGATTCCTTTCCTTTAGAATCAAGACTCTCCCTTAGTCTCAGTCTTAGTACTATTTTTACACATATCCCCCTTTAAAACGTTTACTAATTTGGTTAATTGCATGTACTGTGTGTAAGCATGTGTCTGGGGTGGGGCAAAGGACTACAGTGCACGTGTGGAGGTCAGGACAATTGTCAGATTGTGTTCTCATTCGACCATATAGGTTCCAGGAGTGAGCTCAGGTCAGCAGGCCTGGTGGCAAGAGCCTTCACCTGCTCTGTCATCTCAAGGGCCCTATATGGATCTATTCATACACATGGATGTTTATTTAAAAATAACAATATAGGCTGGGCGGTGGTGGTGCACGCCTTTAATCCCAGCACTCGGGAGGCAGAGGCAGGCAGATCTTTGTGAGTTTAAGACCAGCCTGGTCTACAAAAGCTAGTTCCAGGACAGGCTCCAAAGCCACAGAGAAACCCTGTCTCGAAAAACAACAACAACAGAAAACAATTATAATAGACATAATTGAATGTTGTTTCTGAAATGCAGTGATGTGCTGCAGTGACCCCTAGACATATACCAGAAAAGTTTAATTGGATTGGATTAGACGGAATTGAAATGCATAAAGAAACTTGATTGGGGTGTGTCTATGGGCGATATAAACTTTGTGGTGGGATGACAAAGTGACCCGTCAAGCAAAAGCGCTTGTGGCCGAGACTGGAGACCCAAGTTCAATCTCTGGAATCTACATGGTGGAAGATAAACAGCTCCCCAAAAGCTGTCCTTTGAATCCTATCAGTCCATCATGTCACATGTGTGCCCACCTCCATAAAATAAATGATTTTCAATTATTTGTAGACCTATGCTATTTAATATTTGGAGGAAGAAAATGACATTATTTATCTCACTATATGGGAAGCTTGGCCCATTTTTCTAATGATTTATAAAAGCTGTATTTAGCTTAGAAGTCAGTTAACTCCTCCCAGGGCAACAGTAATGAAGTTGCTTCAATTATGGCTTTCCCGCGATTTGCACATCACAGTCATGACCTTCCTCTTTTTCCTCTAAACTGAGCTATTTCTCATGATTCTCTCTAGGTTAGCTGACTGCAAGCCTATGCACAATTGCAGAATGCGGTATTGAGATGCGTTTGCCAGAGATGCAGAACCGTGATGCCTCTGGACAATTGAGTTTCATGAAGGGTTACTGAGAAGGGAGGAAGTGCAGAGTTACTGTGAAGACAGCCTTTGTTTTGGCAACACTACACACAAATCAATCCCACTGAGGGCCGGACAGATTCTGCACACCTGGATTAATAAGAGTTGGAGCTTCAAATCAGGTCCAAAGCTTTCTACGGTGCGATGGGGCTACACAACGTAGTCCTTCCTCTGAGTTTCTCTGAGTAGGACACTCTGAGGATGTGCCTTCTATCACTGGCTTCTCTTGCTCTGAATGGAAAATTCTAGTACAGTTTGCAAATTGCAATATGTGTGTCTTAAAATGAACAGGTGGTGGTGGTACACATCTTTAATCCCAGCACTCAGGAGGCAGAGACAGGCAATATCTGTGAGTTCAAGACCAGTCTGAGGACAACTAGAGCTACACAGAGAAACCCTGTCTGAAAAAAAGGTTGGAGATGAATTTTTGTTGCATAACCAGAGACTTCCTATGCAAACTTAAATACCAATCAGTTGTGGGGGGTGCACGCCTATAATCTCAGTACTTGGGAGGCTGTGACAGAAAGATCAACCATGAAATTACAAGCTCTGACACCTTATCTACACACTGAGAACCCCCACCTCAAAACCAAACCCAAACAAGAAAACACCTACATTCTCTCTACCCATCTTGCTAAGATACCAGAGTGGTAATGGAGCGAGCACTTTGTGTGAAGGCTGGAAGATGCTCCACTCTACAAAGACGCTTCGGCTGCTTTAGCTGAAAAGTTCAGACTGCCTAAAACTGTGTCAGCCGAACACACCTGTTCCTCAGGACTCAAACTAGCATTTGTTGAAAAAGAAGAGATCAAGACTGAGCAAATTTGACAGACTGCTCCTGAGGTAAAAAGTGATTGTTCCCACGAAGAAGAAAGCAAAAGAGCACTCCTTGTTTCCAAAAGCAACGGGGGTGCCTGGAGCCATCGTCTTAGCTCATCTGCTAGTTTGATATCCTTCTTCATGAAACCACAGGCTAGAGTCCAGGACAACTATTCTTATTTTAAACTTGTTTTATTCTTGTGTTTTAAAGTCAGTGTTGCCTGCATGTGACAAAAATCTAAATAGTAAAGAAATCAAAAAATAAAACTTCCATTTTTGCTATCCTGCTGGTCCCTCTTTTTGATTTGTTGATTATTAGTCTAGATATTTGTAGATGAGTACACAGAAATTGCACTCGCTTTTTCTTTTTGGTTTTTCGAGACAGGGTTTCTCTTTGTTGCTCTGGCTGTTCTCAAACTGGTCTTGAACTCACAGAGATCCTCCTGCCTCTGCCTCCCAAGTGCTGGGATTAAAGGCGTGCACTACCATCTGGTTACATGCTTTTTCAATAAAAATGTGGCCCACTCTTTCTAATATAATTCTAGCATTGTGCACTGCTTACTTAGCCATGCGCTTGGCCATGTGGTCATATCTACATGTAGGGTTTCTGTCATTTGCTATGGACCCAGCACGTGGATCCTATGAAAGTGATGTGACATTCCCTGTGGCATTCCTATCCACAGCACCAACCAGTGTTTCTTAAATATCTTTGGGTGATATCCTTCAACGCCAGCAATCTGATTTGACTTCCAGAACTTTGTCGTTTAGATGTGCTATTGAGTTTATAGATCCAAGGAAGGTCACTGCAGTAGTTCTCACAACAGGGACACAAAAAGGCAGAAACCTAAACCCGATTTTAAAAGGGCCACATCAAGATATGAGACCACTCCCATAATTGCTATTAACAGAATTGTCCTAAGACACTTTATGCTATACACCACATACATGCTCACTCAACGCAACATACACATCCATGCATACACTGTCAGTGACACATGGATACACACACTCAAACACACCTGGACACAGACACAAGCATGCATGCACACACACACACACACACAACATACATACACGGGCACACATACATTGCACAAAGAAGAGACTGGAAATTGTCTTTCGTCAGGCAGTCAGTTGAGGCAGTTTCTTCAACAGTCATAAAACTTAATGTAAGAAAGGAATTAAACACCAACACCACTGGAGAAGGGAATCCATGCAACTTCCTTCATGCAAAATTCAAAGAGACAATTACACAACCAATTTTCTCCCATAGAATGGGAACCCAAACCACAGTTATGCTGTGTTTACTAACGACTATACAGAAAATGGGACGTGATGGCCTCCTGATGCCCTGAGTGGTATTCACAACATTTCAGCATCAAAGAGAAAAGATGACCACGGGACTATCCCGGGCGGCTTTCTGGCTACTCCAGATTCAGCTAAGGAAGCAGCCTGCTTCGCTGCTGAGCAGCAAGAGAATGGTCAAAGCGAGTCTTCTCTGAAGGATCCACAGTACCACATGGATGCCCAGAACAGACATCCCCAATAAGATCTTTTCCTTTCTGTGTGATCTAAGCAGGAAGCAGGGCAGGGTCAACAGTCTGGGGAGCAGAGCACACAATCCTAAGGAAGCCTGCTGCTGTCAGTTTAATGGAGTCAATGTGACTACCTGCATTTGCTACCCTTAAAGGAACTGAGGGTGAGAGGCACAGTATCACATCTGTCCCTTAATTAGGACCAACCGGGAATGGGAGGTCAATAACTATGCAATGGTAAAGTCACGCAATGTGTCACCACGATGCACATAGAAAAGAGCCTTAGATCCTAACAGCCGCTGGACTCTGGGCTAACAGAACTCACAGGTTCCATAAACTGAGCTGTGCACTTCTTTCTGGGAGAGCTTGGTATGTGGATTTCTCTACGTGGTAACATTTTACATTTGTTCTTACTGGTCACACAGTCAGGAATCTCAATTCCCATTCTCTTGTGTATTTAGTCTCACACTAACTAACTAAACACGGCAGAGACATCATGAAAAGCCCGTTCTTGCTTTGTTATTACTAAGACTGCCTTGATTTTATTCTCCCGACCACAACCCACAGTTCCAAAGGTCTCTAGTTGTCATAAACCACACAGTTGTCATAAACCAAGAAAGATTTATTCCACTGGTTATAAACAGCATGGGGAGAGATTAAATATCTCATAGCACTGGCCTGGAGACTACAGGAAGGCTCAGTGGTGTAAACTTGCCTAGGATGTTTGAGACCTAGGTCCCATCTACAGAATGCCAGAGAGAGAGAGAGAGAGAGAGAGAGAGAGAGAGAGAGAGAAAAGGAGAAAGAGGGGAGCAGAAGGAACAGAAGAGGAGAAAAAGGAAAAAAAAGATATGTTTACTTCAATCTTACATCTCTATCAAGGAGACAAATGAAAATCCAGTCCTCCATATTTCCTCTCCTCCAATGTTATAGGTTAAATGTAAAAGTCAGGAGGTTTATGAAAAAGACAATTGATTTTGTAAAGACGTATGGGGAAATTCACATTAAAACAAGAAGTGGTCCAAAACTCACAGGCCTTATGCTTTACAATGTACAATAAAAATATACCCCAACTTTGGTCCCCTCTGGAAGGTTTGCATCCTATAGAAGAGTTGAAGAAATTAAGAGCACAGTTTGATGATGCTCGGGTGACTACATCTTACTACTTCCTCTACCCCAACTGTGTTGTCAGTGACCACCCACCAGGAGGACAAGCTATGACCAAGTCACCTGTCATGAGAGGGCTTTCTCGTGATGAGTGTCTCTGAAACAAAGAGGTTTTTGAGAAACCAGGCATGGTGGTATGTGCCTCTAATCCCAGCATGTAAGCAGATCATGAGTATGAGACCAGCCTGGGCTACAGAGATGGACTCTGTCTCAAAAATAAACAAGACAGTTTTTTAAAAAAAAAATTAGAAATTACTCTTCAGTAGCTTCAGAACACAGATGTTTGGGGCAGACAGCTTGCCCCTCCCTCCACACAAATGAGGCTCAGGGTCAACAGCCAACAAATGCATGCACAACTGGCTGGGCTGCACAGTGGCAGACAGCTTGCCCCCCTCACACACACAAATGAGGCTCAGGGTCAACAGCCAACAAATGGGTGCACAGGGGTGTACACATACACACGCTGTAACCTGGGGTGCTTCTGATGAAGTGCAGCATCTAGAATAGCGTTGTCCCTCCCACACAGAATAGTCTCTCCCACCTCCTCCACAGTCAGCTGCGAAGAACTCCCTGTTATGCTTTTTTAGAACATTCCAGTACATTCATTCCTTCTTTAAAAATAAATAAATAAAAGATTTATAGGGCAATAATGCAATATGTAAGACCACTAACTCCTTTACTAAGAAGCTTTTGAAACTTAAGTCCTCAGGCTGGGGACATCAGTCAGTGATACCACGCTTGCCTAGCATGTGGGAGGGCGTGAGTTCAATCCATTAGATGGTAAAGGAAGGTAAAATTCAGTTGCTCTATCTGACTAGCAAGGGAATGCCCTCCAACTGAAAGATTGTGCTTCGGTAAGTGACTGGGGCAGGATTTGATCCCAAGTGCCTAGACTCTACCCTCTCTGACTTTGAACCTTCCACCAAATGCTGCCACATTCCAGCCTGCAGTGGGCAATCGCTGTTTCCTCATCCAACACGACTTCAATCTCAACAACTAGTGTAACAGAGAGCAGAGCGACTGTGAGGTTTGCCTGGTAAGAAAACAAAGATTCATCAGTGACTCTAAATCTATCTGAGGCCTTGGCTCCCTGTTGCTGGTAGATTTCACGCTAGATGAACTCTCTACCCTGGGTGAAACCTCCCAGCTGGCGTAGCTCTCTTATGAAATGAAGATTTACTTTTGGACTTGTAGATTGTCCCTTGAGATAAAATAACCAGAGAGAGATTTTCCTCAGGTCCCCACATGTGACTGGAAGCTGGAGGCAGCCAGCAAGCAGAATTCACCTGACCACTGGCATTAATCTACAGTGCGCTCATTCAGAGCTCATTCAGAGCTCAGGTGTCAAAGCCAGCGACTCTAGAATCAACTCCCAGAGTCCACCCAAGCTCCTGTTGAGAGCCTCTCGCACAGCACCAAATCTGAAAACTGGAAACTTTGAAGGTGCTTAGGAAACCCAGAACTACCAGATTTTTCCCTGGATTGTAGATGCTGTTGTTACTCAAGAGCCAGATGCTGCCCACACCTGTAATCCTAGCACCCAAGAGATGGTTCATGAGATGGAGACCAGCTAAGAAGGCTACATAGTGAGTTCAAGGATACTAGGGGCTATGTGCAAGGTCGTGCCTCAAACAAACAACAACAAAAGGTGCCACTGCTAGAAATAACACAATAAAAAACAGATTGTCTCTTGCATTCAAAAAATGCAGACTGATTATGAGCTGCTCAGACATGTGGAATAGAGAGACAAGAGAGGAGGTGGCAAAGTCTAGAATAAAAAGCTAGCAAAGAGTCACTGCCTGGAACTCCTGTACCATGAGGAACCCACAGTTACGTGATTCTTCTTGTGGACCCAGAAAGTGTATGGTGGATACAATTCCAAAATACGAGTGTTTACAGTAACCTGAGCTCCAATGAGCATGTTATCAGTAAAAAGTAAATTTGTACGACTGCAATATATATATATATATATATATATAAAACCTTGTTCCTTTGACAAACATGTTCTCTGTGCTTGTAACACAAGAACAATACTGGATCTACAGAAATGTATTTTATTCTCTTCCTTCATCTCCTGAGTCATAGATCGCTCATCTACAAGTCTTGACAAGAAGAGAAGTATAGAAAAGAGGAGGGAAAAGCAACTCTTTGCAATCACATTCTTTGTAACTTTGTGCCTCTAAGTAAAAACCACCCATCATGTGCGAGGCATCAGAGCTTAGAGCTGTCCACAGCACCGTGACCTCCACCCTCACTGTACGAGGTGGAAATGGAGGCTTGAGGGTATGAATTTACTTTGCCCAAGTCACCGAGCTAGTGAGTGAGGAAACCAGGACTCCTTTGCCACCCTCTGCACTCACTGCAAACAACATTTCACTGAATGCCAATTCAGGTGCTAATCCACATTCTCAGACTGCAGGATTTCAGATTCCGGACTTACATATTCCAAACATTTTAAAGCCTACTACTTTTAAGTAGTTTTTTTTTTTTTTTGTCTCAAAAGTTCCAAGTTCCCATGTCCCAGGTAGCTTGAGCCCAGGCTTTGATCCATGCTTTACAGGAAAGAGACAAATGAGTTTTCTCTGTATTCCCTTGAAGACGCAGAGCCTAACTACTCACAGAACAGTTAACAAACACCCAGGGGGAGGCGCTTTTGGTTGACTCCTGGTTCTGACCACCTGAGGGGCTTACACACAAGGGCTGACTGGGCTGTCCACCTGCCCCCACCGCCGGAGTGACCGCTCAGAAGCAAGCTTTTAAATCACCGTCATTTCTCTCTTCTCCCATGGAACCTTCATCTGTCTTCTTGCTGTTCACAACTATTATCTTAAAAGTCTACCAACTAAGAACTCCAGCATGGTTATTCTTTTCTAGTCCTAGAAAACGTGTTTATGAAAAATCATGCAGGCCCACTCACAAACAAAAGTGCCCCGCTTGTAAATCTGAATCCAGTATTATTTCTGGGGTGTTCCAAGGATCTTATTTTTTATATTTTACAAAATTAAAATCCAGAACTACGTGAGTCTTAGCTTAAGATGCACACACACATGTGCACACACGCCCCTGCCCCCACCACCACACACAGGGCATCTGGAAATGGTCAACAAATGCATGTAATATCTCCATT
This sequence comes from Dicrostonyx torquatus, assembly GCA_028555095.1. Lineage (NCBI taxonomy): Eukaryota > Metazoa > Chordata > Mammalia > Rodentia > Cricetidae > Dicrostonyx > Dicrostonyx torquatus. Next base: position 7,705,719 of record JAQHUG010000023.1, on the reverse strand, counting down.
CTCAGCCACCCTGTCAGTCCTTATCTGTGGTTCTTACAGCGTTGTGCATTGGTGCAATCAGCATATTGTATAATACATCACTTGTTTTTCAGCTCTATTCAAAAATCTCAGTTCATTCAACAACAACAACAAAAAGCCCTTAAAACAGGCCTGGAGCGGGGACACCCTGTGTGGGAAAGCCATGTGTAGAGACTCCCATTCTTCCTGCCAAGAGAACAATGCTTAGAGCAGACCACAGTGTTTCCAAGTAATCTTTTAGCAATAACTGGAAGTAAAGAACAAACAAAGAAAAAGCCATGTATTTACCTGTTCCAAGCACTCCACAGGTGAGGTGACGGTGAAAGAAGGAATTCTAGTTCATCTTCTGGAACTTTCCGTTTCTAATGGACTGCCGGGTCATCCTCCTTCGGAGCTGCCAGGTAAGCCCCCCTCCATGTCTCTGCTGTTTTCTTTTGCAGTTTTTCCCAGTGAAACTCTCCTCATTTGCATAAAGCCTACTTGTAGCCTATAGGACTTTCTGAGCAACTACTTGTTAAACTGGCTGTCTTGACATGCTCTTTCAAGCATGACATCATAAATCTCCATGGAAACCCTAACCCCACCTGCGTACATGCCAACGTTACCTGTCAAGTAAAGACTTAAACAATCATCCGAAATTGTTCATTAATGAAACCTTTTCAGAGGGGCTTGGGATCTTTGCATGCTGTAATTTGTGCTGTTGGCAGCAATGTAGCCAAGAATGGCGGCTTCATTTTCAAAGCCTGAGCTGTTTTGCAGAAAACAATGATCAAAATTATAGGCATTCGTTAATCTGCCCCTCCCTGTCTAACAATGCACTTAATCAGTGGAAGGGGGGGGATCACAGTGGCACATGTGTGCCTCTCCCTTCCCTGCCGGGCAAAGTTACTTTGAAAACTCAGGTTCTTAAAAATCTGCAATCCACACTTCTAAGGCTTTCCCAGCTCGGCTCTCCCACCAACCCCCTACCTACTTTTAACCAGGAAAACTTGCAAAACAGGTTCCTTACCTGAGTGTCTGCATCTGTGTGTGCCTGTGCAGCTGCGCGCATTTTCAGTGGCCTGTGGCTACAGAGGGGGTAGGAGGAGGTGCAGGAAAAAGTTTAACCCTTTCCTGGCATGCGTGCGCATGTCCCCCAGGTTTACAGTGGTAACCCGACTAGCGCTGAGCATCTCTTTGGGGATTTAGAGGGGCATGCTCTGCTCTAAAAGACACTCAGGCTTTTCTGCAGTTTTCACATTTTAAAAAGAGTTATTTTTAATCTGTGTATATGTTCTTTGCTAGCTTCTCTGTCTATGTGTCCCGTGTGTGTGGTCATAGCCTGCAGAAACCAGAAACCAACATCAGATCCCTTAAAACTGGAAATAAAGACAGCTGTGAGCTACCATGTTGGTGCTAGGAACTGGTGCTGGGTCCTACGATCAGAAAATGCTCCTAACCATTAAGCCATCTCTCTACCATCTCATTTTTTTAAATGGAATCTTTTCTGGCTTGGTTTGAACACATTTCTGGTCAATTTGTGCCCAAACCCTTTTGGTTATAATGGTGAATTTATCATTCTTTCTTCCCACTACCAAATGTGGTGCAGAAACCCTATGTTTTCCAGTTTTAAAACTGGTGAGCTTCAGGAACCAGAAAGGTTTGCGTGGATTTGGTTCAAATCCACAGGAGTTCACGAACCATTGGCTGTCAGGAGCCACAGCATGAAGGGCTTTCGTGAGCCTGATGGGATCAGACACGATACCACGGTGCTGGATGCAGCGGTGCCTCCCCTAACTCCCTAGCTTCCTGCAGCGAACTGCACCAGGCTCAGCGGCAGCTGCCCTCAGAGGCCAGAGAGCAAGTGTCAGCCTCTCTGTCAGGGCCACGCTCCTGCTGTCTTCTGCAGAGAGCAGAGCACTTGCTCCGAAAACTCGGCTCTTTCTGTTAAGGAACAAAAAGGGTTTTGGATCCCATCCACTGAAAATCCTGAGTTCTGCATTGCCCCAGTGCACAGACAACAGATGGGACATTGCCTTTGAAGGGAACCACGAACTAGACAGCTTGGGTTGGAATACTCCTGGGAGGCAAGCCTATTGTCAGAGAGTCAATTACTGCCTCTGTGCCTTGAAAAATACATCCAGATGAACCCCACGCCTGTGCTTTACCCAATGGGGCACAAACACAACGTGAGAAAAACAAAATCAAGAAAGAAGCAGATCTGGGTTTGATTTGGTGGAATCTACAGATGGAGGAGGCACTCACTATTCAATTACAGCTATTCCTCGAGGTTCCGTTAGAGGAGCACGTGAGCGTAGATTCAGCAGGCAGAGTGCCTATAATGGGCCAGATCTTCCCTTTGGCTTATTTAGGAAATGACAGTATCTCAGCTTTTGTTTACCCACGTCAAGCTTGGAAAAGAGATTCAAAAAAATCAGCATGTGAAAGGCACAAGGGATAATTACAGAAATAAGTCGGAGGCAAAAGCCAGGATTAACCCATTCACAGGCAGGCAAGCAGAGGTAAGTGCTAGCGATGACATCATCACTGGATGTGGGAACCTTGGCTGATTTCATGCGCCAGCAATCCAGCAACACGGCCAACACATGAAGGCTGGCACAGATGCCAAGACTTGATTAGAGGTAGCCGGACCAATAAGGACTTCTCTTAGAGTCCCCAGATGAGAGAAGCCCAGAGCTGCCTACCACTTTAATACTTTAATAGTATCATGATCTAAACCAATAACCAAGTTTAGGTACAAAAAAAAAAAAAAAAAAAAAAGTAAAGGTTTGTAATGTAAAATGTCTCTTAAAGGCTTGTGTGTTTGAATGGTTAGTCTCCAGCAGGTGGCGCTGTTTTGAGAGGCCCAGGCACCTTCAGGAAGTAGGGCCAAGCTGGGGGAAGTTGGTAACTGGTGGGGCCTGGAGATCGCTGGCACTAAGGGTTATGCTTCAGCCTATGCCTTCCCCTTCCCTCCTCCTTGGTTGGCCAGAACACCAGGAAGCAGCCTCGAGTTTCCACACCATAGCTGCCCCAGCATGCATGCCTTCTCTGCCACGATAAAGTTTGCCTCAAACCACGAACCCAAATAGCTCTCTATGTGGGTTCTAATACCAGGTCCTCCGTTGTAATCAGGAGAAAATAACTAATGCAATAGACGCTTTGTTTCTAAATTTAGCGACAGCACAGTCATCTATAATTGATTCAGGAGAGCAAATCACACTCTTGAGTTTGTTTCAACAAGTCTATGCTATAACCGAAGTGCTCTGAGAAATACAGCCTCTGAAAAGTCAGGGTACGCGTGATCTGCTAGAAGGGGTTTCTTACATACGCCTGAGAAACTGTCATTCAGCCGGGCGGTGGTGGCGCACGCCTTTAATCCCAGCACTAGGGAGGCAGAGGCAGGCGGATCTCTGTGAGTTCGAGGCCAGCCTGGTCTACAAGAGCTAGTTCCAGGACAGACTCCAAAGCTACAGAGAAACCCTGTCTCGAGAAAAAAAAAGAAGAAGAAAGAAAGAAACTGTCATTCAGCGAAAGGCACTTCAGCGAATACTTCCTCTGTTAATAATCTATGCTTACTTCCTGCAAGCTTCCTGGCTCCAGCGTGATGTGAGAAGGACCACCATTCCCATCGGAAGTGTAGATGAGCTCAAAGGGATTGGGGTGGGTGGGTCTGCCCCAGAAACAAGGTGTTGGAGTCTCAACATAAATCTGGGAGGGCCCAAGATTTGACCCCAGAATACCCATGTTTAACAACAGGGTATTACCCCTAGCTTAATAAGCCCACTTCAAACAGGGGATGTGAAAACTCTCACTAAATTCAGCCAGGCCAAGTGGAGTTCTTCTGTAACTAACTTCAAAATCCTTATTAGATTGCAAAGGACGAACAGACTTTTTGTGCATTCTCCTCATATCCCGAGTGAAGAGTTGCCTGGGGTTCTGGGATGGTCCGTCCATGGAAAGTCTAAGATGGAAGTAGCATGGGCAACAGTGCTTGTCAGATGAAAGGCAAGGCTCTAGCTCTGGGCTGTTCTCAAGTCAGCACGGACAGCAGAGCGGAGCTAATAGATTCTAACTCAGGGCCAGCAGATAGCAAGGATGAAGATGAGGACTAATGAAACAAACCCCACTCTCTCTAGATCACTGCAACCTCATCCAAAGAAAAACTGATGGCCACTAAAAGAAGCGAGGACGTATTTAGTAATTGGAAATCATACTTCTATGTCATCAGAAGAAAACAGTATCTGAACTTCTGAGGGAGAGAGTGGAGGCCAACCTGGTAATCCTTCACCCCAGCTGACCCTGATCCCCAGGTTGTCACGGGATGCCTTTGATTTCTCATCGAAATCACACATTCTCATTTTACTATTGCTTAAAGGCACTGGGGGACAGTTAATTCTGTGTTGCCACTTGGCTAAGCTGAGGTGCCCAGGTGTGCCATGAAACACCCGTTTCGGTTTTGCCGTGAAGGAATGTCTGAGATGTGACTCCCATCAGTCATTAGGGTGTGAGGAAAGCAGATTGCCCTCCATAATTCAATCAGTGGAAGGCTTAAAATGCAGTGGCTGAGCTCTACCGACGAGAGAGCATTTTGCTATTTCTCCTCTGGCTCCACAGAACCCTGACTGACGGATCTCACAACTCCAGGCTGCATGTGTGCAGTCTGGTTTTCTGGGCATAGGATCCAGTTCCCATGGACCTCTAGGTGTGTAAGTCATCTGGAGTCACTTGCTACCATGTCAGACACACTTGCCAACAGCAGTAAACTCAAGTGCCCGTCAGGTTTTACCTAGCATGAGCCATATGTGATCAGAGGTAAATTAAAATGAAGTGATGATGGGATATGCTTAATGTTAACATGTGAAGTCTCCTGTCAAAATCCAGACTGACTCTGGGAGTGGTAGCGCATGCCTATGGTCTTAGCACGCAGCAGGCAGCAGTGTAAGGATTGCTACAAGTTTGAAGCCAGCCTGGGCTACAGAGCAAATCCCAGGCTAGCCAGGGCTACACAGAGAAACATTAAATTTAAACTCATTTGGGGCTGGGGAGAGGGATCACTGGGAAAAGGTGCTGATCTAAAACTGACCACCTGAATTTGATCCACAGAAGACACGTGGCAGAAGGAGAAAACTGACTTGTGCAATTTGTTTTCTGACCTCTGCATGTTACACCACGGTGCATGTACACATGCGCACAATAAAAAAATAAACAAATGAAAATACCATTGAAAATTAAACTTGGGGCTGGGGAGATGGCTCAGTGGATAAGAGCATTTGTGGCTCATGTAGATCTGGTGTTCTGAGCACCCACCCCACACACTGGCTCACAGCCACCTAAGGTTCCAGTTCCAGGGGATCCAACATCCTTTTCTTGTCTCCATGGTAACCAGGCAAACACATGTTCCAAATATATACATTCAGGAAAAAATAGTCATATATGCAAAATTAAATCCTTTTAAAATTAAACTCATTTAAAGAAATTATAAAAGACAAGATAATTTTTAAAACCTTAGGAAAGGGTATTATTTAAGATAGAAGCTAAAAACAGTGAGAAAGAGTCCCTGAAAAGAGAAATGCAAGCTGATTCTTGATAAAATAATGGAAAAAATAGACCTGATGAAAATGCTGTTACTAACAAAAAGGAAACACGGACGTTTCATGGAGTAATGGGGAAAGGACCTGGTCTTTAAACAGTAACACTTCTAACACATTTTATATTTAGCGTGCTTTTGCACAGGAGAGAGTTCCGGTTCCATTGAAATATCTGAAAACAGAAAAAGGAAGGAGCAAAGAAACGGAGTAAGAGAGAAACAAGGGGGACATAAAATACAGGCTCGCTCACCACTCTCCCAGCACATTTGGGCCATAGTTTCTCTCACACTGCATTTCCTGTCCTTACCACCCCTGCTCAGCTTCAGCATCTTGGTGCTGGCTAAGCAGCATCACTGACCTAGGAGCAATGCCAATAAAGGCTCAGGAAACCAAGCCATTGCACAGTCCATTTGTGCAAAAATACTTCTTTGGCGTAAGAATTGGCGGGGCAATGCTTGCTATTTGCCCCATACTCTCAAAAATCAGCCCTCGTTCAAAGGCCCATCCCGTAGACCCAGAACAAGCAAGGCTCAGGTTTACCCTTCCACAAAGACATGCTTGTGGGTGTCCCCTGGAAAACCACAGACAAGGAAACTGACCATGGCGTCAGTTCTGTCCTCTCGTTATTACCACTAATAGTGCTTTCACATTCCCTCTTTTTCCCTTTCATTTTTATGTGTGTGTAGTGTCTGTGAATATATTTGTGTGTGTATGTTGGGGATGTGCACGTGCATGTGTGTGTGTGTGCACATACACCTGTAAAGGTCAGAGGTTGACGTTGGGTATCTCCCCTCTGTGTTGAGACACATTACTCACGGAGTCCACTAACTGAATAGACTGGATCTTCTGTCTGTGCCAATGCTCCCACCTCGCCCTTGTTACAGCCAATGCTTGGCTGTCTGTGTGTCTGTAGGGGATCTGAACTCAGAGCATCTCCCAGCCCCTATTTCCCAGCTCTCTAGTCTCTAAATGTTTCCAAGCACCACAGACTACTCGGTGACTTGCTGAAGGACCTTGCACAGGCTGAAAAATCGAATGGAACCTGAAACCAGGTCTTTTCCGTTTTTGAGTGGGTGAGTGGGTGGTGGAGGCAGGGGCTCTGTGTAGCCCTGCCTGTCCTAGAACTCACCATGTAGACCAGGCTAGCCTTGAGTTCACTGAGATCTGTCTCAAGTGCTGGGATTAAAGATGTGTGCCACCATTCCAGTTTCTGAAATCAAGTTTTAGATCTATTTCGCTGAACCTGTGACAGCCCTTTCTGTACCTTTGTTCTCCAGTCTGCTACTCCATATTGTCTGGGATGTCAATATGTATTTCTGGCTACATTCCAGACCATAGCTGCCACCCTGGACCTTATCACTGCTGGTCTGTCTGGACACTAGGGCTGTCTCCAAGCCAATTTCATCATCCCTCCCACATATCACTGAAAGCTGATTCTGAAACTTTGCCTTTGGTATGATTCCATGCCATGGCTCAGATCTATGGATCCACACTTTCTGCTGGCATTCAAGGCTCAGCTAGCACAACCTGGCTTCCCTCTCCTTATATCCACTGACGTTCTTCTCCAAAGTGCACTTCTGCCTTTCCTAGGCTGCTCCACTCTTGTCGGAGCATCCTCTCTTTGACCCTCCCTACTGCAGAAGCATTGCCATCCATCAGGATTCTTGCCATAGATGAGACCTTGAGGACACAGAAGTTAACCAGGAAAACAGGGCTCCTTCATCCTTCTGAGACTGCAGCAATTTCTGGTCTCAGTGTGAAATTCTTCCCTGCTAACAGCTCCCTCCATGCTTTGAGGTGCATGGAATCATTTCCAATCACAGTTCTCATAAAACACAAGACCCCAACTATTAAATGTGTGGGTCAAACTGACTTCGCAAACAATGAGTATTCCTGTGGTCTTTTCTTCTTCCTCATTTTTTGCACATTGCTAGTTATTAAATCTTATTCAGACTAGAAAAGCACTGTCACTGAGAAACAACCCTGTCCCAACACGGAAAGCTTGTTCCACAGCTACTTGCCTCAAATTTCCCACTTATGGTGGTTTGAATAAGGATGGCCCCAGCGGGCTCATAGAATTGAATGCTTGGTTACCAGAGAGTGGCATTATTTGAAAGGATTAGGAGCTGTCACTTTGGAGAAAGTGTGTCACTTTGTGGATTTCAAAAGCCCAAGTCAGGCCCTATGGCTTTTCTCTTCCTGCTGCCTGTGAATCCAGGTGTAGAACTCTCAGCTTTTCTCCAGCACCATGTCTGCCTGTGTGCTGCCATTCTCCCCACCATGTCCGACAATGGACTGAACCTCTGGAACTGTAAGCCAGCCCCAATTCAATTGTTTCTTTTATAAGAGTTGCTATCTCACTAAGCCATGACTGCGAAAAATAAGTCATCAGTGCCAAATTCCACAATTAGCCTATAGTGAAGGCTGCATTCCAGCCACACTCTGCCCTCCACAGCCAGGCAATGGGGCCCCCTGTCTGATGGCCCTGCCCAATTAAAAAAGCCCAAGAGGGCCTAGAGATGGCTCAGGGGGTCAAAGTGCAAGTGAGTCCTGTAACCCACATACAAAGTCTGACATGGTGACAAGCATCTATAATCACAGTTCTCCAGGACAGGTGGGGACAGTGCCCAGAAGAATACCTCAACGAGGTGGAGGTGGGAACCAGCTCCTCCAAGTTGTCCTGGCACCCACATACCTTCATATGCGTGTATACACACATAAAAAAAAACTAAGTAGCTGAGTAGCTGTTTGAAAAGACCTAAGAATGTGGAGGGAGACAGAAAGGTGCAGTCACTCTTATGCAAATATGCATTATGCTGCAAAGTGCTCACCTGCATAGTTTAAGGACTTGGATGGACATTAAGGTAATCTCTCAGCTTTTCAATAATTGAGAGTCAAGAAAATGCATTCATAGTTTTAAAAACTCAAATGCAGGGCTGGAGAGATGGCTCAGAGGCTAAGAGCACTGACTGTTCTTCCAGAGGACCTGGGTTCAATTCTCAGCACCCACATGATGGCTCACAACTGTCTGTAGCTCCAGCTCTTGGGAATGTGACAATTTCAAACAGACATACATGCAGGCAAAACACCAATGCACATAAATAAACAAATAGGAAACTCAAATGCAGGGCCAGGGAGATGGCTCATCTGTAAAGGTGCTTGCCATGCAAGCTTGGCAACCTAAATTCTCTACCAGGAACCTAGAGAGAGGTAGTAGGAAATGACTAACGCCACAGAGTTGACCTCTGACTTCCATACTTGTGTGTGTACACACAAATGTGAGGTGATAAATTTTTTTTTTTGTTTTGTTTTTCGAGACAGGGTTTCTCTGTGGCTTTGGAGCCTGTCCTGGAACTAGCTCTTGTAGACCAGGCTGGTCTCGAACTCACAGAGATCCGCCTGCCTCTACCTCCCGAGTGCTGGGATTAAAGGTGTGCGCCACCACCGCCCGGCTTGAGGTGATAAATTTTTGAAAATTAAACCCAAGTTTAAAATTCTCTACTAGGAATTTTCCAGTACTTAAACTAAGATTTTGAAGCAGGGACACATTCTTCTTTTTTTTGTGTGTTTGATAGCAAGGAATCCGAAGATTCCTAGATTCCTACTACCAGGCTAGCATCTAAAATGCCAGATACATCATTTTTGACTTTCCCTCAACCGTGCTAGAGAGGCAGCCAGGACTACAGCCCACAAAGGAATAGCTGGTATTTAGAAGCTGAGTCTGGAGCTGTGCATCAGAAGGTCTGTGGACACAGCGAGCACACAGATGTGGCCTTCAAAGTCTCCCCCTTTTAGATAATCAGCACCCAACACAAGAGGTGGAGATGGAACTTGGCCTCTGTTCTCATCAGGAGAAAACAGCTGCTAAGTCACCTAGCAACTCAGCGGAGGTGTTATTGGGGACAGGAGGTCAGTATCTGAGGCCACTAACCCATTTCCCTTCCCATTTAACACAGATTTTTATCTTTTCTACCCTTATCTCCATCCCCTTCAAGTGTATTGTCCCTTGTGTCCCTTGTGTGTGACAAGATTTACTCTAAACTTACAAGCCCCGGGCCTGGCATGGTGGCTCAGGAAACAGACGCATCCCTGAGAGTTCAAGACCACCCTGGTTATATAAGGGGTTCCAGGATAGCCAGGACTGCATAGTGACACCCTGTCTAAGAAACGAACAACAATAACAAAAAGCAAGCTTACAGGCCAGTACCTTTGTCATTTAGAATAGTGGAATAAACACGGATTCCCAGTTCACACTTCTTTTGGTTCAAATCCCAGCTTTTCCTTGATGTGTAATCGTTACTGAGCTTAAGTTACTTCCATATGAATAACTTTGTATCAAATATGGTATTTCCCACACCGGAGACACGAAGGGGAAAAAGCACGTATCCTATTGCTCAAGTGCACATGGATGCTGCGGAGCCTCCTCTGAAGGAAAGGGAGCCCTCCTTCCTTACTCAGGAGTGAGTTATCGGCCCATCTTTAGGTCAGGGAGGTTTCCCATTTCCTCTTCAGTCCACAGTCTGCCTTTTTGCAATACAAAGGAGAAAAAAATCAAATGTGAAAAAGAGCACTATTCACAGCTTCAGGCAGTCTGATAGAGTCCTTAGAGAACATTCCACTTAAGGCAGAAAGGGAACTAAGGACAAGCTGTGGACTGAAATTGTACCAGATGATGCCCATACCCATCTCTATGAAAAATCAGCGCTGAATGACTTAGACAGAACTGTGGCATCTAACTGTCCGGACAGAAGACTGAAAACATTGAGCTTACCTCAGCCCCTGGAAGTCTGTAGTGCCCTCCCTCCCTCCCCCTACCTGCTCCCCTCCAGGCAGTCTCCAGCCTCAGAGGTCAATCTGACAAGAGGCCAGTGAGGGCCTCAGAGGAAGCCACACATCTCCTGTGACCCTAAACCCACTCAGTCTGCTAAAAAGTAATTGCACACAGCCCGGAAACAATAAAACCCTGTGCCACACAGCTGGGTGATATCTTTGTGGCTGTCAAGATAACCAGAGAAAACAGGTAGCTGAAGGCAGCAGAAGGCAAAGGATGCAAAAGAAAGCATCTGTGATTTCTACAAAAGAAGTAAAAAGAACAGCAGCAAAAAGCCTGACGTCAGCTTGAAGAAAAGAGGCTTGTCACAAGTCTGTTCGCAGATGCTCTATTCACCTTGACGTGTCCTCAGGGATATTTGCATTCATTCACTCACTCACTCACTCA
>JAQHUG010000023.1:7669259-7684088 GCA_028555095.1 Dicrostonyx torquatus | reverse complement strand
TCAAGGTCATCCTCAGCCACACACAGAGTTCAAGCTAGCCTGGGCTATGGGAGACTACCTTTAAAACAAAACAAACCAAGTTCTAATGAATCTGAGAGGTTTCTGTCAGCGCTTGCTCACATTGCACTTTGTTTCCCAGGATCCTGGGTTCTGAACACACACCATGCATGCTTCGCATGTCATCTGCCACCATGCCACAACTTGCCAGCAAATGCTTCTGGAAACGCTGTGGCTCAGATTCAATTACTTTATGTTTGAATTTCAGTGTTTTCACTATTTATGCAAGCTTTATGCTCTTATAGAAAAAGATTGGTTTAATTATGGAAAATAAGGACTTTAAATAGCTTCCTACTGTCATCCTTCAGCGTGTATCAAATTAGTGTATCTTCAACATGTATTATCTTAGGATATGTGATTTCTATCTTAGAATGTTTGAGAGCTGCCTTGAGATTCATTTTTTTTTAAAAAAAATCATTCAGCAAATATTGACTTGGAATTGGAACAGAATTTCCAAAAATTTCTGAAATGGCTTTAAACATATTTTTGACATTGGTGCTACATGTTTGTATCGTGATGCTCTTAGCACTATTATAAAATCAAACTATCAACACTGAAAAGTTTTAAAAATCTTGCTGTATCAAATATTCAACCAAGATTTAAATCCTTATATAAAAATAAACAAGCACACTCATGTTGGTGTGCAAATTTGTTTTCATCTTTAATAAATGATCATATTTTATACACCCCACACACACACGCACACACACACACAACTGTGGTAGCACATGCATTCAATCCCAATTCCAATACTGAGGAGGCAGAGAGGCAAGCAGATTCCTATGATGAGTTCTAGGCCAACTTGGTCTATATAAGGAATTCCAACCTAGTCAGAGCTACATAGTGAGACTCTGTCTCAAAAAAAGAAAAATGGGGGGGGGAGGAGGAAGAACTTTCTTTTCCAGTTAATTGATGTTTAAGATGTTTATTTAAAAGTTTTATTTTTAATTATAACTGTGCATCTATGCATATGAATACAGTTGCCCAGAGTCCAGAGGAAGACATTGGATTCCCTGGAGCAGGAGTTATAAGGGCTTGTAAGCTCCTCAGCTTGGGAACTTGAGTCCTCTGGGGAGCAGTGCATGCCCTTAACCACTGAGCTATCTCTCCAGTTCCAAAGGGGTTGTTTTAAAATAAGCTTCTTTATGATTTAGCTCTAGTAAATGTTTGATTTATATGCCTCTCTTATAATTGTATGACTCTTATATCCAGAGTCATACAAATCTTCCCAGATGAAAGACTCCGGGGCAAAAAAAGTTTAGGAAGTCCGTAACCCATGGTGCTATCACTGTTCCCAAAATTCCTGAGATGACCATATGTCTGCCACCTTTCTTAAACAGCTCTGAGTTACAACTGTTGCCCAGTAAAATTATTTATAGAGTTCTCTTTTATTCTCAAAGGTGTGAGTTACATGATCACTCAAGGTTTCCTTGTATACAGATGCCTGATGAAACAAAGTCCCCGGGGTAGTGTCGTCAGCCTTCTGTCACTCCATGAGATGGTGGGAGTGCATGGGTGCGTGAGACACAGTCCTGGCCCAGGAACCCCACATTGTAACTGGGGAAACCGATGCACAGGCAGAGATACAGAGCAGAGCACAGCGGCAGATGTGCACATGCATCTGCAGGTGATGGTGGCCTCAGAGATGCTGCTCCTTCAGCTCACCCTAAGAAAGCCGTACACATCCCAACGGAGCACACTCAGAGAAGCACACGCGGTGAAACACACTCAGAGAAGCACACTCAGAGAAGAACACACTCAGTGAAGCACACTTGGTGAAACACACTCAGAGAAGCACATTCAGAGAAGAACACACTCAGAGCAGCACACTCAGAGCAGCACACTCAGAGAAGCACACTCAGAGAAGCACACTCAGAGAAGCACACGTGGCGACGCGCACTCAGAGAAGCACACGTAATGACGCACATGCACTGACGTACACACAGTGAACCACGCGTGGAGCAGCCAGAATCAAATCTTGAGATTCTAACTGGGACTCTCTCTCCTTTATTATTTTCCCACCCCCACCCCTTCCAATGTCCCTAACCTGTCAGTTCTTGAATGCCCAGGTGCAGTCTCAGTTCTTGGGGGCCCAGGTCCATCAGCACAGAGGCAGTCTCTCCAGTCCTCCTGACACCCACTGACCAACACCTGTATACTTTTCTTAATCCTCACACACCCTAAGGAAATGCTGCTTCCCTACCCAAATTGTACGCCAACCCCCCCCCCCAGCTATTTCTCTTAAATGATTTTCCCCCTTAGGTAAATGCAGCTCCATCCTTCCAGCCACCTGGATCAAATATTGTGAAGATGTTTCTGACTTCTCTTTTCTACTCAACACTACCTCTGATCTTGGCAAATTCCTTTGGCTTTGCATCCAGTAGACGTCAGGAATCTGCTTGCTTCTTATCGCCTGCTGCTTATCACCACCTAGCCTAAAGCAGCACGGATTTTCTTGCCTGCTTTACTTCAGGAGCCCCCTTAACAGGCCTCTCTGCCCCTCCCCCAATCCACTTGTGCTAAGCTCCACACAACACCTCAGCCACTAAGTGCCTTCGAAAACGCCTGGTAGAGTTCTTGAATTCTTACCTAAGATGCTTAAGGCCCTAGATTCTCTACCAGGGTTCCAAATTAATTAAAATTAATTTCTTTAAATAAAAGGCAAGTCATATTTGCTAGCAGTGCCTCACCTCCCATAAAGTTAGCGCCAAAGACCTCCCTACAGTTCCTCAAGCCCTACAGAATCCGGCCTGGGCGACCTCTCAACGCCATTCCCTCCTATCCTCCTCCCAAGTTCCTGCTCTGCCCTCTCATGCTATGAATTCGGTTTATTCTCATCTGTGCTAGAGTGTCACCTCAGTGACATGCTCTCTGATAATCCTTATGACTTTACCCCCACCCCTTGCTCTTCCCTTATTTTTCCCTATAGCCTTATTTTTAGCCAATAGAATCACCAGCTAAAGCAAAGAATCTCCAGTAAAATATGAAGCTTAGGAACATAAAAAAATATTTTTGGCCTAAGTCTATCCCACACAATATTTAAGAAACACTCTTGCTTTAACATTATTCACTGTTTCTCTGAAACTATTTACTAGCTCCCGCATCCCAGCCATCTGACAGGCTCCTCATTTTTCTTGTTTGTTCATTGTTTGCTTCTGCCCCACCCTTGGCCCTTAGAACATCATCAGTCCAATGAAGGGGACTATTTTTCAATCTGGGTTCTGCATCGCTGGATCCCCAGCGTCTGGTACAGTGACTACTACACAACAGAAGTTCAATATTCATGGAGTGAACGAGTAAGCGAAGTGAGGCATCTGACCACCCCAACCTCGGAAACATCAATGAATTCCTCCGCTTGTTTCAGAGTTGCTTCTTACATTGGTCCTGGTCTACTTGCCCCCTCTAGAATCGGGGTCTTTTCTTTAAGGACAGACCCAGAGGTTGAATTCCTGTAGGAAGATCGGACCTATCAAAAGAGTGAGTGGGGAGGAGGGCTTAGCCTGAATGCCACCAACCCCGAGACCCTCAAACCGAGCTTAAATGCTGGGACGTTCGGACTGACGCCTCTAGGCTCAAGGATTCATTGAGCATTTAAGAGACAGGCTTCCTTTTCAGTTCGCTGGGGGATTTCTCTCTCCTGGATTGTATTTTCTTCTGTCTGGCTCAGTTTTGCATTTTCAATGTGGATGAGTCATGTGCTACTTCCTTTTTTTTTTTTCATTTTAAAAAACACACACCTTTTCCCTTGTGCATAATCCCCACTCCCACGCGCTGCCGTGCACAGCTCTGCACTCCTGCACATCTTTGTGTTACTAACTGGCCCCTGCATGAACCTGGACGGGTAGGGCAGGGGCGGTTTAAGATTGTGTGGTAGGTGCCCCCACAGCCTACTCAGTGAGGGGGCCGATGAGCGCCAGCATCACTGTCTGCAGCTACCCACCCTCCCGGCAAGATTTATTTGGAACTATATAAGGTTCTGGAAATTCCCTACGGAAAAGACAAGTCTATTATAAACACAATGTAAAAAAGAAACTGCCTGGAGAAAATACAGGAAAGCTGTTTTAAGAACTCCCAACTTTTACATTTAAACAGAAAGCCCAGCGTTCTATCTATCATCCACATGCTCAAGTACTCCCCTGCCGTTCGGATCTGCAAAATACAAACATACTTAAACTCCAATTTAACTCTAAAGCACTGCAAAACTTTGTATCCTGCAAGAAGCTCCCCCCATGGAAACTCCTAACCAATGAATGGAACCGCAGCGCCCTGGAGGTAGGCGCAAAACTGCCTTTCAGAGCCTCCTGAAGCACCGGGAAATTATCAAAACGTTGTCGGGTGATTCATTTGTCATTGCTTAGGGATCCCGCACAAATTGCTTGTTCACTGTTCGACCAATTTGACACCATGCACCGCCTCTTCTCCTGTTTAGGAAGATCTCGCCACAAATAAAGTAGAGCCAAGAAACCACAGCTCTGGGCTTAGTTTGAAAACGCACCCCTCCCCTTCCAAACATCCCACCCCCGCAAAGAAATAGACTCTTCGTGGCGCCAGGCTCCGGGTCTACAGTTCTAAGCAGCGTGCGTGTAACTCCATCTTTGAGGACTGTTACTTACGGGGTATCTGTCTGCTGTCTGCTGAGGGAGGCAGGTTCGGCTCACATTTCTGGCCTTCGCTTTCTTCCATTGTCCCTGCCGGCCGCCCAGGCTCCTCACTCTGGAAACTTCAGAGCGCAGTTCGGAAAGCTCGCAGAAAGCGCTTGGAAGGGGGCCCGGCCCGGGGGTGGGGCGGAGGGGACCGGCGAAACCCCACCCCAACTAGTCTCCACTCCGGTGCAAAGTCTCCCTCGCCAGGGAAGACCGCATTCCAGAGCCCGGCCTCTCTCGGCCCGGGTCCCAGAGCGTCCGCCACCCGCCCGCTGTCGCCAGGACTGGGGGCTGTCTGTGCCCTGGAGGCGGCCGCTGTCCCCGCCTCTGCCGCTCAACAGGTGACCGCTCTGCTGACCCAGGACGCAGCCTGCCGGCTTTCCCCGGACGAGGCAAACACTTCACACAGGAGTAGAGACAGGAACTGCTGTTGCAAGTCAGGCCCAGCCCCCTTGAATCTCAGGAGCCCAACAGGCCCCCCAGATAGGCGGACTAATAAGCAGCGAACCGCTGAATCCTCCAAAGTTATGAGAAAACTCTTTAAAAGTTTTTTCTTTCTTTTTAAAGGTAAGTGTATGCTAAATGTTGTGAAATAAACACTCTACACACCAACTCTGTAGGGAACTAATTAGCATCTATAAAAAAGTATTGTAATTTTCTCTGGTCGACTTCAATCACTTCCTTACCAGGACTGCTTTAACCGCAGGATTTTAAACCCTTTGTTTTGGTTCTTCTCTCTCTTTCTTTCTTTCTTTCTTTCTTTCTTTCTTTCTTTCTTTCTNTCTCTCTCTCTCTCTCTCTCTCTCTCTCTCTCTCTCTCTCTCTCTCTCTCTCTCTCTCTCTCTCTCTCCTTCCCTCCCTCCCTCCTCTCCATCCTTTCTTTTCTTTCTCACCTTCACTTTCTAAGACGCCTTCCCTTCTCCCAACATAGATACACAAACAGACATACACCATACACAACCAAACACACAAACACACCTCTTGATCACAAATCTGAACAGCCACCTAGTAAATCAACCTTCTGAGTTGCTCAAGTTAATTACTTAAAAACATCTGAAGGGCAATTAAAATGCTTTCCTTTGGATGGGCAGGATTACATCCGACAGATTTGTTCTCCTTTTAAGCCACCTACAAATATTTATTTTGTTCACTACCCAGTCCTTGGAAAGCTGGCAGATTTCCCAGAAAGTGAAAATAGGAGGCACAATGTCCACACAAAAAGGATGGGAAAATAATCTAAGCAACATTTGCCCCGGCTCTTATGGAGATTTGAAAAGAACCCAATAGCTAATAGGGAAGGTGTGACCTTTTAATCTGCTGCCCCATATCATCTCAGGGGGAGAGGACAGTGGTCATCCTGCCGTCATACCTTCACCCAATTTACAGTCCATTCAAGCAGGACTGGGCACTGATTTAGAACAGGAATGTGTGCAGAACAATGGCTGACCTCTGGGCTGGATTATGACCTTGAATCACCTGTGTGTCTTGGCAGCAGAAGGGACATATTTTGGCCACTTCAAACATAAAAATGCAGAAGTCTGTAAAAGACAAAAGAGTGTGCCACCAGTCAAGGCATGGGTGATACCCACGCTGGGAAAAGAGTCCTTCAGTCCCAACCAGGATTTTTCTGGAAATTTTATTCTCATTTTATGTGTGTGGGTGTTTTGTGGGTGTTTTGTGTATGCATATGTATGTGTACGCTTTTGGTGCAGTGCCCACAAAGGCCAGAAGAGGTGCTGGTCCTCTCTAACTGGTGTTAGATGGTTTTGAGTCACCATGTGGGTGCTGGGAGCAAAATGTGGGTCCCCTGAAAGAGCTACAAGTGCTCTTAACAGTTGAGCCATCTTTTGAGTGCCAAGGAGTGGGCTTACGCAACAAATAGCTGTAAGTCTCCAAGGCCTTGCAACAGCAGCATCCCGTGATCTTACTTACCTGAGACAATCGTCAAGTACAGCTATTCACATAATCCTGGCCAGTTATTTAGGTACAAGTAATCATAAAGGAGGACCCTCCTGATAATATATAATCTCAGTTACAAACTGAAGGCTTGCCCAGGCTACAGAGTGAGTTTAAGGCCTTCCTGAACAACTTAGCGAAACCTTGTTTTAAACAGCATAACATGTCTGAGGATAGCTCAGTGGTAGAACATTCGCCCGCACTGTTCAAGGCCAGGGTTTGAGTGACAGCATCACCACACACAAAAAAAAGTTCATCAACTAGGAAGAGTCTCCTGCGTTCAGGTCTCAGGTTGGATGGCTCCGGTTTTCTGTGAGTATATATGTGCTTGGATATGTGGGTGTGCAGGCCTGTGTGTTCCTGGAGGCGAGAAGAGGGCATTAGCTGTCTCTTCTTTCACTTTTGCCCTTAGTCCCATCGAGTCAGGTCTCTCCCTAAACCAAGAGCTCATGGTTTTGACTAGGCTGCCAGCCAACTGACCCTAGGAAGCCTCCTGTGTCTGCCCTCCTTGAAGCTGGGCTTTCCAGGCAAGCACAGGAGGCCCACCTTGGTATGTGGTGCTGGGACACAAACTCCAGTCCTCAAGGCTGTGTAGCAAGTACTCCTAACTGCTGAACCATCTCTCCATCCCTCAAGTTTTATATGACTGCCATAAGGTTTCATGATATCAGAGTCAGTGGAGCAGGGACTATTGAAATACGAGGCCAAGGGCTTTGATACCACCCAACCTGTCGCCCTGTGGGAACAGTCCACTCTCAGCAGCTCCTGTGTGTCGCTTGACACAGTGCAGGAACACGCCTCCATAGTGAAGGAAGTATAGTAGAGCAGTGCAGCCGTCAGCCAGCAGGAGCCTGTCCCTTAATCCCATGCAGGTAGGAAAGATGGATTTGTGGACAGGAGCGCCGCCACCCTGTGGTGCTGCAAGCAAAGCAGCAAAGCAGTGTTTGGGCCTCTGTGGGCACCCAGATGGGCCAGAGCATGCTCCTCCCCCGTCTCTGGACCCCTGAGACTCTAAGCAGCCCATGTGCCCGAGCGGCTTTGGCTTCTCCGTCGTAGGAAAAGCAGGCTGCTGCTGCCTCCGCCGATATTCCAGATACGCTGTAGAATGCAGGAAACAAGCAAGCAAACGAGAAAGCCAGTGGACCTACATCATCAGGGACTGTGATCTACACACGCTCTGATGGTGAAATGTTCTGTCCTCTGCATGACCAGAGTCTGGCAATTACAGGCAGAGCCTCTGTGAGTCACTGGACTTCTGTTGTTCAAGAACAGGACTGAAAATATTTCGCCAAGACACCGTTCGTGCCATTGTGCGTGCTGCTCACACAGCTCTCTCCAGGCACACTGATCTTATCAAGAACTCTCCACTTACTGTCAAGTTTCTCAGAAGAAGCAGTAGCTGTATTCTGCAATCGACACAAACTTGGCATTCAAATCTTCGTGAAAAATACCACTGTTGTCACCCCAGGTACTAGAGAGATGTCCTTGGTTCTAGAAACAACTCTGAACTAGAAGTATACTGTACTTTTAACATTTAATTTCTCACTTTAACCTTTGCTATCATCATCTGATCTGCCTATTACTTCAAAACTTGCTGGGAAAGCAAGAACTTAAATTTGATTTTCTTCCAGTCAACTAAATGGTCATAATAATGATACTGGGGGTTCAACCTCCAAATCCATTTCTGTACCCCAGCAAAGACGCAAGCCTTTCTCATATATTGGGATTCAGACTTAAAATGAGCTTATGTATACACAAAGAAGTGTCACTCTAAATGAAAGAGAAGTGCAGGAAGACAAAGGTGATTTTTCGGTCACAGCCAATCCATTGCAGAACTGGAATGCTGGCTTTCAAAACAGCATTTGCATGAGGTCTGCTAAGATGGGGATTAATCACAAACAATTGTGGATGATTTGTTACAAGCCTATTTAATTACAGGGCAATGGGAAAACACATCAACTACTTTTATGCAAATTTCTCAAGAGAGAAATCATGGCCAGAGCCAAGCCTAAGTGGAGTTACCTTGATATATATTTAGCGTTTTTTTCTTTAATTCTTGCTAAAAGCAAGATAGTTTAAAGTAATTTTACATCTGGACACAAAAGAAATAATTAATACTTGCTTAAAGTCCTTAAATGAACCTTTTAAAAGCATTGATAACTGAGTCAAAACAAAATGAAAAACCAGTCAGCAGAAATGTTTAAAAGGGAGGCTCCCTGCTGGGTGTCTAGCTTCCCAGTTCTGATGGCACGTGTCATCTGTATGTCATAAGGAACAGACATGTAACAACTGGGGAAACTGTTGAAATGACGGTGTGAGGCGGGGCCTCTTCTCCCACCCTCATTTTGACAGCACACTGTCAGGTGCTCCAGTGACCTTCTACTGGGAGAAGGAAGGAGGTACTAGTAACCACTAGAGCTGGACAATTAGAAACCGGGACTGTCAATGGGACACCAGCACGGATGGCCACCTGCATGGAATCCAAGATAAGCCTCATGCATTCTTCAGGTTTCCTAATGTGAACGGCTTTCACAAAAAGGAGATTTGAGCTTCTCACCCAACACTCCGTGGATGAATTTCAAGCACTAATGAAAGCAAATGTGGGACCCTCCTCCGAGCTGTATTTCAAGTAGTGCCCCCATATCTCCAGCATGACCTCTAAGCTTCCCTTATCGGAAAGACTGGAAATCCCAGACACTTAAGAACTGAGGAGTTCAAGAGTCCCCCAGCATGTGATTTTCTTTTTTTTTTTTTTTTTCGAGACAGGGTTTCACTGCAGCTTTGGAGCCAGTCCTGGAACTAGCTCTTGTAGACCAGGCTGGCCTCGAACTCACAGAGATCCGCCTGCCTCTGCCTCCCGAGTGCTGGGATTAAAGGCGTGCACCACCACCGCCCGGCATGTGATTTTCCTATATGGATGGCTGGGAGTGTCCTCCACATGCATCCACTGTATCCCCTGGTTCCTTTCATCCTCTCAGGATCAGGAGATATAGCTCTGCAGGGCTGCCCTGTGGTCTCAGCTCTGCTGCTTGGTCCCCTACAAACTGAGTCTGGATCACAGGCGGCAGCTTTCAAGTGATAATTGCAGCGTGTATGGTTGACAGCTTTTATCCTGGAGCGAGCCAAGCTGTGCATCACGTTCCTGAGTTTCTGGACTTGCAGGGCAGAATTCAGCAGAATAGGTAAACTCGCACAGACCCAAGCAATTGGTGCTGCTATCCGCCTTACAATGAGTGTCTGGAGGAAATGGCTTTTCCAGGTTCATTTTCAGCCCCAACCCTCCCTAAAGGCTCTCACTCCAGATTGCCTTAGAGAGGGCAAGAACGAAGGGGAAACCCAGCACACAGCCAGGAGACAGAGTCACATATGGTTCACTTCTCTGTTGCCTCAGTCTACCACTGGGCAAACTAAGACTTAATAAGCGGTGTCCTGTTTCTTACCCATAGCTCCAAGTGGCCCCTCAGATGCTCTAATTCTTTGTGCTACATCGACATGGAAAATAAAGTCAAGAATGAAGCGCCAGAGAGCTTGCTCATCCATTGCTGGAAATAAAGGGAGCCAGCCTTCAGAAGAGGTGGGAGGGGCCCAGAAGAGGTCAGACAGAGCAAAGAGCCCTTGAGCAGGCTGTGGGGACTCAGCTTTCGGGCAAGTGACTTAGTTTACGCAGTTTAAGCTGCAGAGAGGGGTTGCCTGATAAGATTGGGGTATCAGAGCAAAGGCTCTGGATGTCACCCTGGGGTCCTGGTGAAGCCCAGAGACATGTCCCTCATAGCACCCTCAACAAACTCTGTGCTCCTCTGTCCCCATCTCAGGAATTCCAGCTCCTTCATTCCATTCCCTACAAGGTGGAGGGTCCAAGTGGTTTTGGGTGAATTACTTCCAGGCTGAGAAACTGAAACACACAAGTCTCCCTACTAGATCAGTCCTTCCAGTCTTTGCATTAGCTTCAGGGAGTCATCTCTCTGGCTTTGTTCTTGAGGGGCTGCACAGGGTGAGAGACTCAGCACAGGGTGCAAGTTCTTCTGCCTGGAGTCCTGTCAGGGAGAAACACTCTGCCCAACATTCTCCAACCTGAAGGGAGCATGAAAGAAGCCCCACAAAGGATCACTCTTTCCTGTTCAGCCCCTGATGTCTGGAGAAGTAGAGCTCTCATTAAGAAGGTAAGGGGCAACCAACAACCCAAGAAGTTTTGCTGTTAACTGTTTCCTCTGAGCTTAAAACATTCCATCTGGCAGGGAAGCTCCCTAAGCAGGAAGGTGAATACCTCCAAAGAGCATCAGGAAGTCCCTGAAGCTGACCAGATTCACTAGACTCCTCCCCACCCTGCCAGAGTAAGTTATGAAGGCTGAGAGTCCCTCTCAGAAGAGCAGAATCAAGCTTCAAAGAAGACACTAGACAAGACAAGCAACTTTGGAACCAGAGCAGCTGCCTGGAAGAAGCAGAAACCAGATGAGTTGTCTCGAAGAGGTTTAGACCAACTGAGTCACCTGGAAAGGACACTCTCTAACCTTCTGGGCTGCCTGCAGGCTGTGCACTGTGCTCCAGCTTTCCAGTCACTGAAAACTGTACACTATGCTCCCCCAGTGACTGCAGACTGTGCACTGTGTTCCAGGTTCCCAGTGGCTGCAGACTGTGCACTGTGCTCCAGCTTCCCTGCTTTTGTGAACTGTCACCCATGCTGGGGTGGGCCTTAGTGATGTAACTGCCTTTGAGTCATTTCTATTTCTGTAAGTGACCCCTCACCCATACTCCTGCAAAGAACCCCAGAAAACTCATAGTTTACCAAGCTGGACTTCAATGTTTTCCATACCTTGTTCTGTCATGGGTTCCCTATCTAGGGTGAGTGCATATGTGTGATCTGTCTCCCCAGGAAAAGTTTTGTCACACAATGGGCCTGCAGCCGGTTTGAGCACTGGAGAGTTCATAGGCTACTGTGCTCAAGGGGTTTAGGTGTTTGAGCACCTGGAGTCACCCAAGGACTCAGGGAATGCAAACTCTGCATCATCAAGTTCCTTAGACTTTGTGAAAACAGTCATGTGTCTCAGAAGTTAGTATGGACAGCTACTACTAGCATTCAGCACAGGACACCCCAAGACCAAATTCTTACACAAAGGAGTTTTACTTGCTCCAGAAAGACAAAGGGAATGTAATAAAAGGCAGACACAGGAGATAGAGGACTTGGGAGAAGGGAAAAGGAACAAGGGAAAGGGGTCAGGGATATTTGTCCTGGAGAGACAAAGAACTGCCTCTGGTTAGAGAGGAGCCAGATGTGGTCATTGGCAAATGGCAGTTTATAAAGGGGAAAGGGGAAACCCTGACTTAGGATAAGGTGTTTAGTTTTAATTGGGCATGCTAATTAGGTGAGCCAAAAGGGACTTCTGAGTGCTGAACTTCAACGCCGTGATAGTCAGCCTCAGGAGGAGGAAGTAGTTGACCAGCTTTAGGAGTGTAATCTAAAGGGTTTTCAGGGGGAACAGGGGAAGGGCAAAGCCTTCCAGAGCCCTGTTTGCTATGCTCAGGCTAGCTAGAGTCCCTTCAACTGTAATTTTAATATTTTCAGCGTCTCAGCCCACAGCACCAAGAAGGAGTTCCACTGCCCAGGAGAGAAACAGCCTTTGTTAGGAAGGACTCATTCCCAGCACAGTGGTGGACGGGTGGGGAAGTGCCCCCCATTACATACAAATCTTGCAGCCACTCAGCTTTGTAGACTTTAAGACAAGGTGTTGTAGAAATTTAGCAGAGTTACTGTATCTGGGGTAGATATTAGAACAAACAATAGTGTTTTAGAAGTCTTTTGACCTTGAAGAATCCTTGTGGAAAACAGCGCTTGTTCTGCTGAAGGGGGTGTAGCTCCCCCCCTCCCAGCTTTGGTCACAAGATGCCTCAGGCACACCTGAGGCTCTTGTGTTATTGAATATTGCAAACAATACATAATAAAGGACTAGAGGAGTCCTGGGTGCACGTGACTTTTTTCCTTTAATAAAACATGTAAATTAGATTAGGGACCTTGGTATGAGGAAATAGTTTGTGTAACTTTCAGTCATTACTCCTTTGTATGGTTGTTCAGGGTTCAGTCCTGCTGCTACACAGGCCTGGAAATTTCATCTTGGAGTGCCTTCTTTCTTCAGCTGACTCATGCTACACAGTGCACCCTGACAGCAAGGTGAAGTTCAGGTTCCTGTGTGATGCTACAACCTAAAACTCTTCATTTTCCTGCTTTTTAAATATACTTCTCCAAACTTTACCAATTGCAGCAAAACTGGCGGAATAAAATACTTAAATACAGGGCGAGTCCCAGTGTAAATAACACTGTTGTAAGAGCTTCCGTAATTTAGCAAGATTAAATTCCACAAGTGAAAAGGATGAAATGAGAAAAACCAAAGGTCAGGCAGTTAAGGTGGCTCAGTGAGTAATAACACTTGCTGTCAGGCTTGGACCTGAGTTTACTCTCTGGAACCCATGGTGAAAAGAGGCATTGTCCTTCATGAAGCAATAGCCTTTCTTGGTACAATCAGCAGGGCTACTATGCCAACCAACCCTGCCTGACCCTGGTCCTGCTCTTCCCCCTTCTCTCTTATAGACGCTAAACATGAGATGTCAAGGGACAGGATGTAGACAGAGTAGTTGGTCCCCAACTCTGGAACTTTGAGGGTTTCCAGGATGTGAAGATTTTGGTACTAAGCTAGAAAAAGTCCCAATAAAGTAGACAGAATTTGATGTCTCTCCCCCAGTCTTGATTCCCCAGAGGTACTGAGACAGGTATGGTTTAAATGCTGCAGGTACCCAGGTGGCAGCAGTGGGCAGTGGGTCCTGAGACCATGGCAGGCCATGAAAGCAGCTGGGTCCCAGGCAGGAGACAGAGATGGATAGGCACATCATGCAGAGTGAAGTTGGATATTTATTTAGTGGGCTATGGAAAGGAAGGGCAGAAGAGGGAAGAGCAGAGAGAGGGACAGAGAGAGAGAGAGAGAGAGAGAGAGAGAGAGAGAGAGAGAGAGAGAGAGAGAGAGAGAAAGGGAAGAGCTCCAGCTGCAAGCAGGCAGGCAGGAAGGAAGATCTGCCTGCCTTTGCAGCAAAGTGGGGGCAGGGTATGGGTGGGACTTGTCTCTTAAAGGAACAGGACAGATAGTTACACTGACTCCCCAAAGATTTCCATTAAGTAGCTTAAAATTACATTTGAGGGTAGATTTGTAAGAGTCAATAGCTGACTTCAAGAAGCTTCCAAATGCTATAGGTAAGCTAATAGATGCAGACTAAACTCAGGAAAAGAGCAAAGTTTAAGTAGGAAACAGGGAAAATCACCTTCCTTAGGTTATTTTTCCCCAAACTGCAGCCTACTGATTCCTCTCATCAAATTGTTGGCATTTAGATCATTACTGACCTTATATCAAATCACTAAAAACATTAAGGTTTTGTTTTTAATACTGTTAAATCATGGGTATCAGATAACAGTTAGATATTTTTACTCAAAATTGGTAAATATGTAAGTTAAAAAAAAAAAGTAGCTGGGTGTGATGGCTCATACCCACAATCCTAGCCTTAGGAAGCTAAGGCAGGAAAATTGCCATGAGTTCAAGGACAGCCTAAGCTACATATAGTGAGTTGCAAGTCAGCCTGGGATACAGAGCAAGACTATCTCAAAAACAATCAATGGAACAATATTTAAAATTAATAAAAAAATGTTGAGTTGGGGTATAGCTCACTGGTAGAATATGAGATTAGTGTCAATGAGAGCTGACATTTATTTCTTATCACAAAAGGGAAAGAAAAAAGTAAAACATTTTGTTCATATAATTCTTAAAATTACTTAAGCTATCACAATCTGGAATATACTGATTTAAGCCAAAGGTGAGCAACGTAACTGCTTTAGGGTTTCTACTGCTGTGAAGGAATACCATGACCATAGTAACTCTTATAAAGGAAACATTTAATTGTCGTGACTCGCTTATGGTTCAGCGTTTCAGTACATTATCGTCATGGTTAGAAGCAAGGCAATACAGGCAGACATGGTGCAGGCAGACATGATGCTGAAGGAGGAGCTGAGAGTTTGTACATCTTGACTCACAGGCAACAGGAAGTGATCTGCCTGACCGCGCATGGCCTGAGCATATATGAGCCTTCAGGGCCCACCTCCACAGTGACACACTTCCTCCAATAAGACCAAACCTACTCC
>JAQHUG010000023.1:7633611-7668592 GCA_028555095.1 Dicrostonyx torquatus | reverse complement strand
GAGAGAAGGCACTGGAGCAAACACCATGTTTCTCCAGCCCAAGATGGACTTTGGTTAGAATCTTCCCGGTAAGCCACAACCACGTGGTGATACACAGATTACTAGATATGGGTTAAACTAATATGTATAAGAGGTTAAAACTAATGGGCCAGGCAGTATTTTAATGAATATAATTTTCGTGTGGTTATTTCAAATGTAAGCTAGCCCAGCAGCCGGGAGCCAGGCGGGACAAAGGGTCCGCACTCCTCTCAGGTGCTGGGAACTCAGCCCGTGCCTCATACTACAGGGCTGGAGAGAGAAACCGCCATTTACACAGTGCCACTCCCTATGAGGACCATTTTCTTTCAAACTACTACATCACCCTACTCATTCACACATACCTTCTATCTTGGTCTCTTTTCTGTTTCTATAACAGAATATTCAAGACTGGGTCTTTATAAATAAAGAGGTTAATTTTTGCTCATAGATTTGCAAATCTAATAGAACAGGCATGACATCTGTTGAGCACGTGGGGAAGGCCATGTGCTGCTCCATTCGGGGCAGAAGAGCAGATGGGATAGAGGATGTGTGGGCAACAGAAGTCTGCTCATCAGAGGGCAATGAGGGAGAGCCGAGGACACTGAAGAGAGACAGCACCTCCATCCCAGGAAAATGCATCAGTGAACCCAGGATGTCCCCATTTGTATATCTGAAGGCCTCTGAAGATTCTTACCACCTCTCAAAACCATGATCTTGGGAACCAAGCCACAAGAGCTTCGATGGGGACAAAACATTCAAGCCAAGGCAGTTTCATTGTTCAAAAGTGTAGTGAACATTAATTGGCCAGTGGTGGTTACCAAGATGTCAGTAGACAACAGTGGTAAGGGAAGGTGTGGGTTTGTGAATATTTCCAACACCGTGAGCTCCTTCCTTATATCTGACCCTTTCTTGTGGCGCTGTGTACATGCTGTGTACATGCGCTAACAGCTTTAGCCACCTTTAATCACAGCTCTGACCACAACTATTGGCACGCACTGAATCATTAACTCCTTAAGGGAGGCTCCTACAACTTAAGAAGCTAATGAAACTTCAAAGGCTCAGAAACTCAGAAAGTTACAAGACACACAAGTCTCCTCCCCAAGGTTATAAAATCAGTACCAACTGTTGGGGCAGCAGTGTTCCACTACAGCCAGATGCAGATCGGCCAGGAAGTTCTGGGGGCACAACTCCGATGAGTTGTCACCCAGGCTAGGGTAGGCTTTTTGGTGATTCAGCTGCCTTTGAGACACCTATGCTCCTGTAAATAGCCCCAAGAAACACATTCATTCACCAAGCTAGACTTGAGTGGGATTCTGTCTTTGCTCTGTTGTGGTTGCCCTCTCTGGGATGAGCAGACAGTTGTTCCTGGCTCCCCAAGAAAAGTCACACGATGCACATAGATCCTGGCTGTTTTATTTCTGCACGATGGGGTCAGCAATGAGTGAGGAGAATCAGCAGACTGAAAACATGATGTCTGCATGCACTAAGTTAGAGAAGGGAGAGCTACTTATTGATGTCAACAATAAACAGGGACCACATTGCTGAAGAATAGGAAACCTGGCCTCAAAGAACCACTAGATATGTGGTGGGTGCCTTACAGGGAAGGGCCTGACAGTACAGGGAGCCACAAGTGCAATGGCTAATTCCCTGAGACAACATGAATGCTGAAGGATGAGGAATGGAGGCAGTTTCTGCAGGGTTAAAAGTAATTTGAAAAGTTAATGGTGGGATGTGGGCAAAGATGACCAGAAGACATATAAATGAAATGAGTCCCAATTTTGAGGGTTGTAGCTTTTAAGTTGTATCTAGTATAATATGACAAATTAACCAGACAGCTCTGTACTGCTTATTCGGTTTGTTTGGTGCCACTGGAGGGAGAATCAAGGGCCTGCGCATGCTATGCAGGGGTGCTACCATTTATAAATGTGATTTGCTAGCACAGTGGGGGCTGTGTTGAAAGGAAAAAAGAGCAGCAAAGAAACTGGGGTGCCATGTTCCATGCTATGTGTCTCCTGAAAGTTGTGAGCAGCACCCCTTGCCTGCCCTTCTCTCCCTTTTCATGTACTTATAAGAAAGAGCAAACCCAGCCACTTGCCCACCTTGGTGCAAATATTTGCACAAGTTAAAGTTTATTCATTAAACACAAGCTTAAGTCACTATGATAATAAAATTACAGTGACTAGCAAGCTGGCATCTATGTTCATTCAACAAAATGATAAAATTCATTTATAACACTGTGACTTGTTAACAATCAAAAGGTAACAAAGTAGAGCTGTGCCCCGTGGTGTATACTGAGTGTGCAATCCCAGCATCTGGGAGGTGGAGGCAGAAAGATCATAAGTTGATAGCCATGGAGGATTTGAGACCAGCCTGGTCTGCATGAGACCCTCCCTCATTACTGTCTTGGAACACGACAGCTCGAGTCCAATCTCTGGGCCCCACAGCCCCTAGAAATTGTTCTGACTTCCATCCAGGAGCCACAGCATAGCAAGGATCCTCACAACTAACTAAGTAGGTAAAGGTAATAAAAGTGAAAACCAAACGGAATAATCTAGTCTGTTTCTCTGTTGCTATGATAAGCATTGACCAACAGTAATTTGGGGAGAAAGGTTTTATTTAAATTACAGCTTATAATCCCTCATTGAGAGAAGCCAGGCAGGGACTCAAGACTGGAGACCATGGAGGAGTACTGTTTACTGGATTGCTTCCTTGGGCTTTCTCATCTACCTTCCCCACACCCAAGACAAGGTCTTGCTAAGTAACTGTGACTGTCTGGCAACTCACTATGTACACCATGCTGGCCTTGAACACACAGAGATTGGCCTGCCTCTGCTTCTGGAGAGTAGGGGAATTAAAGGCATGTACCACCATGCTTGGCTCATCCATCTTTTTTAAACAGCCCAAGTCCAACTGCTGGGGGTGGCATCACTGATGGTGGGTTTTACAGGTGTACAGAAATTATTAATTAAGAAAATCCCTACAGATATGCCCACAGGACAATCTGATGGAGGCAATTCCTCAAATAAGGATCCCTCTTCCTAGGTGAGTCAAGCTGACGACTGTCTTAGTTGACTTTTGTCAAATTGACGCAAACCTAGACTTATCTGGGAAGAAGGCATATTAAATGAGAAAATGCCTCCATGAGATTAGTCTTTAGCTAAACCTGTGAGGCATTTTCTTAATTAACGATTGATGTGGGAGCATACAGCCCATTGTGGGCAGGAGGTCCTGGGCTGTGTAAGAAAGCAAGAGAAGCAAGCCATGAGGAGCAAGTCCCCAGGCAGTGTTCCTCCATGGCCTCTGCATCAGATCTTGCTTCCAATCTTTTGCCTTGACTTCCCCAGATGATGGACTACCAACAGGAAGATAAAATTAGCCTTTTCATCCCACAGTTGCTTTTGGTCACGGTGTTGTTAAGGCGATAGAACCTGAATGAAGACAACTAAAGCTAACTATAACGCAAACCACCACCACCACAAAGAGACAAAAATAAATAAAGATAAAAGCAGAGGCAGAAAACACAATTACCAGTTTCCGATGTATGCGGATCCAGCATTATGATTGCATTTGAACCAGGTGAGACTCAATTCACATGTGTAGATAAACCAGGCTAGATAAACTCTGAGGCCTCACTGATAAAAACTTAATTTTAATTCTTAATTTTAAAGTCCCTGGTGGTAAGGAAAGCTAATACATGTGGGGTCTCTTCCATCTCTTGTTTCAGGAACAGAGGATCACCTATGGTTCACTATCTGGGTCCTACCTTTGATTCCTATCCTACCTTTGATTTGATTATATTATATTCATTATATAAGGCTCCAGTTGGGTCAGTTTTATTTAATTATTGTATATTAATTACACAAAATTATAGTATGGATTCTAGTTGTTCTTAGTAAAAACTTGGAGTCACCAGATATTGGGGTGAAAGCTGAGAGATCAGAGAAGCAGAGCAGCCGCCACTAGAGAGACCTTTCACCTTTTCTAATGCTCTGAACGAAAGGGCAATCCTTTCCTCAGACTTGGTCCTCTGACTGACTGCTTCAGACTGCATCCTCACACTGCACTGAGCTCCTGTCTCCTCCCATATTATATTCCTCTGTCTGTCCAGCCTGTCTCCACCTCCTAGTGCTGGAATTAAAAGCATGGAATCCCAAGTTCTGGGACCTTTGTGTGAGTTATGTTTCTTTTTTTATACAGATCCAATCTTAAGTAGCCCAGGGTGGCCTTGAACTAACAGAGATCCCTCTGCCTCTGTCTTCAGGTCCTGGGATTAAAAGTGTGTGCCACCACTCCCTGGCTGCTAGTGGCTTAGCTCTGCATTCTGATCTTTAGGCAAGCTTTCAAACGTAAACAAAATCTCACTACACAAAACAATGGTTTCATGCTGATATTTTTCAGACAAGACGAGACATGTTCATGTGTGTGGTCATAGACCATCCCGTTTCATAACACATGTGACTTTTAGCCATACTCAACCCTGTCTCATCAACCTCTCTTGTTCCCATCCCCAAGTGGGTCTGGCCCCTCTCCACTCCTCAAAACAGTCCCCTTTCTACCTTCATGACGTTTTTGTTTCTGTTTTAAATCTAGATTCTGCACATAAGAGAAGACCTACTCTACCTGTCCTGTGTATCTTTCTGTGTATGCAGGTACATGTGCTTGTGTGTTGAGGGGAGTAGAGGTCCACACTGAGTTTCTTCACCCTGCATCTCTTTAAGTTTTAAGACAAGTTCTCTCCCTGAACCTGGAGCTTGCTGATGTTCCTACAGCGGCTGGTGAGCAAAGCCCAACAGTCCTTGGGTCTCCGTCTCCTCAGTGTTGGAATAATAGACATATATTACTATGTACCTCACATGGGTGTTTGGATCAAACCCGGGTCCTTGTTTGTGTGGCAAGTACTTCACCCACTGAGCCCTCTCCCAGCCCTTCACTTGTCTTTCTGAATCTGACATGTTTTACTCAATAGTTCACTCATTTTCCAGTAACTGACATGCTTGTGTTCTCTATGAACTCCACCGTGAACGTATACCACATTTTCTTTAACAGTTCATCTGCTGGCGCCTGGTGGGCACATAGGTTGACTCCATGAGTTGTGTAGAGACCTCTGTGGTATGCTGATTTCGGTCCCTTAACGTATATATTTGGAGTTAAACTGGCTCCTGAGGTTCTGCAGATCTTAAGTGCAGCCTGCTCTGAGTGCTGAGGAGCAGCACACCCAGCCATCATGAGCTGCGAATGTTTCTCCGTAAGGGAACACATGCAAAGACTGATCATCTCAGAGCTCCTTCCCAGTGTTGGGTCAGACCCTCCCTCCAGTTTTCCTGTCTCTAGAGCAGCAATAGCAGTCATGCCTAACTCAGAGGTTACAGGGAGAAGCAAAGTACAGCTGGGCCTGGTACAGTGCCATGTGTGTGGAATGAATTAATAGAACAAGGCAAACTGATCTGTCAGTCATGCGTGGCTGTAAGAAACGGACATGATCATGTGCATGTGGGTCAAATCCTTAAGAAAGATGCAGACATGTGACTAAAGCTATTGTCAACAGCCTGTGGCATGTATAAATGGACAGCAAGTCCCTATCGTTCTTCCACCAGTCTTCGACACAATGGTGTGGGCAGCTCCTCCTTCTCTACTTCATTGGGAATCAACATTGGCTCTCTTCAATGTCAGAAGCTCTCTGAAAACAAAACGTGGTGACCTTGGTAATCTGAGCACAAGAGAAATATCCAGAATAGATCTGGATGAGGCATGCCTAGCCTCATTATGTAAGTGAGGCCAGCTAGGACAGTTGGAAAACTTACTTAGTCCTGGCGTGGAAGCATCTGCTTGCTAAGAGAGACTGGAGATCCCCCACCCTTGCCCCATTAGTAATCTTTCCAAAGCTGGAACAATGGGCCTTTGTAACTAAGACATTTCTTTTCTGTGTTGAGGTCAAAATCCAATTAAGTCAACCCTGAGCACCCAAGGAGATTTAGCCAGAGAAAGCTAAACAATTGAGAGATGGGGGAGGGAAGGGCAGGAAGACTCTGGCATCTGATAAACACATTACTCACTGGCTACAAGGTTGTTAAAATGTGGTCAACATTGACTTTGTAACATGTTTAGAATGAGATTTAGTCACCTCGGTGCTACCTGGTGCACCAAGGGGAAACCTTACAAAGAATGAAGCAAAGGAGTGGATTTATGCATTCAGGTATTTATGCCTGCAAGATCCCAGGGTGGGGGGGAGTGGTGGGAGGGGCGATAAGTGATGAGGTCCTTCAGTCAACCTGCAAAGACCCTGACTGTCCTATAAGCATGATGAAGTAAGGACCAGCAAACAAAGGCAGCTGTGTGACCGAGTTATGACCAAGTTAGTTTAGGGTGACGTGCATGGAGACAAGATTGGAGGGACGCTGACAAGGTGACATGTGAGAACACAACCCGAGCCACCAGCTCCAGGAACAAAGGAAACTCAAGTTCCTGAAGTCAGAAAGATGGCCCGAGTCCACTGAACAGTGTCCGGTTGTGGGTCAGCATTCCACCCGAGCTCTGTGAATGCCTGTGGGCATGCGGTCAGATCACCCGTGTGTGAGTATGGAGATCGCAGGCCACGCTCAGGGTCTTCCTTCATTGCTCTCTACCTTATTTGTTGGCGACAAGGTCTCTCATTGACCCTGGAGCTCCCTGTTCAGTAGACTCACTGGCTAGTCTGACCCCAGTCCCCACTTCTCTCTGCCCCCAGAACTGGGCTTATGGCCATGCACAGCACTAACCCAGTCTTTTACAGGAGTGCTGGGGATTCAAACTTAGGTCTTCATGCTTGTAGAAGGCACTTTACCTAATGAGCTACCTCCCCAGTCTGCCATGTGAGGTTTTTATTTTTGTTTTGTTTGGCTTGGTTTGTTTTTTGAGACAGGGTTTTTCTGTGTCACCCTGTAACTCACTCTGTGGACCAGGCTGGCCTCCTACTCACAGGTCTGTTTCTGCCTCCCAAGTGCTGGGATCAAAGGTGTGTGTCACCACTGCCCAGTTCACCCTGTGAGTTTTGGCACGCTTAGTGTGGTTAGTCCCACCATACACAGGCCTAGTTATTCCCCAACAGCTTCATTGTTCTAATGTGTTTCTGCCGGTTTCCTCAACATCAGCAACTCACCATCTCAAATTCTAGAAAAAAAGGGAAATTTCAACATATGCAATGTTCTCCTTTGCATAAGTCAGGGATGGCTCTAGGCATGTCACATAATATTAGCTTGTAATGTATGCAGTTTTGATTATTGTCAAGAAGTTCAATGGCATTTATCAAAACGATGCTAAAACCTTATACATTCAAGTTGTAAAGGAAGTACATGGCCAGGAAGTCAGCGCTCAACCAGAGGAGCTTTCCTTCCGATTGGTTCTAACAGTTCTCGCGCCTAGACATGGGTTCCATTTGCCTTTGGTGCAAACCCTGATTTAACCCTCAGTTACAGAGAAGTGCCCTGCTTCCTGCACAGTGCCTGGCTTGTTGTAGGCACTCCAGCAATACTGGCTGCATACATTGATAAAAACAAACCATGGGCAGATTTAATCCTCAGGGTCCCAAGCCGGAGCCTCCCAGCTAAGTCCCAGAGTCCCATAAAGCAGCAGAAGGCAGGAGGGACTCAGCGCGGCATTTACACCTCACTCCTGAACCTTCACACTCCTAGCCCACCTTTTAGATTTAGGATTGGCCTGCACCTCCACGTTTTGTATCTTTAATTACCTTCACTTATTGCAGTTACATCAACGGAGAGTCAAAGGAGCCGGCATTCAGACAGACATATCGACATTTGGCCGCTAGAGGGCGGGAAAGTCGGGAGCCGTTCTCTGGAAGAAGGGAAGGAATGCCCTTCTGGGTATGAACTTGTGCTGGTGAGGAGGCGAGAGCCTCAGCTTCTTTTTATAAATAATTCACAATTCTTGTCAGGGAATGGGAGTATGATTTCTCCCTTGGGCAATCTGAAATACTCACATTATAATTTAAAGCAAACCAGAGGATATTCAGAAGAATTCCCCAAATGTTGAACACTGCTGAGCAGCCTCCTATAATACCAGGACGCTGTGAATTTCCGACCCATGGTCTGGCATTTTTGAGCAACACATGCATTCATGTATGACCAGGTATTTTTGACTGTATGCATGCATCCTGTGGCCAGGCATTTTGATCAGATGCATGCACCTGTGGCCAGGCATTATGACCATATGTATGCACCTTGTGACCAGGCATTATGACCATATGCATGTACCCTGTGACCAGACATTATGACCATATGCATGTACCCTGTGACCAGGCATTATGACCATGTGCATGCACCCTGTGACCAGGCATTTTGATCAGATGCATGCACCTGTGGCCAGGCATTTTGATCAGATGCATGCACCCTGTGACCAGGCATATTGATCAGATACATGCACCCTGTGACCAGGCATATTGATCATATGTATGCACCTTGTGACCAGGCATTTTGATCAAATGCATGCATCCTGTGGCCAGGCATTTTGATCAGATGCATGTACCTGTGGCCAGGCATTTTGATCAGATGCATGCATCCTGTGACCAGGCATATTGATCAGATGCATGCACCCGTGGCCAGGCATTTTGATCAGATGCATGCACATCTGTCAAGTAAGGTTGCCAAAGTTTAAAGTACAAGATGCCAAGTTAAGTACAAATTTCAGGAAAAATAGTAAATACATTTTAATATATAAACATCCCAATTTGGGGGCAATTTGCCTTTTGTTTGTTGGTCTGGTTTGGTTTCTCGAGACACAGGCTGGCTTGAACTCCCTATGTATGCCAGAATAGACTCAAAACTTGAGAGCCTCCTGCCTCTGCCTCTGTGTTGCTGGGAATACAGGTAAAGCCACCACACCCAGCTTGACTTGTCATTTTTACTGCTGTTCTGAACACCTGACTGGCATGTGACACTAAGACACCTGCTCTCTTGCGGTGGCTTTCTCCATCTTCCCCCCTGGGCTATTTTCTCTTGACCAATCATTCACTCGGCTTCCCTACTCATTATCTAAGGTCTGGCTTGGGAGTTTCCTCCTTGCCAGTTCATTAATGTTCTCAGTGGCTGTGTGATATCGTGTATGTCACAGCCGTCTGGCACTCCAGGGACATATGTATGGGGCTGTGAGGCTGCTGACTCCCCTCAGGAACAGAACAAAGGGAGGGGACTGTGGTGGCCTGAGTAAGAATGGCCCCTAGACTCAGATTTAAATGCTTCGGGAGTGGCCTTAGGAGGTGTGGTCTTGTTGGAGGAAGTATGTCACTCAAGTGGGGCCCTGTGTCTCTCTCTTCCTGCTGCCCGTGAATCTGGATATAGAATTCTCAGTTACCTCTCTGGCACCATGTTTCCCACCATGACGATAATGGTTACTAAACCTCTGAACCGTTAGCCGACTGCAACTAAATGTTTTCCTTTATAAGAGTTTCTGTGGTCACAGTCTCTTCACAGCAATGGAAAACCTAAGGCAGGGATGGATGAGAAGCACGCACAAGAAGGGACCGTTCTACGTGTCCAGACACATTGGAGGAAAACTAAGGTTGAAAACTCTCATACTAGACCACGATGCCGGGAAAGCCAGAACCTAGATTACTTTGTTATCCCCCAACCCTGTTCTCTACACCTGCATAGACATACGCGCCTAGAAGAGATGCAACAGATGCAATACTATAACCAAGTTCTTCAGTCTGGGGTTGGGAGCAGAGCGCTGTGGCGTCGTAGCTCTGGGTAGAGAACACGTATGTTCCAGATCCTGAGTCATCCCCAGCAACCTCCAAACAAGCAAGTGACTAAGTAAACAAACATGCATCTACAGAGTCAGTAAGCCCCAGTTCCCTGTAAAAGCAGAGGACAGAAGATGCCATCTCACTTGTCCTCAGCTGTCCTCCACCCACTCTTCCAGCTCGCTGAAAAGTAGGCAGTCCTGGGTGACATGCTGTCAGTAGCTCTTCTGGCTAAGGGCTCCTCTATGAGCATATCATTCTGCCACCTTCTGAGCTCTGCCATGTCTTCTGACCTGAATCTCCTTTCTGTTTTTATCAATGTTCTGGAGGAAGGTACCCTGACAGACACGCTCGAATCTCAACTGTTAGCACCCAGAGAGCCCTAGGCCGGGCAGGTGTGCTTCTGCCTCATCCAGAAAAGCCTTAGGTTCTGGATTCTTGGTGGTTCACGGGGGCAGAGACATCCTAGAAAGAATTGGTATTGGGTTGGGGTTCCATTGGAGCAGGATAATCCTTCTGAGCTGGCTACCTAAGAGCTTTTGCAAGCAGAGTTCAACATAGCAAAACATGGTGCCTTGACCTGGTGACAGGGATTCTTTCATCTCCCCAGCTTGTGGTAGCAAGAGACAGAAGCACCCAGGTCAGCATGAGGAGAGTTCTGGGAGAGGGGACCTGGCTTTCGCTAGGGAAGCTCAGCCTACTCAGAGGGCCTAGCAAGAGGTAGAATGGAGAGAAGAACCGGGCCTGTTCTCTGTCTTTCAGTTTCAGACCTGTGCTTGCCAAGATATTCGCTTAATTGAATGATTGGGACATTTACCGGTTCGGGGGATGGAGAAATGTGGACCATGTGGAGAACAGAGCCAAGAAAGGCCCATCGGTTGGTTACCAGTTAACCTCTAGTTTTCCTAAGAGACATCCAATGTCTTCTTGTGCCTTCTGCAGTGGCAGAGTGTACTACAAAAACTGGAATAATAGTGACATCCATGATGTGTGAGACATGGCGGCTTAGGAGGGATCATCTATCTGGAGAGAAAGGACAGGTGTAAGAAACAGAGCAAACAGCATGGGTTGCCCATGCCAAGGACCCAGGGAGCAGAAAGAGATCTGGTTTGAAAGTATGTAGAAGGCCAAGGCTGGGAAGGTGTTCACAGGAGGTCTGAGGTGATTTTTTTTAAAAAATATTTATTTATTATGTATACAATATTCTGTCTGTATGTATGCCTGCAGGCCAGAAGAGGGCACCAGACCTCATTACAGATGGTTGTGAGCCACCATATGGTTGCTGGGAATTGAACTCAGGACCTCTGGAAGAGCAAGCAATGCTCTTAACCTCTGAGCCATCTCTCCAGCCCATGAAGTGATTTTTTAAATTAATCTTATTATTATTTTTATGTGTGTATGTGGGGAGGGGGTGCGTGTACAAGCATGTAGAGGTCATAAGACCTACATTCAATTCTCTCTTTCTACCATGCGAGTTCCAGGGGCTGAACTCGGGTCATCAGAGTGGTGGTAAGTGCCTTTACTGAGCCACCTTGCTTCTCCTACGGGTGTTTTTAATAAAAACCAAAAAAATCAGCCCACGGTGGTGGTGCATGTCTTTAATCTCAGTACTCGGGAGTCAGATACAGGTAAATCTCTATGAGTTTGAGACCAGCCTGAGATACATAGTAAGTCCTTGTCTCCAAAACCAACCAAGCAACCCAACCCCCGAATAACAACAACAACAACGACAAAACATCAGAGCAGGTTTCCTTCCGAAGCCTTTGCTGAAGTCACACTGTGACCCACGTCAAGTACACAGACATGAAATAGTCACAGTTTAATAATCATTAATTGATCCATCGCCTTGGCAGGAATGCATTTCCCTTTCCTTGGCTTTCCCGAGGGACAGACTTCCTTCAGCCACCTGAACACCCTTTCCCACCCCTAATGTTTCCTAGAGAACAACAGGACGTGCCCTTCCCCTTCCCTCCTCTGCTATCCTCTTTGGGCACATAGGTTGGAAGGACTGTGGCAGTCTAACGCTAATTGGAATTAATTGAGTTGGAGACCTAATTCTGGGAACACCCCTGCTAGGGGTGTCCCTTACACATGCTACAGAGGCCCATATGATAAAGCCTTGATCAGCAACCCATGGTTCTGTTGGGAGGTGTGAGGATCTTTTGGAGGTGGAGCTTAGGAGGAGGAGGTTAGGTGGTTGGTCCATCTTGTGATGTTGGGGCCTTGGCCCCTTCCATTCTTCTCCCTCTTCCTTCCCTCTCTCTGTCTTTCTCATTTTCTCTCTACTGTGTAGCTGCCACGAGGTGAGCAGCTTGGTCCAATGTATGTTCTTTGTCATGGTGTTTGCCTTCCTCAGGCTCATAGCCACCTCTGAACATGTGAACCATAGTAGGACCTTTATTTTGGAGACAGGGTCTCAGCACGTGATCCAGGCTGGCCTCTGCCTCCTTAAAGGCAGGCACCACAACACCCAGCCAAACTGTCTTTTTAAGTTGATTTTTTTCATATATTATTTCATAGAGATAGAAAATTGATTCCTATAAACCCACGGCTGCCTTAACTCTAACAAGATTATCTGTGTCTCGTTCTGTTTTCCTCTCTCGGGAAGGAAAAGCTGTGTTACGATTATGTGCTCTCTTGACCCACAAACTCCTCCATGGTATGTGCAGAACACTACACAGAGGTTTTCAGTGCTGTGATAGCACTATGAAGAAGATGCAAGTGTCATTATTCCTTCCTGACAAAGGTCGCACAGGGAGGGAGAACAGGAGAAGGCTGGTCACAGGACTCAGTGGGTAAGAGTTGTATAAACCCGGTGACCTGAGTTCAGCCTCATGGATGTGTAATGAAAGGAGGGGAGCAACTTCTGAAAGTTGTCTTGTGACTGCCACATATGTGCTGTGACATTTGCATGCCTTCATGTGCACACACATGTACATCACAACACAATAATAAATAAAATATCAGCAAAGTGGAAGGACAGGAGCTAGAGTAGAATCTGGATTCATAATCTGGCTGTGGAGCCTAGAAACTACTGTCCTGACTATTTTAAATTGTCGTTATTATTATTAATATTGCCATGCTAGGATAGAACCCAGAGGTTTTGCATGCTTAGCAAACACTGTATCACCGAGCCATTGCTAGCCCTAAATTATTTTAAAATCATTAAATAAAGATATATGGTAGTGCTACTTTGTATTTTAAAAGGATACAAATGAAGATGAATATATTATCACTATAATAATATAATTATTTCATTATAATAAATATTAAAATAACTGAAGGGGAAAATATACCTAGAGAACTAAGCTCTGAATCTGCCCCCACCTGACAAATGTTAGGAGCTGAGAGTCTTGCACCTGCCTTGCTGGGGACAGATAGAACTGTCCCGATGAGCACTGGGGGTTCCATACAGCAGCTCACTTCCTTCCCCAGGGAAAAGCATTTGAAGCTATCTCTCCTGTTCAGGTGAGATAGTGACAATTTCGAGGGTTCTTTCCTGCAGATAGAGGAAGATGAGCATTATCTGGTCTGACCACCAGGAAGAGGCAGCAGCCACAGATGCTGTATTGATAAGGAGGCAAGACAGATGGCCACAGCTACTACAGTGCGGGCCCTATTGTCTTCACGGGGCTCCAGCATCTAGATCACAGAGTGATGCTCTGCCAAGTGGATATTTAAGGTGGACATTTGCATAAGACTCTTGCATTAGACAACTACTTCTTCATGGTATGTTGTTTCTCTAGCTGAGTCTGCAGTAGGCTTTGTTGGAGGAGAGAATTTGGCATGGGTGCTTCTGCACTATTCCCACTGAGCATGTCCTGTAGTCACTCTAAACATGACTCTGATCATAAGCATGGAATGAGCCGACTGGCCCATTCTTGTCTCCAATCGCTTAGGGACTTTGCTGCTCATCATCTGTATGTGACCTTTAGCTTGGGTTAGAAGGCTCTCCCTGTCCCCTGTCACCTATCCTGCTCCTGAATGGACTGGAGGCATCATCCTGTGAGGACAATGTTGGAGAGCCAAGCCATAAAGATCTTGTTAGGGTTCAAGACCTACTCCAAATGTAGTCTTTGGCTCTGAGAACGAAGAAGAGGCAAGAAGGGAGGTCACCCTCCTCACACACTTTTCTCCTGAAACAAGACAGAATATGCTCATGTAAGAGATGCCTCCACAATTCCCAGAAACAAGGAATGTCCTTCAATCTGATGATACAGGGACAGAGAGCAGAAAGAATAAATACCAGGACCCAAGTTCATTTCCATCAGACCAGATTCCATCTGTCTTCCACTCAGACTTCTACCCACTTTAGGTGGATAAAGATCCACCTAAAACATAAAATCCCACCAGGTCACTCCTGCCTGTAGGTCTTCATTTCTACAGATGATTGTATCTTATGAGTTCTGCATTACATCAGTTTGTACGAAACGCTCTTTCTAATGTGTCTTTGTTATGGGGGCCCCAGCCATGAGAAAAGGAAATCTTTTTCTTCTATAGTACTACCATGTCCATTGCTGATGTTCATCTGGATCTCTCTCTCTCTCTCTCTCTCTCTCTCTCTCTCTCTCTTTCTCTCTCTCTCTCTCTCTCCCTCCCCTTCATTTATTTCTTGTCCTAAGGAAGTAACCAAGGGCTTCACACAATGTTGTATATCAAATTGTACAACACCCTGCCAAACCCAGGGCCAGCTGAGATGGCTCATCAGTGAAGGGTGCCCTGACAAACTGAATTCAGCCCAAAAGTTGTCTTCTGACTTCCACATGCATGCCACAGCACACACATATCCATGTTTATGCACATCAAACACCATGCAATAATAAAGAAAAATTTAAAAGACTTTCAAGAATTTAAACACCATAACTAGTTCTCTTGAAAATAGATATTTTTTATTCTACCTACAAATGTTTCTTCTCCTGACCAGGTTAACAGGGTAAAATGCAGTTCTTTAAATCTCAAAGAAACTAGGAAGAACCACATTTTTAAAAAAGTTGGTTCTGTGACATGAGGTGATGGCATCTTGAGATGCTATCATGACAAGTCTGTGTCCTTGCTATCTCTTTGTCTCCATAAAGTCATCTGCTCATCAGAGTACTTGGCTGTTCTGATTCTTCACTGACTTCTTATAGAGTCTCTCCATATGGGGGCTAACCAGAACATTCTGGCTGGCATTTCCTGGAAAAGGTGCCAAAGGATAGAAGGGTGCTAAGAAAATAACTGGCCAGCAGCCTGTCTACCTCAGACGTGGTATCTTCAATAGTGTGTTCTAATTCTGGAATTCCTAGATCACTCTGGGCTCTCCCAGGACATATGGGGGGATATGTTGGCGGGAGAACCTTCTGGATGCCCCATGTTTGGAAAAAATCTTGCAGTTAGTATCTAAAGTCTAGTAAGTATACAAAACTGTGTCTTACAGGGCAGTTCCTAGCCCAGGAGGACCCAGGGTAGTTCCTCATGCATGCTAAACCATTCAGAGTTCTTGGAGTAGATAGAAGCCAGGAGGAGAAATGGCTGCAACGTGGGATCTTCAGCAAACTTGTCTCTGTTTTCTGCTTTACTATTTGGGGGTACTAGGACCCAGAACATGACACTCCCAAATATGGCACCTTAGGAGATACAGATTTTCCCTAATCTTTCTGTGAGAGTTTGCCATAAAGAGTTCTCTGCCTCGCCTTTCTGGTAAGAGCCCTGAGATCTCCATGTGAGAAGAGTCTTTTCCTACACATAGGAGAAGAATGTTGTACAGAGAGCCGAGGGGAATCTGAACAGTCCAGCCTTACCGGTTTCCTTTCATGTTGCAATCAGATCACACACACTCTGTCCAGTCATACTTCTACCCACCTGCTCACCCTTCACCAAACCCAAACTTCACACCTGCTTTTCTCTGGGTCTCTATTTCTAAAAGCCCCATGCTGTGCAGCAATTTCCTTTAAGGAATTTGTTATGCTTTATCTGTGCATAGAGCTGTCAGCTAGGACCCTTGAAGTAGGTGAGGCAAAAAGACTGCTTTCTCTCCTCTATAAAGATAGAAGAAGGAGAGGTAGGAAGAAAATATTTTATTGTATTAATTATGGGAATTACGGAGCTTTATACCAAGATACTAATTACTACCTAATTAGTTATTAGTTACCCAGTCTCTGGGTTATATTTTCAAAGAACATTTACTTTTAAAGATTGGTTTCTTGGGCTGGAGAGAAGGCTCAGTGGTTAAGAGCACTGGCTGCTCTTCCAGAGGTCCTGAGTTCAATTCCCAGCAACCACATGGTGGCTCACAACCATCCTTAATGAGATCTGGCGCCCTCTTCTGGCATGCGGGCATACATGGGGGCAGAGTGTTGTATACATAATAAATAAATCTTTTAAAAAAAGATTGGCTTCTTATTTACATGTATGCAGTGCGTTTGTGTGTCTGGCACATATGTGTGGGTGCCCATGGAGGTCAGAAGAGGAAGCTGGATTCCCGGAAGCTGGAGTTTCAGATGGTTGTGAGCCACTGATGTCGGTGCTGGGAGCTGAACTCAGGTCTTCTACAAGAGGAACAGTAACCTTTAACCTCTTAGCCATCTCGTCAGCACCTGAAAGCATTTTTAAATAAATCATGTGGGTTTGTTCTGAACTTTCTCTACCCTTTCAGCCAACATTTTACTAGCAAGAACAGCTGTCCATTCGGAAGTGTGCCCTTTCTGTCAGGTGGCATGTTGAGTGTTTTCCTGGGTGGCATCATTGGCTTCCTTTATTCCTCTCGACAGACCATTAACGTGCTTATTAGCATCTTCTTGTGACAGAGGAGTCAATGAAATTGGTTGAAGCTGTGACAATGGACCAGAGAATGCCACTTACAGAGTTGCCTCTTGACAAGGAGTAAACACTTGTTCCATATACAGTTGGTCCTCCAGAGCCATGAGGTCTACTTCTTCAGCTTTCATCATTGTTGATTGAAAATATTTGGGGGGAAAACATGCACAGACTTTAAAAATTTGTCTTTAGTCCTTAAGCTATTTACAAAGCGCTAAAATTGTATCGAGTGTTATAAGAAATCTACAGATGATTATGGAGGAACACAAGGGCTTGTGCAAATATTAGGCCATTTTTAATAAGGGACTTAAGCTTCTGTGGGATTTAGAATCCACAGGAGTCTTGCAACCAAACAAACCCAGGGATATGGAGGGATGACTCTATGTGATTCAGTTTTTTATGTTTACAAGTTTTATTTTGTGAATTATATGTGAATGCATGATGTGTACATGCGTGTGGGCATGCATGTGGAGGTCAGAGGACAGTTTGGTGGAGCAGGTCTTCTTGTTCTTCCTTTAGGTGGATTCTGGGTGACTACACTCATTTGGCTGGCTTGCATAGTAAACAACTTGTCCAGCTAGGCCATCTTGTTGTCCCTCTGTTAGTCTTTGAGGTCCAACCCGCATCTTTCTTTCCTTACAATGAACAATTCTGCAGTAGTAAGAATGGCACCAATAATAAGGTAAAATAAAAAGTGGCATGTAGAATGCACGAAGAACGAAAGCTTACAACTTCGGTTACACTTAATTCATATGTAATCAGTCCATGCCAAGTATGCAATGACTGTGGTACCAGAGGCCAGAGATTCACAGATGTAAATGAGGGGCCCTTAGTAACTCAAGACTTATTCATGGCTCAGATCCTGATTCTCCTGAGGATCTCCAAAGGCATGCTGGAGAGTACCAGAAACCTTCTTATTATTACTGCTCATCCTTTTGGGACCGCAAATTTATTATGCAAAGATTAGAGGTGGAATGAAAGAATTGAGTAACTGAACAGCGAAGTTGTGTAATGCACACTAAACATATTCAAAACAAATGTGCATGTTATATAATTAAATTAAAATATTGCCTCTTATTTTTTTAAGATAAAGTGTTGAACTTCAAACAAATTGCATACATGAGGTCAACTCCTTTGGGATTGTGTTCATGAATATGCAATTTTATCTTTTTTTTCCCCTGCAGAGCTATGGTAGTTTATAACTAGATGGAAATGGTTTCTAAACACAGAGCTTATTAAATCCTGTAGGGAAGAGGAAAGAGAACCCAGAGAACCTCCAGAAGCTAAACTCTACAGACTTAAGAACGTGATGGCCTGGGAGTTAGGAATAAGGAGAAACCGTGAGAAGACATTAGCTTAGTCAGCCACAAGATGATGTGACCAAATACCAAAAAGAAAAGGGTGAGTCGGGGTCTTGGGGTGATGAGCTAAGGAATGA
The DNA here is from genome assembly GCA_028555095.1 of Dicrostonyx torquatus. Classification (NCBI taxonomy): domain Eukaryota; kingdom Metazoa; phylum Chordata; class Mammalia; order Rodentia; family Cricetidae; genus Dicrostonyx; species Dicrostonyx torquatus. Next base: position 7,650,608 of record JAQHUG010000023.1, on the reverse strand, counting down.
GCCTCAAAACTCAGGTTAGGGAAACCAAATCAAATCCTGGACCCAGAATCAGGTTTCAGACACTTCTCATGAACAGATTCTAAGGATAATGGGTAGCTGGCCAGGGATATAAGGAGAATCTCAAAGGTCTTGAACAAAGCCTTCCTAAAAAGGGGAGACACTGGAAGACCAGCAGAGCAGAAGCAATGATGCTGAGTACACAGGCCAAGGCATGGGGTGCACAGGCAAGGAAGTGGACTAGAATGAGTGAGCCGGCTGGAGAGGACTCAATGAGTAAAGCACTTGCCATCGAGTCTGGGAACCTGAGCTGAAGTGTCCAGGACCCTTAGGAAGCCAGAGGCAGTGGCCTACATCTGTAGTTCCAGTACTCCTGCAAGAGCTGGGAGGCAAAGCCAGGAGCATCTCTGGAAACTAGCAGGCCACCTGGCCTGGTACATGCAGCAGTGAACTACAAAGAATCTACGTCTTAAGGTGGAGGGTGAGAACCCACATCCGGTTGTCTGGCTCCTCTATTCGTGCACACACGCGTGCACACACATACACACACACACACACACACACACACACACGTGGGGGGGGAGGGAGGAAGAGCGAGAAAAAGAGGGAGAGAGATATTATACAAACAAATAAACTGGGGTAAGAAGAATAATTAGCTACAAAATAGGCAAAGAAAACAAGAGTGACCCAACATTTAAGCAGAGAAATCTCTGGAGAAAACCAAGTAAATTGAAGAGAATTATATGCAAAAATAATCCAAGAAGTTCTGTGAAGCCTCAAATAAAAGACTTGAATCTGTGCATTGGGATAGAGACTGAGAAGGACCATGTGTGAAGCACATGGTTCCCAGTCTACTGAGATCCAGAAATGAGGAAATATTTTGGAGATAAGGCATGGTGGGGCCTATTGTGGGAGAACCCTTGAAGGGATGGTGCACCTTGACTCTTCAACTTTCTTTGACTTCCTGGATTCTCTGAGATGACTAGCTTCCTCTGTCACATGGTCCCAATCTTACCACAGCCCCCAAATAATGAGACCATGAACAAAAAGACTTTTGAAATTATGAGAAAAAAAACCTTTTAGAAAGATAGGGCGGTATATTACTATAATATCAGCACTTGGGAGGCTGAGACAGGAGTACTGTAAATTCAAGGCCAGTGGCCATCTTTTAGGCTAGCCTGAGTTATATAGAAAGAAACCCTCTCTTAAACAAATAAGCGAGGCTGGGAAGATAGTTCATTGGGTAAAAGTGTTCAAAAACTCTGAATTCAATTCCTGGGACTCCAGATTGAAGGAAGGAACTGACTCCTGAAAGCTGTCCTCTGCCACATGTGTGCTATGGTTCACCCACCTGCATGTGTGTGTGCGTGTGTGTGTGCATGCACACTTATATATAAAATAAAAATTAAACACCTGAAAATGCTTTTCCTCTTTTAAAATTGTTTAGTGTTTTCTACAATGGTGGGGAGCTGAGCAACACAGGTGGCTTATTAAAATACATTAAAAATAGTAAAATAATAGTTACAACAAAGGAAGGGCCCAAGGCCTGGTGAGGAGGACGTATGTGTGTGGATGTCTGGAGCGGAAGATCTAAGTGGTGTGTCTCCATGTGCACTTACAATTCAGCTGAAATGCCTCAGCCTCCGGGGCTAATGGGAGCACTTCTTGGAAAATCAGTATTATTCACATTTGGGGCAAGTCTGTGTTTCTACTGTTGGATCTTAAGAGTTCACCTTAAGCAAGGATTCTCTTCCTTTGAGATCACAGACACAAGTGGAAGAGGAGCTAGCTCGGACAATGTAGTGAGTTCCAGCAGAAGTCCTTGGCTCCATAGCGAGCCACTGCCATAACATAAAACAATAAAACAATAGCCAAACAACAAAACTGCAAGCATATTAGTGGCAGCTGTTGCTATCATATCCTGTAGGTAGTGTTGCACAACCGGAAGTGGGTTCACCAGCATGCTTGTGATGTCCTTGTGGTTTTAATGACTGTTTATAGGGCCAAATTGGAAAAAAAAACAATTTTGCAATAAAGCAGAGAAAAATCCTAATCTCATGGGTTTGGCCATAATAACTTCAGGGACAGGACTAACTCTCCTACATCTCTGAGCCCTGCTCTGTGGACCCATGGCCTCTCTACCCTATCAGAAAGCCTGTTGCTGGACAGCACATGGTGGTGGGCATTTCTTGAGGTAGGTTTTGAATTCATGGAAAACCTTCCCCAACACATGTTAGAGGACTGTTGCTGTGGAAGGTGCTTGGGCAACGCAGTCAGATAGCCTGAAAGTTGTGCGCAGATGCTCATTCATTTGCATCAGAAAAATGTTCTGGGCTTTCAGAACACCTTCTCATGTAAGGGATTTTGCTAAGTGCACTAAAAGAGTAAAAAAAAAAAAAAAAAAAAAGGATGAAGAAGAAAAAGAAAACCCCACGATACCATCTAAAGGGAACATCTGTTACAACAGCTGGTCCTAAAAGCAGATTAAGGTATTACTACCATATAACGAACAGAAAAGAGAAAAATCTTCCCATTTGATTTTATTCATACCCTTTTAGAATTGAAAACCCTTCCTATTTATTACCCCGCAGTTTCACTGGGATTTAGCACACTTCAAGTTGCATACGTGGCAAACCAATTGCATTATAAACCATACATAAATACCCCACCCACCTAGGAATGACACGGAGCCCAAGTCTTCAGGTCTACTCTCATTGCTCTTTACTGAAAAGTATTATTAAAACAACATGCAGGAGACTGGAGGCAGCTGTCCAGCACGCTCAGCACTGGTCAGCACTGGTCGGCACTGGGACCACTCAATGTGGAGTGTCTGTTGATGGGGCCCCAGAGGAGATGATGAAGAAGAAAGTGGTCTCTCTGTCTCATAGGAAATGAATCTTAGACTTGGGGATATTTAGTCTGCAGAAGAGAAATTTTGAAGAGGCATGGGAGTCGTCCTAACAGATTTGAAAGGCTGCCATACCGACCTATCCTGAATGGCTATGGGTACAAAGTTGTATCAGGGAGCAGGTTCATTTTGCTTCATGATAGGAAAGATATCCTGTCTAATTGGATTTAGTAAAAGAAACAGAACTGACTGACTGCTAGAGCAGAGAGGGAGCACCCGCCGCTGAGCATAGCCACAAGGAGGGCAGTGGAAAGTTGCTAAGGATTTGTGCAGCCAGCTGTCTCATACTGGAATGGAAGAGAACAGGCAAAGGACTTCCTCTTCTATCCATCATCGTGCTGGCTAGAAAGTCTCTCAAAGAACTCTCAGAGTGGAGAGAAGAATGACCAGGACATGGTCTTAAAGACACAGAGGGTTCTAGCTGGCTGTGGTACCTCACATCTATTCCCTAGCTCTCGGGGACTGTACTAATAAGCCTTCTTCTGCTGCGAGAAAACACCACAACCAAGGCAACTCCAGCAAGACGAGTTTATTTAGGATGAGGTTTCAGAGGGGTCAGAGTTCATCATGGAAAGGAAGCATGGAAGCAAGCCGGAGGCACAGTGGCAGGAACAGGAGACTACGAGTTCAGCTCTTAAGCCCCAACCACAAAGCAGAGAACAAACTGTAAGTAGGTAGGGCTTTTTACTCTAACCATACCCTGCCCTCACCCTGCCCAGTGACATACTTCCTCTAGCCAGGCACTCTACCCAAATCTCCCCAAACAGCACCACCAACTGGGGACCAAGGGGTCATCTGCCCAGGACTATGGGGAATATTAAAACAATAGAGTCTAACGGGGGGTGGTTAGAGCTTTGAAGCCAGCCTGGGCTACAATGTGAGACCTTGTCTTGAAGTAACATTAAAAGAGAGAGAGAGAGAGAGAGAGAGAGAGAGAGAGAGAGAGAGAGAGAGACAGAGACAGAGAGACAGAGGGATGGAAAGAAGGTGCAGTTGTTAAGGTCACTGGCTGCTCTTCCAGAGGACTTTGATTTGATTCCTAGCAACCAGTTCCAGGGGATCTGACACCCTCTTCTAGCCAGGCATAACAGACATACATACAAACAAATCACTCATACATATAAAATAAATAAGTAAAATTTTAAAAAGATAGAGAATAATTTAGTCCCACATAAAAAAAAATTCATTTCTCTATTCTGAAGAGGAATGAGAAGCTGATGGTAAAGAGAAAGTGGGGAAAGAGCTTCAGAGGCAGGGAAGTTGGTTGAGTCTCCCTGGTTTTCTATGATCCCCTCATTCTTGAAAGGGCGCTGTGAAAAGTAAACTTCGTACAACCAGCATAGCAACTCATCAGAGACTGGCTGGGCCTGCAAAGTCAACCACAAACCCCTCAGCAGACGCACATTTTTTACCAGGAATGCTGTGACATTAAGATCCACCAAATGTTCTTGTCTTCTTGGCTTTCCTTTTCTCTTAAGGACCGTTGTGTATCTGAGCTCACCCACACTTTATAGTGTACTAAATTAAAATGCAAGCTGTTTATAGAACACAGAACTCTGAGCCTACAGTACCCCCAAAGAGTAAACAGACATGTATGCAGAAGAGCCACACCGACCTGATCTGCTCAAACAAAACGAGAGCAAAGCTAAGCCAATGGAACCATCAGAACCTTCTTGTGGAACACAGACGGCTGTGAGGATGGATTAAAAAAAACAAGAAAACTGGGCCTGAGAAGATGTCTCAGTTGGTAGAGTGCTTGTCTTGCAAGCATGGATACCTGAGTTTGATGCCTGGAACCCATCTAAAAGTAAGCCAGATACACAGCTGGAGAGATGGCTCAGTGGTTAAGAACACTTGCTGCTCTCTCAGAGGACCTGGATTTGGTTCTCAGAACTCTTACGATGGCACAGAACTACCTGTAACTCCAGATCCAGGTGATTCAGTGTTCTCTTCTGGCCTCTGAGGGTACTGGACATGCATGTAGTGCACATATTTACAGGCAGGCAAGTTCACACAAGTTTTTTTACACACACACAAGTTCCAGGCCATCTTGGGGTACACGGTGAGATCCCAATTTAAGACAAAAAAAAAAAAACTAACTAAAAGTAAACACACACACACACACAAGTTCCAGGCCATCTTGGGATATATTGTGAGACCCCAATTTAAGACAAAACCTAAAAAGTAAACACACATGCATGAGACAGAGAGAGACAGACAGACAGAAAGAGAGAGGGAGACAGACAGAAAATGGTGAGCTTGACATATCACTGATCCCAGTGCGGGGAGATGGTGACAGGAGAATCCTTGGGTTTCCTGTCCAGTTAGCAGAGCCACACTGACAATCCAATGCCTCCCAAGTCCTAAATTCTGCTTCTTTCATGAGAAATACAAAAGATCACATGCCATATTCCACTTGGATGTTTCATAGTACTTGAAAATCTATGTGTAAGAGGTTGAACTTCATTTTGTTCTTATACCATAATATCTCAGTGATTCACGGCTCAAGGCAGAAATCAAGGACTGATGACAGCATTTAGTGTGTAAAGGCACTGCCACACAAGTCTGATGACCAGAGTTTGATCTCTGGAAGCTATGGTGAAAGAGGACTGACTCCCCAAAGTTGTCCTCTGCACACATACATGACACCTACACACCAGAGTATACACACACCACACACATGCAATAATGATGATGATGATGATGATATATACAATTAAAAACCAGCAATAGAAGACACCCTTCTCTCTCATCCTAACTTACAACAAAATTCCACCCCTTGCTTCTCTTCCAAATACTATTCTACTCCAATCCATCCTGCCACTATTAACCTGGACCACACCATCTCTTAGAAAGGCTTCAAAGCCTCCCAGGTAGTCTCTCTGGGTTCAGCTTCACTCTTGCTCCATTCTGGGGCTGTCATGATCTGAAATACAAAACTGACCATGCTGTTCCCCTGGGATGCCTTCCCATCAACAATAGGAAAAGCTCCTTAAGTCAGCCCCAAGGTCCTGCACGATCAGGCCGTGAGTTCCATGCTCTTCCTCTGGATCAGACCCCCTTCACCATGTAGACTGCAGTCATGAGGAATTGACTTGCTCTCTGTCTGCCGTGGGCTGACTGTACACCCCACAGGCTCATATGCTGGAAACAACTCCCAAGTTCTTACGTGGGTGGTATTTGGGGGTAGTTATACTTAGATGAGATTGGAGTGCCATGAGAGACCTGAGTTAGCACATTTTCTGTCTAGCCATGTGATCCCCTCTTCCGTACTCAGATGAGACCAGAAGGGCCTCACCAGCTGGCCAGCAAATGTCAATACTCTTGGACAACCCAGCTTCTAGAGCCAAATAATCAAATTCTTTTCTTCTGAGACAAGAATCTCACTGTTTAGCTAAGGCTGGCCTCAAACTAATGATCCTTGTGCTCAGCTCTGGAGACAGGCTTTCCTGTATGGGCTGGTACCATCACATCTGTCTTAAGCCTCTATTCTTTTTAAAATTTCTGGCTCAGGTATTTTGTAACAATAACAGCAAATAGGCTTTAAGAAACATGGAGGCTGGGCCAGGAAGTGACTCAGTGGGTAATGTACTTGCTGTACTCACTGAATTTGAATACCCAGAACCCACATAAAGCAGACATTATAATACATGTCTGCAATCCTAGTGTTCCTACACTAGGTATGGGAGGCAAAGACAAGGTGAACTCCCAGAAGCTGGAGAACCAGTTAGTCTGCATGCAATACAGGGACAGACAACAAGAGAGACCCTGCTTGAAAGGCAAGGACCAATGCTCGAGGGTCTCCTCTGATCTCTACATGCATGCTGTGACATGTTTATGCCAGTGTGCACATGTACACACACAGATCATACATATATACATCATGTACATACACATATACATATCATACACACACACACGCTCTCATAAGCACAGAGAAAGATTGAAACAAAAGAAAACAGTGAACAGGCCACATTCTTTCCAACTTTAGAGTCTTTATGCCTATTATTCCTGCAGCCTCAGTTTCCTTTCTGCTCCCCATGTCCTCGTCAGGGTTTCCTCTTCCCTTGTGTACTGTTTTAGTTTCTTTTTTGTTTGTTTGTTTTTTGTTTTTTTGAGACAAGGTATGTATAACCCTGGCTGTTCTGGAACTCACTGTGCAAACTCAGAGAGATCCACCTGCCTCTGCCTCTCTGAGTGCTGGGATTAAAGCTGTTAATCCCAGCATACCTGGCATACCTTACTGTTGAATTGATAGCATACCCTGATAGAAGCAACTTAAGGGAGAAACAGCTTGTTTCGCTCACAGTTTGAGGTACAGTTCATCATAGTGGGGAGATCAAGGCAGCAGGATGTTGGTCATCCTTATGTCCACAGTCAAGAAGCAGAGGGTGGTGGTGGTGCACACCTTTAATCCCAGCCTTGGGAGGCAGAGGCAGGTGGATCTCTGTGAGCTTGAGACCAGCCTGGTCTACAGAGTGAGTTCCAGCACAGCCAGGAAGACACAGAGAAACCCTGTCTCAAAAACCAAAAACAGAAACACAACAGAGACTGCAAGCTACTGCTCAGTTTCCTTTCCAAGACGTCACCCAGAGAAACGGCACCACTCATAGCAGACAGATCTTCCTACATCGGTGAACACAATGATGTCAACACCCTGCAGGCATGTCAAGGGTTCCATCTCTGAGAAGATTCTAGATTCTGTCAGGGGTTCCCACATCTTCAGGGACATTCTTACTCACTCTGGTCCTTGGCACATGAGTTCTTCTTTGTGATATTCCCATGACTCTTCACTTTGTAACACACATCAGACTCTGAAGTGTTCTTTGTCCATTTTCCAAACTGCATTAGGATTTCCAAGACATGAGGGGCTGTGTCTTCCTAAACCACTATGGGGTGTTAGTTCTCCTGCACTATTTGTGCTGCTGTGTGAATGAATGAATGAATGAATGAATGAATGAATGAAAGACCTATGATATCTGTGTCACTGTCCACAACTATTACTGTGCGCAGGGGTCACCGAGGAAGCCAAGTTAGCAGATCCATTGTCATAAGCATCTAGTTCCCTTTTCAACTTCAACTCTGGGTGGGGTGATTGTCCTTGCCTTGGATTACAAGGCAATATTCCAGATATAGAGGTAGACACAAGGAGAGAAGCAGAAAACAAGTTCAAGAGACAGAAGGGAACAAGTTGTGAGGCATTAACCACCACAGCAGCCCTGCAATGCTGTTAAAACAACTACAGAAAAATCTGAAGGGCAAAATGATAGGTTGTCAAAGTAATTTCTTGGCGAGAACCTGATCCATTTAGGAGGAGCTGTCGGAGGGAGCTGGAGGGGGAAAGTCAAGTTGGGCTGGTGTTAAAGGCTGGGTATTATTGGAAAGACGAGAAGTGGGAAATAGACACAAAGACGTGTAGGAAGATGAGTTCACACAGGAAGTGGAGAGGAAGAGGGGAGTCCTGCGGAAAAGGCTCAGAATGCATTGCTTTGAGGATGAAGATGGGAAATCAGAAAAGGGTCTGGCTGTAGAGAGCCTCAGAATTTCTGCAGAGAATCAGAGACGCCACTCCCAAAGGGACAGAGATGCCACCCTCAAGAAATGGTAGATCTAGAAAAGTCTCCCCCGCCAAATGCGAGGTATGGTTTTTTCTCTGTGTGAGTGTCCTTGTCTGTTCTCTCCCATCAGGTGGAGGAGGTGGTGTAGGGTTGATGCTAACTAACTTCAGTCTGTAAAACAACCCTTCCTAAACAACGCTGATCTCCCATTAGCTTCCTCCACGTATCAGCCGTCTCATACCTCAGAGCCTCCTGAAGCCCAAATCCCTTCACTTTGTCTTGACACAGTGTTAAAAGAATACATGATCTTCAAGGCCTAGCTGCTTTGGAAGGATTTTACTTCTTTTGAGAGCCCTTCTACTTGCATAGGAAAGAAATCTTTTCTCTTTTATCAGTTTAATTCACTCACCACAGACAATAGATGTAAGAAGGTAAAAGAAAAGATTCCCAGCCCTCTACATTAAACAAGGAGGAATAAAGAGAGGAGACACCCAAACGTAATACCTGAGTCGCACATTAAGTGTAGGCCTAAGATTTGGAATACTGAAAAGGAAACATCCTATTTTTCCTAGTATGTTCCATGTCTCTGAGACATTAAAAGATTTCTCCACAACACAGCCTTCTTCTGTTGGGAACATGAACAACAATCAAAAGGAAAAAAAAATAAGAAAAAAAATGCAAACCGATGTGTATTGCAGAGGTACTTAATTCTAAAATCGTGAGTACTGAGGAACTTCAAACAAAATGGAGAAGTGAAATGGAAATCTGTTTTGAATTTAAATAACACAAGCAGAGAGGATCCCTTTCTCTGCTGCTTATTTCATGTATGTGTTGCTGAGCTGTGGGAAGGGCACAGCTCCGCGGGAGTCAGACAGACAGTGAGAAGGTTTCTCTGGAAGCTGTGCTCCTGGTCCACCTTGATCTCTGTTCACGGGCCGCCAGGGTGTGAACCGCTTCACCCTGCCACGTGCTCCCAGTGGACCAAACTGTTGAGACAGTGGCAAGGCCTCTCCTCTCTTCCAGTCTGTTTCCTCTGGTATCTGGTCACAGCAGTGATACAATGAACACAAATGGTGCTGCATTATAAAAGAAATCTCCAGATTTTCTCCTCAGGGCTTCAGATCACCCTTACATTTCTGTTAAAGGCATCTGCAGGTGGTCAAGGGATAGAGCTGAGAAGTCCTGGCTTTGTGACCTCATTCTGTTAAAGTCAGATGGGTTTTTCTCAATTCACTTGAGCCCTCTCCCACCTCTCATTTTTTTGGGCTGGGGACAAAACCTAGGGACTTTCACGTGGTAAGCAGGACTCTATCACCGAGCTCCCCAGCCCCTGCTCCAGTCTTTATTTGTGAGATAGACATAGAATTCCTTGATTTTTATAAGATTGTAAGATTCCAACGTGAAGGCATTTGTACCTGCAAGTGTCTTTAGAGATCCCCAGCACTATTAGATTTTAGCAATAGGTAAAGAGCATCTAGTTCTGCAAGGCATTTTACCCTCTCCTTAGGTGTTATCTAAGTAAACATTGGGCATAGAAGATAACGACAGTCACACCAGCTAAGCAGTTTGTAATAATACAAAGACTCTAAAATGTGCATACTCAATTTTCTTTATCTGCCTTCACCTTTGTTTTTCCCAGAACAAACATCCTGCACTCCAGCAACACAACAGCCTTCCCCTCTGAAGGCTAAAACTGCAGGAATCTCTATCTGGTACTTAGGAACAAAGCCAAACCTGGCAGTGTCTGTGCACACATCAGATAAAGGATTCAGCTAACAGATGCTCCTTCTTGTAATCAGCCAAGAACTTCTAATATTCTGACAACTTGTTAATCAACCAACATATGGTATCACTTTGGTAAACACAACTCTCAGATTTTGCTTTTTACAGAATATTTTCTGAGAGATATAATAGTCCTGACTCATCAACACTATTCACTGGAAATCAAGGGGAGCTAGGCCCCCACCACCACTTCAAGTTTGTTTAATTACTAAGCAGAAAAAAAAATATAGGCATTGATTTCCATTTGGGTATTTCTCTGAGTTAAGATATTTTTTCAAATGCCGTCTTTGTAGACATTTGTATATTTTTGAATACCTTCTTGCACAGATTTACATAAAGCACGTAGTCCCTACGTGAATCTCCAAGAGCAGCTGGAACAATGCTCCATAAATTGGAGAGATTTATTATTCCACTGCTCTGGAGACAAGTCAAGTCACACAGGGCTAGCAGCCTTTGACATTTCCCTAGGACCTCGCCATCCACAGACGTCTCATTCCTGGCTATCTCGAGATGCACGTGGCCTGTGGGCTTCATGTTGGATGTTCCTATGGCAGAACCAAGCTTGCTCTCAAGTGTCCATATCTAGGAAAAGGATTTTCCCTTACTACTTCCAGCTCTCATGGCTTGTGGCCATGTAACCCCACTCCTTGTCTCATTTCCATATAGCCATCTTTCCTCTGTGTTTATCTACGTCAAATGTTCTTATTATATAAACAACATCTGAGTAGAGTCCACCCTGTGCCAGTGTGACCTCACCTTAACCTTTGGGAGGTTGTATTGTGAATTCTAATTGGTCTTAATAATAAAAACCCCAAGTCAGATATCAGGTAAATGTTGAAAGATCAGAGAGATAAAGGAGCAAGTCACAGCCAACTCTCACCTCGCCAACTTCTCAGCCTAAAACGGACCAAGTTCCAGTCTCTGCCCTGCCTTATCACTTCTCTCTGCCTGGCCCCATCACCTTCTGCTTCCTCCTTCCAGGTGCTGGGATTAAAGGTGTAGGGCACCACTGCCTGGGCTCTATGGTTAGCTAGTGGCTAGCTCTACACTCTGATCTCCAGACAAGCTTTTTTTATTAGAGCACAAACAAAATGTCTCCACAGGAGGTACCATCCCAGAGCAGGCGAACTTGGGCTGTCTGAGTAAGCTCAGAGGAAACAAGCTAGTCAGCATAATTCCTCCACAGCCTCCCATTCAGTTTCTACTGAGAGGAAGAAGGCTCCTGCCTTGAGTTCCTGCGCTGACTTCCCACGAAAGTGTAAAATGAAATGACCCTTTTACCTCCAATATGCTTTGGTTAGAGTGTTACCAAACGAACAGAAGGCAAACTAGGACACAGACCTAACTCTGGGATTCGGATACTAAGAAGGCAGCATGGGCTGGGGAGTGGCCCAGCAGAATACCTGCCTAGCATGGGCTGGGGATGTGGCCCAGCAGGAGAATACTTGCCTAGCATGGGCTGGGGAGTGGCCCAGCAGCAGAATACTTGCCTAGCATGGGCTGGGGATGTGGCCCAGCAGCAGAATACCTGCCTAGCATGGGCTGAGGAGTGGCCCAGCAGGAGAATACTTGCCTAGTATGGGCTGGGGATGTGGCCCAGCAGGAGAATACTTGCCTAGCATGGGCTGGGGATGTGGCCCAGTAGGAGAATACTTGCCTAGCATGGGCTGGGGAGTGGTCCAGCAGAATACTTGCCTAGCATGAGTGGAGGCCTGGGTGTCCTCTCAGTGTGGCTTTCTTTTCTGCAGCCTCTGGCTAAGGAGACAGGAGAGCAGAGTATTTGGGTCACTCAACTAAAATTGACACTGACATTAATGAATCCGTGTTAATAACAAGTGGATATTAATTGTTTACTATAGGCCAGGCAATATTCTGAGCTTTTTAAATTCTAGAATTATCTAGAGAAAATTCCAGTTTGCATAATCAGTTGTCTGTTTTGAGTGCCCATGAAAGACTCCAATGTGTTCTAGTTGAACCATCCTCCGGATGGCAGATCGAACCAATTACTTGGGGGTCTTAGGTTGTTTTGGTAACCTTTGAGTGGAAAGCTTCTGTCAATCATCTTGTTACTTTATTGAAACTCACTATTTGAGGTGTAGATCAAAGAAAAGAGCCACAGTTTAAGAAGGAGACGGGAAGGCAATGGTGTTATCTATAACACCATAACCAGAAGCAAATAAATAAAGCCTGGGTTAGTCAGCCTTCTGTCTTCTACCAGAGACAATCAATTGATTTGGGGGATAGGTTTGTTTTGGCTCATGGCACTGGAGCTTTCAATCTGTCACTGGTTGGCCCATGGCTTCAGGGACAGAACTTCATAGTAGGAGTATGTAGTCAAAGAAAGGCCACCTCCTAGAGACCAGTAAGTAGACGCAGAGGAAGAAAGGACAGCGTCCCACAACACGTTCATGGACACATGGCCTGAGACCACTCTATAGACACCACAGCTTAAAGTAGCTACCACCTCTCCATGGTGGCATGCTGGGGGGGAGCCTTTAACGTGTGGACTTTTGAGGATCACCTAAGATCCAAACCACAGTGGATCCCAGACACCTAGAAGAATAAACTATCTATTTTCATGGAATCATGAGTTTGGATTTATGAACTGGCAGAGTCATGGGCAGCATGGGCCTCAGGCCTTAAACAAGGTCTATTTTCATGTAGGCACTAGCACTAGACAACTACAGTAACATCTACTGTGTGCTGACCATATTTTAACCACTGGAAACTATGAACTCCTTTAATCTGCACAACGGCTCAGTGTGGGTGGCGGTGGCTATCATCTCAGTTCTACAGAGTTTAAATAGAGGCCTGGAGAGGCTAATTTGTCTCGCAAGGTCATTTACTCATATGCACAGGGGCCAGGCTCTACATCTAAAGTTTGGTGTCTAGATCTGTGATGTTAAGCTCCATACAACTCCGTCTCTATGAATCTAGAACATCTTTGCACTGTAGTGGGAGGACAGAGTTCATCTCGGTCCAACCAATGATTTGAGAGCATTCCTTTTTAAAGGCTTTCGCCTCGTTCACCATTTTAGGGCAGGACGGGAGAAGAAACCATTAGATCACACTCACAGGGGTTGCTGTCTTAGTGGACACTTGGGGTCTTGCCAAGTGTGGTGGTGGAGGTCTGTCATCCCAGCACCCAGGGCACTGAGGTGGAAGAATCACAAGCTAAGGTCAGCCTGGGCGAGGCAGTGAGGCACCATCTCAAAACAAATGAATGGACCAACCAATTCAACCAAGGTGAATTTATTCAGTTCTTTTCTCCAGAGCCTTCTGCGAACTACGTGCTTCAAGCAGTCTGTGGTCTTGGGGTTTCCATTTCAGCTTTTCCAGCAAGCAATTTATACCTCTCTGAGCCTCAATTTCCTCCTTGGTAATATGGGGATAGACAGTTATCCCCATCTTGGCAAAACAAAAAACAACAACAAACAAACCAAAAACACCAGCTGTAGAAAATATCATGGTGTTGGCCCCAAAATAATGCCTCCACTGTTCCCAGCTCGTAGGAGGCTTTCAGAATGCTTAGCTCTGGGCTGTCATTTTAATTATGATGCTGATTATCAGCATCATTGAAGGAAAATGGTATTTTATTTTAAATGTTTTCAGTAATTTATTATCAAGCTCATTTTTGATATATGTTGAGAGCTTTTTTTTAAATATAACAATAAAAATTACTTGCTTAAAAAAACTCATCAAGTCCTTGGGACAAAGTAGAATTTTGGTTTTCCTAGTATCCTATGTATGACCCCGATTGTCAAATAATTTTGATGAAAGTATTTCCTGCATCTTTTCTGGTTATTGAGAAGTTACTTGATGTCAAAAGTTCACTTCATGAGTGACAGTAAAGGGGATGACAGTGATGAAAAGGATGGTGGAACTCCGGGAAATTCCCATTTGGCATCTCTGAGTGTTCATGTGACTGACGTCTGTTTGCTCTTGGCAGACTGATCCAGCCAGCCTAAGCCAGTCTAAGCATTTAACTCTCCTGAATGAGTTGGGAAAGCTCAATTTTGCTGATGGCATTCAGAGAAAAAGGCCATGTTTAGAGAGCTACACTGCAGCTTTTCTGTCCAGTAGGTGCTGGGGGCAAAACGCTGCCCATCCGGGGCCTCTTCCAGGGGATTCCACAGTCAGCACACCCAGCAGACATGGGCTGTCTTTACCTAGTAGACAGTTCTGGGGACATCTTACAGTTACAAAGTATGCTGTTTTGTTGGCTTCTCACTTCCAATGCATGACAAGTTTTCCTCAGGTTTATAGGGTATCTATCTGTTTAGCTATGTAAAACTCCCAGCCACCATGAACAGAGACAGATGACATCTGCTGAGCCTGGCACAATGGCACAAGCATGTGACCCCAGCACTCCGGAGGCAAAGGGTGTGGGATGGCAACTTATGGGCCTTTCTGGACTCTATCTGAAGAGGACAGTCAACTATGAAAATGACTTTTGACCACCCTGGCCATTCACCACTGCTTTTGTCCTCTCAACATGGAATTTAGACTTACTAATCGAGTGCCTATCCCCGGACTATTGGAGGATGGAAATGTTCAGGATTTCCCTTGGGAGCAGTTCCAGGCAGTAGACTCCTGCAAAACCCACTGGCTCTGTTGTTCACAGCCAGCAAAATAGTGGAGTCACCAAATGAGGCAAATTTTTCACGATCAACTTGGGGATAGTTAGGAAGGAGGTCTGCTTTTTTAACATGAGATTCAGAGATACCCAAAAAAGATTCATTCACTAAACACAAAGGCCCATTTCCTCTGGGAATGCCACTTTCTCTTCCTTTCAAAAGTTAGTCTGCTTGTTTAATTTGTCCTCTGTGTTTGCAAGAAATGCTGCAAAATATTGACTATCAGATTGAGTTTCTTGCATTGCTGTAGTTTGGAAGAAAAAAGCCAGTATTGGAAAATGTGATTCTTAATTTAATCTAAATTTTTGCATTGAGCATAGGTGCATGTAAATAACCACATTCAAGCATCACACCTGGCCAGAATAAAAACTGCATTTCCACAGTTAGTAAAAAGAGAGAGATGTACACACACATTATATTCAAATTCAAATATTGTTCTTAAATATAAGTTGTGTTAGAAAAATTCCTTACAGCTTTCTGAGTACTAACAATCTCCAAAAGGAATAATTTAGAGAAGTTAGGTTTCTTCATTTTTGTTTTTTAGATCTATTTTATGATCCTGCTAGTGTGTGCATTCATGTGTGCCCACGGGCGTGCATGTGCAGACGGAAAGTCAGTGTCGCTTGTCTTCCACACCACTTTTCACATCATTTTTTGAGGCTGGGTCTCTCACTGAATCTGAAGATCAGCAGTTTAGATAGATTGACAAACCAGAAAGGCTCTCATCCTAGGATCCACCTGTCTTTGCACCCCTAGTTCTGAGGTTACTGAAGCCTCGCAGTACACCCAACATTTTAAACATGGATTCCAGAAACCCAAACTCAGGTCCTTAGGCTTATACAAGAGGCACTCTTCTCACTGAGCCCTCTCTCCAGCTAAATGAGGCTTTAAAGTACTTAATTTCCTATAAATTGCTCAGATTGAGAAGCAGCAGGGGTGCCATGGAAACAAAGTGGTGACCAAGATTAGACCAGACCCATCTATATCTTGGAGATGTTCTTTTTGGTCTCAGAAACCTATGCTGCCCATTTGCCATAAAGATGCTACCACAGTGAGTCAAGAACAGGTTAAACAGTGCAATCTGGCAGATGTGTTAATGGAATCTGGCCAGCTTTTCTGAATTTATAATTTATTCATTGATCATGATTGCTAGGGTTTTGCTATGTCCCTCCCCCAAAGTTGACATGTAAGAAAATTAAGGCATAATTAGATTAGATGTCATCATGAAGACAGATCCCTAAGAGGGCATTAATGGCTTTAGAGGAAGAGAGGCTTGAACTAGCATCCTCCAATGTCCTCCATCATTTTATGATGCAGTGAAAAGCCCCTCCCCAGACGCTGGCACCATGGTTGTGGGCTTCCCAGATTCCAGCAGTGAGAGTTAAATAGATTTCTTTATCTTAAAAATTAACCCACAACAGGTTTTTGTTATAGTTATAGAAAGATGACTTTACTATTGACGAACTCCTAGAAATTTTCAATGGAACTATTATCACGAAAGCCTTCTGGTGGCATAGTAAACAGTAAACATAGAACTTCCAAGAGAAAGCCTAAGATAGATGAGGGCTAGAGCGCAAAGGCATACTGCTTCAAAGGTTGGGATGCATGGGTTTTGTGGACAGGAGCAGTTTGGATCTGGAGTGGCCTGAGGCCCTGTGTGGAACTGCTCAGTCCCCAGTTTGACAGTATTAGGAGGAAGCGGTGCTTAGTGGGAGATGGAGATTGTAAGCCACTTGTGTCTGTCAGCAAAGGGGATTGTGGGGCTCTCTTGCTTTCTGTTCTCCACTTTCCACCTGTGAAGTGAACAGCCTCCTTTGCTATGCACTTCCACCAACGTGTGTCGTCATAGGCCCAAAGAGATTGAGACAACTGTCACCTGAGTCACCATAAACCTTTGCTCTTTTTTTTCTTATTTTTTTCCTTTATTGATATTTATTGAGCTCTAAATTTTTCTCTGCTATCCTCCCTGCCTCTCCCCTCCCCCCTTGAACCCTCCCCCAATGTCCCTATGCTCCCAATTTACTCAGGAGATCTTGTCTTTTTATACTTTCCCATGTATATTAGGTCTATGTAAATCTCTCTTAGTGTCCTCATTGTTGTCTAAGTTCTCTGTGA
>JAQHUG010000023.1:7621442-7632345 GCA_028555095.1 Dicrostonyx torquatus | reverse complement strand
TGTGAACACTGATAATGTCAGCCCGTGGCCACTGAGGGCTGGGCCTGGCATCTGTGAATGGAGGAAACAGGGTAGTCCCTTTGTCTCTTTCAGAGGATGCCAGGAAATCCCATGATAAATTGGCTAGGTCACTTTTTCTTCCCTGCTCACTTTATCAGGCAGACACTGTAGTGTTCTTTTTCCTCACTAGCTGGGTCTTCAGACAAGTTGGTGCTTTTCGTGAGACTCATTATTTTCATCTGAAAATTGATGTTTCCTTCCTTGGAAGTAAGCTCTGAGATTGGCCAGTGGTTCTCTATCTCTTCATGTTTCCCTGAGTCTGGAAATACTTAAGTTGATGGCCTTGAATTTTATTATCATCATGAATAGTAATTCCAAGGGTATAATTTCACATGTCTATGTTATGCAACCCTAGTAATACCAGGGTTAGAGAACGGCAGCAATCTCCGAATGAAGAGTCTTCCTGAGTAGGAAATCTGACTACTAAGCATACAAACGGGCAGCCAGCTGTTGTGTCACCACAAAGTGACTGTGGGTTTCAGGACTTTGGTGATCCACTGCATTTCCCTTCACCGAAGTCCTGATCGCACTGCAACTCAGAATCCTCCTGACACAGGACCCTTCCACCCTCAGAGATACCACTCAAGTCCTGTACTTGCCTTAAACAGTGACAAGACAGTATTACTGAGGAGGGAGGAAGTCAGCTCAGCCAGGGAAAGGCTCTGCTGACGAGTATAGACTAGTAACAGAACCCCATGAACTTAACGTTTTGTTATATTGAAACTGGTGTGCACCTGCATGTGCACACACTCATATCTTTCTATTTCGGTAAGTGGAATTTTTCTGTTCTTAATTACTCTTCATTGGAATGATACAAGAAACTTTTAAGACAAAAATAAAGATTCAGGGAGTGCATGCAAGACTATCCTTAGATAGATTAAAAAACAAAAATGGAAAATAAAATAAATGAAATCCTTTGCTTGTTTCTGTCTTCTGTAGCTATTCAAGAAAGGTGTAAGGGCTGCAGAGATGGCTCAATGGTTAAAAGCACCGTCTGCTCTTCCAGAAGACCTGGGTTCAATTCTCAGCACCATTGTGGCCTGCATGGCAGCTCACAGCTGTCTGTAACTCCAGTTCCAGGGTATCTAATGCCCACTTCTGGCCTCCTTGAGCACCAAGTATATTTACAGACATACGCGGAAGCAAAACACCCATGAAGTAATTCTAAAAGAAATGTATACAAGTGGATTTTTAGAAATCCAAAGTTCTGTGCTTATCTTACCCAGCCAGCATTAATTTCTAAGCACCTTCTATTTATTAACAACTAAAATGTCTTTCTTTTGGCTGCGGTTGTTATTTTCTTTCTTTTCTGAGTGTCAGACTCAAACCCAGGGTGTAGTATAGCAGGCAAGCCCTCCATCACTAAGTCACATTACCTACTCTGCATAGACTTTAGTCAGAATTTCCCAGAACTTGCTTTGACAGCCAAGGAAGATACCTTTCTGGGACCAGGACATATACTTGCTGTGGGAAGTCAGACAGAGGTTTTCCTGATGATCCTTGGTCAAGAAAAGAAAGAATGAGGAACGATATTTTTCAGTCTAGATAGTAAAATGGTATCTTTAATATTTTAAAAATGATTTGGCCAAAGGTCTAAAAAGAGCCTTCAAAACTTTAGAAAAGTGATTTTCAAAAAAAAAAAGTTAATAAGTTTTAGTTTCCTTCTTTCTGAACTCCTTAGGGGCAAGGTAGGGGTTGCCAGAGTAGCAATTGCTTGAAGGTGGAACAAGGAGCCTTCGGTACTTAGGGTGTGCTTTGAGTCTTGGACTTTTATAAATTGCTCTGTTAACATGCTCCTCACGAAACCAGTAGTAGTTGGATCCCCTTCTCCAACCCCAAATATCTGAGAACTCACTAACTACAAGTCTTCCGAACTGCTGTCCAAGTTATTAGATAGCTCCAACTTAGTGCCAGAGAGAGGAAATGGGTATGGTTCTTGTGCCCAGTACTGCCTTCATGTCCGCTCACATGGCTTTCTCCTGTCTCTTAATAACATGTGGACTTGACCTTAAAAATTCTGGTTATCTTCGCTTATAAAACTTGCATGATGGCTTACAACTTCAAACCCATGAAGCCAGGGAGGATAGGACACACCTGTAATCTCATCACGTAGCACTTGCGGCAGGAGGAGACCAGGACAGCAACTCACTAACCCATCCTCTCAAGCACTAATCTAACTTCATCTCCTTGCCTCTCCTTGTACACATGGGCGTGACTCAAGGGCTATGTTATGAGAATGGGCACCTCCCCTATGAGATCTGCCTTTTCCATGGGTTTGGGACAGAGACTAGAGTTTGCAGTCTCCAACTCTCTTATCACTTCACATTACAGGCAGCAAAATAGCCCTCGCTACATGTAATCCTGTGGTCTTGGACTCCCAGTGAGAGAAACAGATTTCTTCTTTTTATAAATTATCCCAATTCAGGAGCACAAATGGGCCAGATGACTGAAGATGGAGACCAGGTACCTGCTCACCCTCCCCAGTTCCACAGAGCCTGCACTCAGGCAGTAGTTTCTCATGCTCACATATGAATGCATGCATCTTTTCACAAACTTTAGAGCCCTGCCTGCTGGTAGAGAACTCTCTAGAAGGCACTTGCCTTTAATCACTTCATCTTTAATACCTAATGCAGTAGAAGCACATTTGACTTTAAAGACAGTTCTCTCTGCTTAGTTCTGCCATCTTTCTCCTCTTTCCTTTATCCCAGGCTAACGGAACAGAGGACTAGTGGTGCTGTGCTGCTCCCTAAGGAGACCTCCTGCTGGAGAGAGAGGCACTTGTTTCCCCCATTTGTCTTCTTTTCAATAGCATCTTCTGTAAAGGTGCTCTTTTTGTCCCCAAAGAAGAGCATGTCCCATCACAGTGAGTACAGCAACATACAGTGGTCCCCAACATTCCAGAAAGACCCCTTGTCCTGGGCACAGTTTTGGTTCTTGTAGCAGGATGTATTTCTTTGACATCCCCGAGACAAGGTCTGCTTCCAATTGCTGGTATTATATCCATTATGGGAACAGACAGAGAGCCTCTTTGTTCTCGGACTTAGTCCCTAGTTGCTGATTCAAGGGAACAGGAAACAGGCCCATTTGATATCCCTTTATATGCTACTCAGTGTCTCCTGAAACCCATCTCCATTAAACCATTTCCCGGCTGATCATTCAGCCAGGCATTCAATAGATATTAAGTGATTCCCTCCACCTAGGGACTAATCCAGGTACTGGGAATGTGGCAGCAACCAGGATAGATAGAGCTTCCTTTCCCCAGACAGCTTGTGCTACCTAGAAGGTATGCACTTTAAACAGATATGCTAGAAAGATATTGCATGAGGGTGTGATAGAGACAAGCAGTTCCATGTATTTGTGTCTGTGTGTGTGTTTGAAGATTGGTGACTGGAAAAGACTTATTTGAAGAGGTGATCAGAGGCCTGAATCTGAATGATGCCTTGGCAGGAAAGAGGCAAAGGCATGAGGTGGGAGCCCACGTGGCTTGTTGAAGAAACCAAATGGTAAATAAATGGATGGAACCAGGTGGTGGTGGCACACAACTTTAATCCCAGCTGTTGGGAGGCAGAGGCAGGTGCATCTCAGATTCGAGGACAGCCTGGTCTACAAATCAAGTTCCAGGACAGCTAGGATTGTTACACAGAAAAACCCTGTCTTGAAATAAATGAATAAATCATAGATAAATGGATGGTTTTTAATTTGTCATATTGTAGTAATACTTCAATTGTATTTCAATAAATAAACCTTGCCTGAAAATCAGAGAGTAAACAGCCACACTGGTCTTATAGACCAGGCAGTGGTGACACACAATTTAATTCCAGTAGCCATACTAGCTTGCCATAGAAACCGGGTGGTACTGGTACACACCTTTAATCCCAGCCCTAGAGAGGAATATAAAACGGGAATAGATAGCTCTCAGACACAGTCTCATTCTGAGGATTCCTGGAGGCAGGATTGCTATTTCGGTCTGAGGTAGAAGAAAGAGCCAGTGAGTGACTGTTTTGCTTTTCTGACCTTCAGGTTGGACCTCGATATCTGTCTCCAGGTTTTTATTAATCGTGTTACACCATATTAACCATTAAAACTTCCAGGATATATTTTCATGCGCTCTTGCTCCCGTGAATTAGAGCGCTTCATTCTGTTGGGAGTCTACCCTCATTTGTTAGCCTATTATAGCTACTTATTTAGGATCAAGGCTTTAAAAAGCATTTCACTCATTTATTTGAGTCATGTGACAGGAAGGCTACCATAGCTCTGGCCAAATTACTACCATGTAGAAACCAGTCGCTAACAATGGGAGGACAGAGCCAGTTGGCTTTCCATGCCAGGTACCTTCTTAATGAGGCTCATAGATGAATTCACTTGCATGTGCAAATTTGTTTATTACACCTTAAAGCATTAAACTAAAATGTGTTATTTTTCAGGCTTACTAGAATAAAGCACAGATAATGAAGAAAAATAAAATAAGGTTCAAGAAAACTCTAGGGTACTATTTCTTTAGTTCACATTACTTTGAAACGGGAAATGGCATAGGAAGATTTGTTAAACAAAATTGCTTTCATAACACTTGTGCCTGAAATAACAATTTTCTTTGTGGCACAGCATTTCAGATCTCAGTAATATCTGTGAGATTGTTTATAACCAAACTCTCATTTTACAGAGATAATGGATGTCAAAAAGGCAAGGCAACCTTCTAGGTTATGGAGCATTCTCAATTGCCAGAGGTGAATCTGAATCTAAATGTCTTTGTTCTCCATCCACAGATTTTGCCAAGCGGTTGTGGTGCCTCTCAGTGAAGAACTGTTCTCTGGCATGTATTCTATCGCCCCACGCTGGCACAGTGAGATGGGAGAGGCTGCGAGAGAGAGCACCACGATGGCCGCAAAAAAAACCTGTCTCCCACTGTCTCTTACATGGTTGCTCTGTGCCATGGCTCTGGATCCCTGGTCCCCTGTGACTGTCTCCCACTGTCTCTTACATGGTTGCTCTGTGCCATGGCTTTGGATCCTTGGTTCCCTGTTGGTAGTCCTATTTGGAAGGTTCTGGAGGGAGGCTGTGGGAACGAAGTTACTGGAGCTAGATTCTTAGGAGTATGGTTTCTCTGTCCACTTCCAATCTGTCTTTGCTTCCTGGTCCTCAGTCTACACAAATAGCTTGTTTTCACATGCTTCTGTTGCTATGGTGATGTACTTCATCATGCCCTCCCTGCCATGATAACAAAACCTCCTGAAACTATGGGGAAAAATGTATCTTACCTCTTTTGAGCTGTCTTGTTAGGCTAATGGAAGGTAATATGGTCTGCATGAATACGATGGTATATTACAGGTTATGAATAACTGTGGCTACCGTATTGACCTCCTTCTCTTAGACCAGGCTTGCTGAGCAAAGCCAGCTGCCATGTTGAGAGGTTACTGATATAGACTATGGAAAGAGCTGAGGAGCAGAGTTACTTAACCAAGAGGCAGCAAAATCTCAGGCATATGTGAAGTTGGAAACAGATTCTGCATTGCCTTGTAACCAGAATTCTAGCCAATAGAAACCCCACAGAAGACCCTGCCCTAACCACTCAGCTAAATCACCCCAAAGGTGTATTGTCCCAGCTAACTTAAGAGATAATAAGCATTTATTATTTAAAATATTGGGGGAATAAAATTCTCTATAGAAAAAGAAAACTAATACGAGCATCACATTCCCCTCCAAACAATGGTGAGTTCTATGTAACAGACAGTATCACTCATGGTAATTCCTCAGATATTGGGCAAATGGATGCCTTGCTTGATCAAGGACCTGCTTAAGCACAGCCGTTGCCACAGAGATGAGGAATGTGGATGGTGGCTCTGCCTGATGCTAATGTCTCCTTGTAGCCTTCCCTGGGTATTAAGTGTGGGTGTCAAGCTTCTGGATGAACCAGGATGAAAAGTATGGCAGCAGTGTGACATTCACAGAAAAAGAGTGAAAACAGGACATGTCTCCAGGTAGTCTTCAGGCATGCACAACCTTTTGCTTCACTCTCTTATGCTTTTGGAAAACTAGAAATTACCTGAAGTTGCTTCCCCCACCTTGTTACAAGTGTGCTCTGGATTTGATAGAAAAGATTATTAGAGATGTCAGTGAATCCAAATTTAATATTTACTTAAGCCGGTTCTGGGGCTATGTGTACTCTGAAATGCTTGAGTTACGGTATGTCTTGTGTGTTAAGGAAATCCTAGCCCTGGAGACACTTTCTCTACTAGACAATGTTTCTTTCCCCTTCCCCCGCTCAGTTCGAGCTCATTGGCCTGACAAAGCCTGTCTGAAGCTACTGTTGGTTTAGTGTTTTCGCTCTTTCCCCTTCCTCCATCGTGACTCACAGCAGAAGAGCTGAGCTCCGCTCTGTGCTCTCTGTTTCTGTGGGTCTCCTTAGCACCACAGCTTAGTCTCTGAGGTGAGGAACAAACATTCAAGGCTGGGAACAATGGGGGCTTAAAAATAGTATTAAATGTTATCTAATCATGCCCATGCCTGAGAGGATGGCATGGGAGGAAGGGATTGTACAATGGTAACAAGGTCAACCTGACCTGGGCATGAACTTTCTGTTACTCAGCCTGGCATGTTCTCTTCTGAACTTTCACTCTAGAGAAAGTTATGACAGAATCCCGTATTTCACTGTTACACGGTTGAGAACAGGATCCAGAAAAGTCTTCTGTGTATCAGTGACATATTTCAGGAGCTGGAGGGCTCAGCCTACACACAGTCAGAGGTGAGGGTCAGACCAGATCTTCTAGGCATGACTGATGATGACATTAGAGGGGGTGATGGGAGGCATTTTGCTCCTCTGTGTCTTTTCCTCCTACAATGCCTGAAATTCACTGTTAATGATCAATGTCTGCATTAGAGTTATGTTTCTCTGAAATGCAAACATCCTTAGCAGTCTTAATCTATTCACCTAAAAACTGTCCTATGCCGGGGGAATTTACCAGAACAAGTTGCCTCAGGACTCCTAGACAACAAGAGTTTTATGAAACGCAGTGGGGTGTGACCTGGCTAAATTTAGACCAGGACACTTCTCCAGACAACAGCTACTTCTCTGGAAGGCAGAAACACTCACTTACGGCTTATTAGAACTCCAGGTGGAGTGGTTTGCTCTCAGAAATGTTTGCCAATAGACAACTAAAAAGCACTCCAAGAGAGAATAATAGGAGAGCTGAAGTTTTAAATAAGAATATATAGACTGGAAAAGGGACTGATTATTAATGCTATTAAATTCAAACCCTTTGGGGAATATCACTTTAACATTTCAGTTTTAGCCAGAGCAAAGAAAGGAAGTGCAGAAGTTGACTTCTCCTAATTTATTCCCATTACACATTCTTGCAGGTTCCTTGAAAGCTGCAGAAATGTGTGTCTCTCATATGCTAGGTTTGCTGAGCTGCCCTGCAAAGGACAGTATGGCTGGCTCCCGAGAGCTGGGAATCCACTCTCAGTTTCATTACAGGACTTGGGGCATTTGGTTTGAAAACTCATTTCTAGGGGTTCTTCAGAGAGATGTGGGGCCAAAATAGATGAGGGGAGCCTTACTTCTGTGTTCTCAATGAAAATAGAGCACACAAGTTAAAAGCAGTAAGGCTTTTTCTCCAACTGAAAATTAGTGAAGAAAAGAATCCCATTTCAAGAATTTCAAACACCTGGGGTAGGAGGAAGACTCAGCCAGCTAAGTGCTTGACTTGCAAGTGTGAGGACCCAAGTCTGAGCCAGAACCCAAAAAGAAACTTTGGGTGTGGGGGGAAGCTCCAGCTGCTGGGGAGGCAGAGGCAGGATGTCTACACTTCAGTGGGCAGCAGTGAGAGAGCCGTCTCAAAACAGAGGTAGGTGGCACCTAAGGCACAACACCTAATGCTGACCGCTGGTCTCTACATACCTATTCACACACATATGTACACACTCACACACATGCACACACAAAACATTTTTTGGAACTCTTGAGGGTGTGTTTCATTTGTTACACATGTGCACTGAAAACTTCAAAAGTTGCAGAAGGCTTAACATTTCTAGAGCTATGTACCAAGTTCTGAGGGTGGAAGAGTCAGCATTGATAAGATACCACCTTTCCCGGCACGCTGCATCCCTGTCAGCATCCCACACGGTGTCTCTGGAGAAAACGATGGTTGTTAAATGGAGAGGACCTACAGAATCAAAACAGCTTTGACAGACAACAAGGCTGGGAATCAACACTACCTGATTCCAAGACTTATTATAAATCAATAGTTATATAGATTTTTAGTTATATAGTTAACACAGTGTGGAATTAGCAGAAAAGCAAACAAATAGATCAATGGCATTGAAGGAGTCTAGAAAGAGATCCTATACTGAACTTTAACAAAAGGACAAATGGTTCTTTAACAATTGGACATACACATGTAAAAAGTAAAACAAACAAACAAACAACAAATAAATTCCAATCTCTATTGTGTACCAGATTTAAAAACAATAGACAACCCTATATGCATCATAAGCCTAAATATGAAATTTAAAATCATAAAGCCTTCACCAGAAAACAGAGTAGAAAATCTTCATGACCCTAGGTCAGGCAAAGATGTCTTTCTTAAACATGATGGGAAAATTAGATCTATAAGAGAACAAACTGACAAAATTGGCTATATTAAAAACAAAAATATTGGCTCTTGAGAGGTGCCTCATTGGTTAAGAGCACATCTTGCTCTTGCAGAAGAACTGAGTTGTATTTCCAGCACCCAAGTCAGCCAGCTCACCACTGTAACCCCAGCTCCAGGATGCCTAATGCTTCTAGTTGTATTTCCAGCACCCAAGTCAGCCAGCTCACCACTGTAACCCCAGCTCCAGGATGCTTAATGCTTCTAGTTGCCTCTGGTACCTGTAGCCATGCACGTATGCCACCCTGACATATAAATGTTTTAAAAACTTACACTCTCCAAAGACATTTTTTTTTAAAAAAATGTATTTTGTATAGTGTTCTGTCTGTAAGTTTGCCTATAGGTCAGAAGATCTCATTACAGATGGTTGTGAGCCAACATATGTTTGTTGGGAATTGAACTCAGGACCTCTGAAAGAGCAACAAGCGCTCTTAACAGCTGAGTTATCTCTCCAGCCCCCCAAAAGACACTTTTAAGAAAGCAAAAAGAATAGCTGTCATCCTTGCACTTGTGTGGCTAAGTCAGGAGGGTCAGGAGTTCAAAGTTAGCCGCATAGTGCATTTGAGGCCAGCCTTGACTACAGGAGACCTTGCCTAAAACAAATAAATGAAAACAACAATAAATAAATTAAAAAACAATAAAAGGGAGAGGAAACAATAAAACTGGGGGGGGGGAGTGAGGGAGGGAGGGAGGGAGAGAGAGAGAGAGAGAGAGAGGAGAGAGTGCACGCCTTAGACTGGAGCAGGAATTTTTGTAAACCATATGCCTGCTAACAGACATATTCAGAATAAATAAAAAGGTTCTCAACATTTAACAAGAAGAAAACCAACATCCCAGCTTTTCAGAAAGTATGTAAACTATTTACACAGATATAAAAGAGAAACAAGTATGCAAAATTAATACACAAAGACTTGAACTTAACTGTTCGATAGGTGTATGCAGAGAGCACTTCAACCGACTGAAACCTAGAACAGATGAATTTAAATGGACGGCAAGCAGGCAGAATGCATTGGGTTTGCTTCTGTTTTTACTGAGGCTGGAGATTCTGTAAGTGCTTTTGACAACAGTTTGGTAGTTTCTTAAAAACTTAAACATGATCCTACCATTTGATGCACCAATTGCAAAGCTAGGATTTGCTCAGAAAGAAGGAACATTTTAGAATGTTATCGGAATTTGTTTTAACCCAGAATGAAAGGCATGTAGATTCAGAATGACTACCACAAAGGAAGAAGTTTTATTTATGGTTTCCTGGCAACAGGAGGCACAGGAGGCCATTTGAAGGGTCACACGGAGAAGCATCAGGGACCATCAGGTGACAAAGAAACGGAGAAGACAATGTGGTCAAGTGGTTTACGGGAAGGACAAGCAGGCTAAGCAGGCGTAGGGGTGGCTAATTCGGGCAGAATAATTGTAGCTGGCTTTCTGAGGTAGGAACTTGCCCTCTGATGCCTGCTTTCTGGACCTGACCTGATTCAAGTAGGTGGAAGAGTGAAGCATGATAGCCAGATAAGAGAAGCATTAGGAGGAATGGGCTTAGGCCTGGTTAGCATTCCACATGAAAACTCTGCTTGCAGGAGAGTCTCTTGATATCTCTGAGTACTGGCTAGCTTTGACAGAAGCAGTCTCTTCAAGAATGATAAAACTGCAGAGTCATATTGTTGGTATGGAAATCCCATGTCCATACAGAAATGTCGCATGGCTACCCATACAGATTTTATTTGTAAGAGACTATTGAAAACAACCCACATACAAACTGACAGCAAAACAGATAACATAGAATGCGGTACAATTGTCCCCGATCTGTGGGATATTGGGTCCCAGATTCCAGCTGACACCCAAATTCTCAGATGCTCATGTCCCTTACAGAAAATGGCATATTGTATTGGTCAGACCTTTGGTTGCTGAGACAAACACCTGAGAAAGTAATGTAGAGTACAGAAGACCTGATTTGGCTTGCAGTTCCAGAGGCTGTTTTATAACCAGACCCTCAAGTTCTTTATCAGAGAAGTCCCAGTGCTTAGGGTTGTGGGGTTATGCACAAGCAGCCTACCTCCTTGAGAGCTGGGTGAACTCTGATCAGTCTTTAATATCTGCCAAGGGCAAGAAGGTAGATGAGGAACAGAGGCTGAACAGTTGGCAGAGCACTATGTATTGTGTTTTTAATCATTATTACAATAATAAAATAATATACTGACCCG
>JAQHUG010000023.1:7609881-7620873 GCA_028555095.1 Dicrostonyx torquatus | reverse complement strand
TAATAATAAAATAGAATATAATAAGATAAAACAAAAACAAACAACTTTGAATAGGACTAAACAAATGGAACAAAAAAGAACCAAAGAAAAAGTTCAAGAAACACATATAGATGCAGAGACACGTATGTTTGCACACACAGGAATCCCATAAAAACACAAAACCAGAAACCATAATATATATACAAATGGCTTGTAAGGTTAAAAAAAAAAAAAGGATGCCCTGACTTGACATTGTGAGACAAAGAACCTCCAAAGATGCCCTTGAATTTGTTTTGTGTTGGCCATCTATTTCCCAGCACACGGTGCAGCGGCATTGAATGCATTCATGTCATTGTGCATCTATCTTTGTCCTCCCTGCCCTGTGAAACTGAAACTCCAGATAAGTTAAACATGAACCTTCTACTCCATCCTCTCTAGCCCATGACCACCACCCACCCTTCTGCTTTCTCTCTAGGAATCTGAGGACTTTAGGTACTTCTTGCAAATTCCATCATCAGCCAACATATTAAGCAATTTAATAGTATCTCATTTAATCCTGCCAGTAAG
This sequence comes from Dicrostonyx torquatus, assembly GCA_028555095.1. NCBI lineage: Eukaryota > Metazoa > Chordata > Mammalia > Rodentia > Cricetidae > Dicrostonyx > Dicrostonyx torquatus. Next base: position 7,620,327 of record JAQHUG010000023.1, on the reverse strand, counting down.
CCAGGAAGTAGGGAATATCTTCAGGGCAAAACTGATCAACCAAGCCCAAGCAGGAAGTTTTGCATCACTCCATTATGAAAGGCCCTAGCTCACCACTGACACATAGCTTAGCTACTTCCGTAGCCCAGTCCTTCCATTCCTGTGCTCAGACAGAAATGCATTTAATGATGGCTGAGGATATGTATAGTGCAGTGATAGAGGGCTTACTTACCATGCAGGGAGCCCTGGGCTTGATGCCTAGCACTGAAAACTTGAATAAATTGGGAGAAGTCAGAGAATTATACACAGGACAGTATAGTCCATTCACTCTTAGCATTCTTGATTAAGTTATAAGGAGCCAGTTAAACCTGAACCTCTGAGTCTCTATAAATTCTGTATGTGTGCACACATACATGTTTGATTACATGATTTTAGTCCTAAAACAAAGCTGAAATAAAATTGAGTTAGATATTATGAGAAAACTCTAAGTATGGAATGGCGATCCATGGAAACATAGAATATGTTTTCATTGTTTCCAGTGTTTAGGGCTATGTGTTTCTAGAAAAATGAGCAATGAGATTCCAGATACAAAAGGACCATACGTGGCTTTGTTACCTCCAAATCATAAATGACCTCCTTCCCAACTGCTGTTTCAGCTGTTGGTGGATCCTAGGGGGTAGGAATTTGCAACTCTCAATGTTGTATGAAGGGAAAATTGGCTTCCAGAACAGCTGTAGCCAATCTACCCGAGTGAACCAGACAGCCCCACAGCCAGACTTCATGTTAGAAAGAAAAAACGACCCTGGAGGGGCAGACTGACTTATGACTAACAGTTCACGAATCAACAGTAGGCCTTGAAGCTCAAGAACCATGGATTTATGCCCAGCAGATTCTTCCCAATAAGGCTGCCTTGTGGACATTCAAAAGGTTCCCCCCACCCTTGGTGTTGTTTTTTTTGTCACAATTGTCATTAGATTTATTCTAAACTCCAGAATGAGTGGATTTTGTTCCCTTTCTCCATTAGTCACTTGAGATTTATTTATACATTATTAAAGAATTTTGCTAGCATTTCACAATTACTAGGAACAGTTTGTTTTTAATGAGAACTAAAATCTAAGACCTCCAAGTCTCCTTCCCTTGTTAAAAGATTTAGTGCTGGTTTGAAAAATAAATCAATACCATCTTCCTTTACAAAGAGAACTTTGGCTTTTTCTTAGGGGCCATAAAGGATAAAACAGTAAAGTTTGCTTAGGTGTTGGACACTAGATGAAGGGGTGTAACATGTTTGGTCTTAGAGAGGATCTGTTAAAGATGTAAAGGGGATTAGATATCTCATGACTGCGACAGTCTTCATCTTGAAGCTCTCTCTGCCTCTGTGAGCTTCATGCTGGACAGACAGAAAATGTTATTTCACAAAAGACAGCGTTTTGTAATTCATTAACTCAACTTGAACATATGGCAAATATTTTACACACAGATTCACATGGGCACATTTGTACAAGGCAGAGTACTTAGGCAGTAAATGAAGAGGAAAGGAAACAGGCTGGGATGGGCACCGGCTCCCTATCTGGATACTCACAATACAACGTCTTATTTTTATTGAACCCACTACTATTTTCAACCCAAACATTTATAGAAAGCATACACCAATTAAAGCAAGGCATCAGGATAAAACTATACACTAAATACGTAGAGACAGACAGACAGACAGGTAGGCAGGCAGGCAGATATTATTGCTCACATTAAGAACCAAAAGATTCTTGAGATGGTAGGAAACAAAAAGAAAGAGAAAGGAAGAAAAAGGAAGAAAAAAATTTTTTTAACCAAAACGTTAAGTCTACGGCCATAAACAATTGTTTTGGTAATAGTAAAGAATGTCTATTTAGACATTTGAACATGATTTAATCATTTAGTTAGTATGGAATTAAGATGGGATTTGGAATTAGGTCAAATTCAAGTCTTAACATTGTCACTGCTAGTTGTAAAACTGGGTTCACACATATCTCTTCTGGTTTGTTCTGTAATCTATAAATTAGAGGAATGGGTTAAATCCTTCTCCTGGATCTGTGTAGTTTTTGAAGCGGTATGGTTTCTTGTTTTTGTCTTTGGTTTTTGATGCTATTGGTGTTTGGTAGATTAATGCACAGAGCCGGGAATATATAGCTTACACTCAGCACAACTGATGGAGGAAGGCAGCCATTTTTGCTCATTAGATAAAGACAGCCAGCCTCTCCTAAATCTCCCTAAATTCTTATGCATCAATTCACACACACACCCTTTGACTCTGTGGTACTCTTATGTATGTCCTTTCAGTGTGTCCTTGGGACATGCTTCCAGCATCAGTCATGGGACATGACTGAAGAAGTATGCCTGGTACATACTAGCGACCCAATGAAGAAACTCTATGAAAATGCCTTCTCTAAGTTTGAGTGTAGTCGCTTTTTCCTTCCTCCCTCCTCTTCCTTCTCTCCTCCCCTTCCTTTAACCAGGGTCTCATTTTCTTCCAGCACAGTTTGGCCTGGAACTTCCTGTCTTCCCGCCTTTCTCCCATGCGCTGCCAGCACACCAGCTCTTCTCATCTTCAAGCCCCCCTGTCTTGTTATCCTTGATACAGATACGGTAGCTTCTAATTCTAAGATTTGATAGACAGCCAGCAAGACGAAATGTAAAACTCAATCAGTCCAGAGTGGCCTGGACTGCTGTGACAGTATTGTAGTCTGTTTGGTGAGCTCCTCCTAACACCATCTGCCACCATTTTTGGTAACCAACACAATGAAGAAGTGTGACATCCTGCGTTTAGTTCCAGCCAGTGACTCAGATGTACCTCCCTGCTTGGTCATGGTTATCCTCTGTACTCAGCTCCTGACACATGTGTCTGCCCCCTTAGCCTTCTCCTCTTGCAACCCAGGCTGAGCCCCTCTTCTCATACCTTCTAAGTCTCAGCCTCAGGCTGATCCTATCTATTCCTGGTTGCTTTGGAGAACATAGATTTTCAACTCAGGTATGAACTGGGATTTGCCAGGACTGCCTATTTCAGCTCTATCCAGTCATCTAGCAGCTGAGAATAAAGTTTTATAAACAGAAAGATACCTAGAGCCAGATATGGAAGCAGAAAAACCTCTAGGACCCCATGAGTAGGACTGCCATCAGCCATGCCTGGTACTGATACACAACTGGCCATTTTCTTGCATAACCAATTGGTTGTCTTTAGCTCCTCTCCCTGTAAGCTACTAATTTTTTTCCTAACCTTAGCAAGCTAGAGCCTAATGCTGAAGGAGTAGAAGAAAGAGAGGAATAATCTCTAAAAGCAATGAGACTAAAAGAGGACTTTTATTAGAGAATAACCTTTCCTCCACCTGGCTCCCTGGGGTGACCAACTTTCTTCAGAACAACTAGAATATCACCAGTCCCTGGGGATATGAAAGTAAGCCTGGACCACCCTTACAGCAATCCTTGGTGTTAGCGATTTTCCAAGAAAGGGATACATTGAATAACAAGACCTTACTGTTGTCTACAAAATGCTTAGAGATATTTGAGAAAAATCCAGAGTTTCTTTTGCATACATTAAAAAANGCAGCCAACCAGGGGCTGACACGTCCTAGGCGAGGAGAAGCCTCTATTTAAGGGAAGGGTTTCCCCACCTCTGGGTCTCCGCTCTGGAAGTTTATGCTTCTCCCTCTCAAGAAGCATTAAAGCTTACTGCAGAAGGATCCTTGTGTGCCGCGTCGTTCTTGCTGGCGAGACGGTCGCGCGGGACAAAAAATCTGCCCATAATTTTCTCTTTTCTTTAGATGCATCAAATAAACTTCTAAATTCAGTACCTGTTTTCTAAACAAACTGTTTCAATTTTCTGAAGTCAAAAAAGAAAAACAACCCTACTGCTCTTGAGGAAGAACGGTGCCCTCGCAAGCTGCCAGTGCCGTCCCACATGCAGGCTGTATTTCTGCCGAGAAAGCTTTAGCTGCGATTCCGCAGGGAAGAAGAGGTGAGACACTAAAAAGAGCATGCGCAAAGCACCGCGACTCTCACTTAATTCAGGACAAAGTTATCTGCCGATAAAAACAAAAACCTTGCTGAAGTTTCTATTAAACTATTTAAAATAGTTAAAGCTATTTTAAGATACTCAGAATGGAGAAAAGTCTGAAGGCCAGGAATTATTATGTTATGGAGATAAAGAAATTCAGATTAAAAAAATAGTTGATACTGTTTCTCAGAATGACTAAATATAAGCAATTGAGAAAATACTTTTACCTCCCCCCTTTTTTAGCTTAAAAAAAAAAAAACCAAAAATGCTAGCCTTTCCATTTGAATGCGAGGGCTCAGCACCAGAGGCAGCATTTCTGCACAGCACTGCACATGTATTCTGTAAATCCCGGTTCAAACTTCTGTGAGGAAAAAAGTGAAATCTATTCATAGGAATGAATGCTGTCATTAAGAATGCAAAATAGTTTTAGAAATTTAAAGCCAAGAAGCAAAAGAAAAATTTCCTTGAGGGATAAATATTCCATATATGGTTTTGATGCAAAGGCAATTTATTTTTAGGAAATATGGAAAAAATTCTTCAGCTCTTTTGGATTTAAACACTCAAAAGTGACTGCTAATATTTGAAATAATATCCTTTTTTGAAGCAGAGTTTCACTTTGTAGCCCAAATTTTATACACACACACACACACACACACACACACACACACACACACACACACACATTATCCTCCCCTCTTCTTTCCCTCTTTTTGAGACAGGGTCTCACTATGGAGACCTGGCATCTGAAACTTACTATGTAGACCAGGCTGACCTTGAACTCACAGGGATAAGTACTGGGACTAAAGGTATGCGCCACCATTGTTTTTTTGTGGCCTTTCACAGCGTTGGGGATAGAATTTAGAGTCCTGTATCTTCCGGTCTAGCAGGAACTCCATTGTTGCCACACCATGTAGTTTAAAACCAGAACTTGCCAGTCCACATACTAAGTTTAATAGCTTTTATTTTTTGTTTTTGAAAATATACAATCGAAAAACTTAAGTATAGAGCAGAAAGTTCCTTTTCAAATGACTAAATAGTTTTGCTCACCCTAGATCTCTGACATATTGATAGCCATTTTCCTGCTGTTTAGACACAGCCCATCTGCAGGCAATGTTTTTGGTAAAACTCAAACATACTAACTTCACTGTTCCAAGAATTCCCTGGGTGCTGATTTCACAATCAGAAGAAATTGTCTAGGCATTGCCAGTACAAGATTGGAAAATTCTCGTTTAAAACAGTACAAAACATGTTTCTCGAAACGGTGACAATGCGTTCTTCAGTTTTCCTCATCTTCATGAGACTGCAAAAAGCATGAAAATTTCAAACTGTCAAAAGAAAGCAGGTGTGCTTCTCGGATCTCTGGTACAAAGGAGCAGCGCCTTCCACATTCATTGGTGGGAGAAGCTGCTGTCCCAGCCCAGAACTACACGGAGAGTAATGAACACTGAAAATCCTGGGGACTCACCAAGACCAAGTCACCCAAATTTTGATTTGAGAGTGTCTATACATTTCTCTCTTCTTTTCTAAAATAAGTGCCCTTTGGTTACAGGTGAAATGGTTCAGCAAGTAGAGGCTTACGCCATGCAAGTCTGGGACTCAGGTCAAGGCTGAAGGAACTGACTCTCAGCTGTCCCCTGACTTCCAAGTGTGCACCGTTGCACACAGGCTCCCAGCATCATGAAGCAGCAACAACAAATAATTAAAAGCCTAAGTAGTTTTTAGATAAACTGAAATTAGCAGCAGCAGCATGTAATCTTGAGAAGACCTATCCACATCTAGAGTATGAGATACACCAAACGATCCCCAAGCACCTTCCTCTTTGATGCATTTCATTCTGAAACGGGGTCTTACTATGTAGTCATAGTTGGCTTAGAACTCACTGGGCTCCTCCTGTCGCTGCCTCTTGAGAGCCCAGCTACATATTTGTTTTGAGATCTTTTTTTTTTTTTCATTTTTGGGACCTGGGGTTGGGGCCATTTGGGAGGCAGAAAGTGACTTATCCCCTCCCACCAGTGTTAAACAGGCAAAGGTTGAGCCTTGCTGGGCATGTCAATCAGGGGTTGAATGCATCTAGTTAACGATTCAGTTCCCTAAGGTCTGATGGTTCCTGTGGTGGGAAATGGAATCAAGTTATTGTTTTATTTGTTTGTTTCTCAAGACATTATTTCTCTTGAGTAGTCCTGACTATTCTGGAATTCTATCTGTACAGTCTGTCTTTGAACTCAGAGATCTGCCTGCCTCTGCCTCTCACGTGCTGAGATTAAAGGTGTGAACCGCCACACCTTGCTTATTTTTTTTTAAATGAATACTTTAAGTCAGATTTTCTTTACAGACTTTTATGTAAATTATAATCGGTTCATAAGAGAAAATGGGAAACTTCTGGAGTTTTCCAAATACTTGGTGAGGTGCTAAAAAGTACAGTCTTTCTAACAGAGGCCCAGGTTCTTGTCTCTTTCTGCTATATGACCATGGGACAAGCATGAACCATCTGTAACTTGAAAGCGGGCCCTCTGTGGAAACCCACCATGCTGACACCCCAACTTTGGACTTTGCAGCCTCCAGAATTCTAGAACAAGAGAAATAAACTTCTATTGTTTAAAAGCTAAAAATATAAATACAAATAAGTAAAAAGAAATATTACAGGGGTTATTGACTTAACCCCCAGACAGCATCTCTTTCCTAACTGAGCACTTCAAGTGTGAGCACTGGTAACCACTCCTTCCTGTGAGCGGACTCTCCTTTGCCAGAGAAATGTTTGCAGGAAGCAAGCAAAGCCGTATGCTTGATTCCTCATTTAACAACTAATTTTTATTTAGCTTTTGCTTTACTCAGCTTGTTTTTGTGATTATACTTTTATTTCAACTTTTTACTTGTTGTTGTTTTGTGTTCTTCAACTTTTAACTTTTGTATCAATAGCACTATTTAGTCTGTTTCTCCTGACTTTGTACATGTATGTATACAAGATGTCAAGCAACTAATAGATCATGCGTAGATCATGCATCATAGTCTACCTTTGCTTTTTAAATCACTATCTTTCTATTGATGAGGACTTTCTTGTTGCTGTTGCTTTTGAGATAGGCTGCCCTCTGCTTGCTCTTAGCATGGAATGACCTTGAATCGGTGAATCTCCTGCCTCCATGCATCATCCTCATGAGAGAGATGTGTTTATGCTGTGGTAATACTTGTTACCAAATCCAGTAACAGAATTCATTCAGGCAGATGCCCCATTATTAGCTTCACTTCGCAGCTAGACCACAGAGACAAATAAGGGTGATTGCCTATAGGGGGCACTCTCAAATGACTGGGTCAGTATTTGACCCGAAGCCAGCTACATTCCAAAGTGTTGACTTTAATGTCTTATATGAAGATAACAAGAAACCACAGGCATTTTTTTCTAGCATGGCTAATTTTATCTGGTGATAAATATGTTAAAACACTAGTATTGTAATAAATAATAAAACACAAATTAGCTTTTATAGAAAACGAGTGTTTGTTTTATAAAGACTGACTGCCAGACTAACTCTTTTGAAAGAGGTATGTGTACTCAATTGTATAAGGTAAGCATCTGAATACAGTTACACGTTTAGTGTCTGGATGTGTCTATGAACAGGGAAAACCACAATGATGGTATCCTTGATCAAACTGCTTACACTTGTAATTCTAATATCTGAGCAATCCAGACTTGTTGGTGTAAACTGCTGCAGATGGATTGGAGGTGTAAGAAGCAGAAGGTTCAGCCAAAAGGTGGGGGAACACATCTTTAATTCCAGCACTTGGGAGGCAGGAGCAGGCATAACTCTGTGAGTTCAAGGCCAGCTTGGTTCACAGAGCAAGTTCCAGGATAATTAGGACTACACAGAAAAACCCTGTCTCCATCCCCTCCCCCAAAGAAGAAGAAAAGAAAGAGGAGGCATAAGCTCTTGGGATCAGATTCAGCACGCGTGGAGCCATGCTCACCTTTCTCTGTGCAACTGCAAATGGGGGGATCTAAACTTTCAATCTCTGACTACATCAAATTCTAAAGTATCCTTTGATCTCTAATGAAAGCTCAAAGATGATAATTATTAACTTAGATAAGTCCCCTGCTTCCAAACCCATTGCATCTGCTGGAAGTGACTCTGACTGGGCTCAGAAAACTGGCAAGAGAAGCAGGACATAGAAATTATAAAGAATCTGAGAAAAGAAAGAGAGTGGTAGGGCTGACAGAAACAGCAGCTGCACGGAGGACTTGGCCCCCTAGAAGGCAGGCTAGGAGAACCTAAGGAAGAAGCAATCAAAAAGCACCTAAAAATAGGAGTGCCGTAGGAAACTGTCCTGAAGATACTGGCCCTGCTATTGTGTTCCAAATCCTGCATTTCAGCTGGTGTCTATAAAAAGGCATTGTTTTTAAAACACACCACGTCCTTCCTATCTGTTCACCAAGGGCACTGGTTACACAGCCCGCTCTAAGCCGGTGGTCCTCGCCAGCGTTTCTTCATTTATTACTATAAAAAGCCGTACTTGCATTGCTTTCTCTGTGGGAATTTACACTCACATGTTATGTTCGTAACTATTGTTTCTGTTCTCTTTGCAGCCAATCATGGGAGCATGGTGGCAGAGTGGCTGCGTGCTTTGTAAACACATTAAAGTGCACACCCTAGCCTGGTGAGATGGCTCAGCAAGTAAAGGGACTTTCCAGAAAGCCTAATGAGCTGAGTTTGGTCCCCGATACCCACGTGGTAGAAGGAGACAATTGGCTTCTACAAAGCTGTCCCTTGCCTGGTTTTCACATGCTTGCTGTGATACCTATGTGCCTTCACATATATACACACATGCACACAATGAACCCCTATATGCCTTCACATATATACACACACACACAAACGATGAACATCTATGTGCCTTCACATATACATGCACACCCACAATGAACACCTACCTATGTGCCTTCATGTACACACGCATGCTTCATGAACACCAATGTATCTTTACATATACACACGTGTGCACAGTGAACACCTATGTGCCTTTACACATACATGCACATATACAGTGAGCACCTATGTGCCTTCACATATTTAAAACTAAAAGAAACACACACCGTTTTGACCCTTAGTGGGACTCGCCTGTATTACTTTTTCCTTAGTGTCTTCACTTTATAAAAATACTAAGTAAATATTTTCTTGATCAGTTTTCCTAATATTAATCCATTGAAGTCTTCTGAATTACTAACTTGTCTTAGATGGTTGACAAAATGAGAATAAACTTTGGAAAACTGAGTTTCTGACATTGAAAAAAAAAACACTTCAAAATTGGAGTGGATTAACATAAGCAAAAATCCTTTCAAAACTAATTTAATTCTATTTATCTTCTTTACTGCTGGGGTCATTTTATTTTCACATTTCTACCTGGATCATATGGATTTTAAATCCAATTCCATGGCTAATGAACATGTGTTTAGTTTTCATAATGTCCTGTGAATTTTAAATTGACTGAGAATCACTTGACTGGTAGAAGGCTTGTCCCTCCCAGCACTGCTCCTTAAAAAGACCAGTCATTCTCTAAATTAGATGTTTTTCAGTACAGGATCATGTCGTTCTCACAGAGACATTTTGTCAGGAGTCAGCTCCAGCCTGCAAGATTTGCTGCCAGCACCCCTAGCAGACAGGCTTGTCAACAAGGCCAGCCTTCTCAGAAGTGATGGCTGAACCAGGCACAGCCTGGTCTTAGTGAGAATTAATTGGGGCACTTTGGGAAGGTTGGTGGATTACTATGTTATGAATTGCAGAGTTAGCAGAAACAGAAGGCAGCCAAGTCTCCCAAATGGTGAATCACAAGTCTGGGAGAAAAGGACAGGGGTTGGAGAGCTGGCAGATCCACAGCTTCCGGCAGTTCTGCAGCTTCCGGCAGCTGCGTCCGGAAAGGCTGGGCTGCTCCATGGGAGCATGACTCCCAAGCTGCTACTGCTGTCCCCTCCTGTTGCTGGGCTGCAAACTTCCTTCAGCGGGGCAGTTCTTCTCTGTGTCTACCAGAAGGAACCGGGGACTGCTCATTGCGAGTTGTTCTCTCTGGCCTACTTTTTAATGGTCTAAGAAAACTGTCTCGGAACTATGAGGATTAATGTTTTCCCTGCTATGGATCACTGCAATTCTGGCCTTTGGCACTGCTAACAAATTCCTTTTCTCTTCCTGATATATATTACGGCTTTTTAGTATCAAGAACAGTGCTCAGACTTTTTGTTTTTAAAGTAACTGGAATAAAGTCCAAAGGACAATGATGATATTCCTCAGCAACAATTCTCGCCCAAGGGATACCCTGGCACGACAACCTGGCTTCTTGTCAAATTCTCAAGTGTTTAACGTTGACAGTCCCTTTCTGCCCTGCTGTCTGTATGAGAAGAGCATTGCCTTTGTCCATTTCATTCCTTGTCTGGCTCTCCTGTGGGACCTCTGTTCCTGCTCTGC
>JAQHUG010000023.1:7527454-7588274 GCA_028555095.1 Dicrostonyx torquatus | reverse complement strand
CTAAGAGAGACATACGTGGATCTAATCTACATGGGAAGTAGAAAAAGACAAGATCTCCTGAGTAAAATGGGAGCATGTGGACTGTGGGAGAGGGTAGAAGGGGAGGGGAGAGGAAGACGGGAACAGAGAACAATGTATAGCTCAAGAAAATCATTTAAAAACTTTTCAAAATAATAAAAGATTGAAAAAATTAGAATGTTTATTTAATTTAAATAAAAGAATGTAATCTAAAAAAAAAGAGATGTAATCATAAAACCATAGGAAATTAGCTCAGTAATTATAGAACATCCATTTTATGGAAACCTATACAGCCACTAACATGGTGTCTATAAATAGTTTATAATAACATGAAGGTATTTTATCTAAAAATATATGTATGATTATACATACAGCAGCAAGTGTGTTAGAGGAACAAGCCCTGAGGCATATGTGCTCATCTCAGCACGTGAGAGGTGACAGTGAGAGGACCACATGTTTAGAGCCAGCCTGGGCTACACAATGAGCCGTTGTCTCAGAAAACTAAAGGAGAAAAGTAAAATACAGAGCAAGCAGAGTGCGGGTAAAAGTGATGCGTGACTGAGGGAGCCGAGGCTGTCTTCTGTTTTCTGTTTACAGCATCTGTTGGGTTCCTCTGAATTCCTTTCTACATTGAAAAACTGTATAACAAAATATTTCTTTTTTGTTTTTAAATGGCTTTTATTTATACTTTGAACATTTATATATTAAGTGCGTTATTTATTTCATAATAGCTTAAACCAAAAACAATATCCCTCACCCTGACGTTAATTCCAACCATTGGATTTTAAGACTGTGTAGGAGAGGAAGGTTTTATAAGATGATGTCAGATGAAAAGAGAATGAGCAGGTCTTTTTGTTTGTTTGTTTGTTTTTCTGAGATTCTATAACAGTCCTGGCTATCCTGGAACTCACTCTGTAGATCAGGCTAGCCTCAAAGATAATCAGATCCTAATACTTACTTAGTGTTTAGAATGGATGGGATATTTCTGGTTCTGGAATCTTCCAAATACAACCTCATTTTTTACTGCCGTCAAGTTTGGGCTTGGAATAATCTACTCGAGTATAATCTACTCAGCTTGTAATGGTTTATTTAATAATACAATTTGGCTCCACTTTTAAAATGCAGGCAAAAAGATAAACTCAGGTCTCAACAGTTTAAAAACAAAGTTTGGGCAAGAATCTATGGCTCTTCGCCCCCTTAATGATGCCAGGAGTCTCAAGAAAAGTAGCATTGTTCAAATATGTTATCTTTCAGAGAAGATGCAGTGAGGCACAGGAAGATGCTGTCTGTAAAGTGTCAAGTCTCTGCTTAGAATCATCAGGGGAGACAGTCTCCTGTGGCCTGGCCCAGGCAGCTGGCGGATTGTGGCCTGGGGATGCTCTGGCACAGCCCAGGCAGCTGGGGAGTTTTATACGAGTGAAAACACACAGACATGCAGGCATTTGGTCTCTGTGGAATTCAGTCATTGCCATGCCTGGGTACCTGCAGCAGAGAGAGCTGTGTTTCCTGCTGGTCTCAGTGAAGGCAGTCTGAAACTCTGCAATCTGTAGGCACCTTGGTACCTGCACTATAGTCATGATGATGCCTGGGATATTTTTACTCTTGAAAATGAATTAATGATTATAAAAGCTCTCACAAATGTGATTTCACACTGTGTTTAAAATAAATATGTCAAAATTTCCATGTTATATAAATACTCTCCCCTTCAAAGAAGTGCCTTATTGCCATTTTATTAGTTTGTTTTATTTTCCTGGTTTAGTGTTTTTGAGACAGCACCTTGCTATGTTGTTCAGGGTGACCTCACACTCGTGATGGTCCTACCTCTGCCTCCTGAGTACTGGGATTACAGGTGTGTACTACCATAGCCATCTTGGGGCTATCTTATTTTTAGTGTCTCCATCACTCAATAAAAAAGCTGAACAACCGAGAGCTAGGTGGGAGGCTATAGGCGGGACTTCCATGCAGAAAAAGAACTCCGGGAAGAAGAAGGAAGGCAGAATCACCAGCAAGACCCAAAGGAAGCAGAATGGGCAGTACGGAGATGAGGTAACGGGCTTTGTGGAAGAATGTAGATCAAAATATGGGTTAATTTAAATTGTAAAAACTAGTTGGGAATAACCCTAAGCTAAGGCCAAGCTTTCACAATTAATAATAAGTCTCTGTGTGGTTATTTGTGAGTTGGAGTCTGAAAAGTCAAACAAAGAATACTTTGAGAGGCACACGGCTTATAGAGAAATGAATGTTCATATGATGAATTCTCACATCCTTAGCATGTCCCTATTTAAAGAGGATTTAGTGTATGCATGTTTGAACATATCTGCTTGTGCATGTGTGCCCATGGAGGCCAGGCAAGGACATCAGGTGCCTTGGAGCTAGAGCTACAGGTGACTGTAAGCCACCTCATGTGGGTGCTAGGAATCAAATTTGGGTTCTTTGGAACAGAAGCAAGTGCTTTTAAGCCTTGAGCCATCTTTCCAGGCCCTCACCCCCATTTACAAACATAACCCAACAGTCCCGGTGTAAATCCAGTAGCCTCTGTATTCATTCTGGAAACAAATTTTGTACATGTGACACGAACATTTACAAAGTTACTGAACGGAACTTTAAAATGTTTTTCTCCCTGCCTCTTTTAAAATAAAGGCTTCTGGATAAAATTTATCCATGCCTTGATGAGCCAGAACTGCTCTTCTAAACATGAATTACTCATTGTGTTTTGAGACTTGAGCAACTACAAAAAAATGGGTATATACCCAAAGCATGCAAAGAGACATACTTGCTTTATTGCTATGTCACACAGACTCATATTACTATTTAAAAAAACCCCTCTTTTCTTACATTTTATTCTTCTCTTGTAATGTGTTCATACACACATGTATGAATCTCATACTCCAAGTCTCCTCCCTATTTGCAACTTCAGTTCCCCGGGAAGAGTTACCAACATGTCACATGTACAAAAATGGTTTCCAGAATGAATACAGAGGCTACGGGACTTACACCGGGACTGTTGGGTTATGTTTTGGTAAACCCAACAGAAACTACAAGTATCTGATAGAAAAATCACTGAATTCCTCTAGTCTAGCAAGTTGTCATGGAACAGTTGAATCGTAGCGAGGCAGTACACGGCAAAATACAAATGGCTTCCCTCTGCGATCTCATCGCGGACTGGGAGATGCAGTTCTCTGCCTTTAACGGTAACCAGCACTGAGACTGCTTCACTTAAGGCTGTCCCAGGGAAAGTTCCAAACTCAAAAATCAAAGGTTGAGGAGGGACTGGAGTTGCAGTTCCATGGTGCAGCGGGCTTCCAGTCCCAGCGCAAAGACTCCAAACAGGAAGCCATCATGAGGCTGAGGCATTCTACGCCAGGGACTATCTATGTGGTATGTATAGGAAGCTGGAAAGGGTTACCACCTCATTTTTTTCTCATGAGGATGCTAAAAATATTTCTGTACTATTTGCTTGAAGACCGTACACACACACACACACACACACACACACACACACACACACACACATACACACACTTTTGAATTTTGAATCTGGCCGAATTTTTAACAGATCACATCTTATTTGAACATGAGGTGTCACTTGAAGCCCACTATATGGATGGAGAAACTGAGGCATAGGAAGGGTCTCAGCAGAACTGGGAATGCAGCCTGCCTCCCATCTCTTGGGATTCTTGCTGTTTGTGCTGTCTAATGTGTCACCTTACCAGCTCTCCAACTGTGTGGCTACGTGAGGCATTAGGTTTGTCCTCTCTTAGGGCGTTGTTTTTCTTTGAAGCTGGTGATTGCATTGGAAGGGCAGGGAAGTCTTGGTCTTGCACATCTCTTTCCCATTATCTGTTTGATCTCTGCTTCCTGGAGCTCTTTCCATACAGTTGACTTGTGACCTGAAAACAACCCTGTCCTGTCCCAGACTCAATCCTGCCAGGCCAGAACACATAAATACCACACAGGGTGGATGTTTACTCTCAAAACCTTCCCCCAGCTCCTACTGATGGCGGTCTAAGAAACTCTGCTCCGGCTCCCTCACTCTCCCTCTGGAATGTTTCCCTGAGACAGGGATCATGATTCAAGTGTCAGTGGACATAGACTGTCCATCTCTTGTCCACCGTAGTGGTCACAGTACTGTCTATCTGAAAGGAAACTTCTCCACTCTTTACATTTGACTCCCGAGCATACTCCAGGCTAAACATGCCACCTACAACTGTCCCCGCTGAGTTTGCCGTCAGCAGCCTCCTGTTCCTTTCACTGCTTATCACATTCACCTCCTCCTTGGGTACCAACCTGCTCTAGATAAAAAGTAGTGCCCTACACCTCACCAGCTACTGTAAAGCAGACATCTACCCACCTGCCACAAAGGTCAGCCGAGCTCCAAGAGTTTTCTTGCCCTGGTTATCTGTTCGGTTCTTGACCCAGCCATAGCTGCAGAAACCCTGCTGAAGTTTCAAGAGGCCCTTCTGTCACTTGCCCACGCCGGAAGCCCACACTTTCCCACCTTCTTTTCCAGTATTGCTCTATATGTGGCTTCAGCCAGATGGAACTAATTGCCATTCTTTATGCATCTGGGTGTTTTCCTAGCTCCTTGATGTTTGTTCTGTGAGAAATGCCTGGAACAGCACTCCATCTGCCACCTGTGCTCTCCATCCCATCCACTGCACATCTCTGCAATCCAAGTCTTTTTCTTTCAGGTTGGCACTTCTGCTTTTCTTACGCCCTTTTCCACTCCATTTTTTCTTTACTTCTTAAAGTACTTTCTTCTGGGAGAACTTTGCCAGATTCAAATGTAAGCAGCACATCGAACAAATTAGTAATATTAGATTATAATCATAAAAGTTTTTTTTAAAAGTAATGGTCACTGTCCCTCCTAAGGTTTAGCTCTTCTTTTGCTCTGAATGAAAATTCAGGCAAAGTCATAATTTTTCTGATAGTTCCTTCTTAAGAAAAGTTCCATATTCACACTAAGCTACAAAGTAACCTCAATCCAGAAATTAGTAGCTTGACCCAATCTTCATCATTCAAAGCTAACATGTCCCCACTATCTTCAGCAGGTGAGCGGATGCCTTCGGTGTAGACACCCTGCTTGGCGTCTATCTTTCATTCACTGACTGGGTCCTCTGACCAACGTCCACTCCCAGGTTGTCAGGAAGAAAAAGTGGAAGGCCCAAGAATCGTTTGAGGCTAGCAGAATCTGAAATTTACAGCGATCTTCCTCTCTCTGGGGCCCTTTCTGTAAAGCCTTTGGACGTTTTGCTATTTTCACTTGGGGACACCAGTGACACAGCTGGCTGTTCTTCTCTCGTCTCCCAGTAATCTGGGACCACCGCCAGCCTTTCTCTGCTGGGGTGTCGTTAAGCCGCTGGGTATCTAGGTTAACTACACCTTCATCTTTTTGGGAACAAGCTGCTGAGTTCATATCATATGGCCCTTCACTGTGGCTGTCTAGACAAATGGCTGGTCATGGAGTGTCATTTCTACACTTCTCACACTTAAACATCAGTCCACATCATCCAAAACCAGGCTTTGCATCCAGTTCTTTAAGGACTGCTGGCCTCCGTCATGCGAGCTTTGAAAGTGGTTGGTAGGCAGGCTATGCAGCCCTCCTCCCCAGGGATGACATGGAGAACACGACAGTAAAGAGGGAGAGATTCCCACAAAGCTCTCTTGGTGCTCCCTTAGGGGCCTTTTATGCTTTCCTTGTGTCTGAGCAAATTGTTAGGTTGATAGAACCCATTCTTCATTTTTCTTTGAAACTGGCACCTTGATCTGCATTACCTCATTTTGGAATTTCCTATCTGTTAGAACTAAGAGACTCAGTTAAAAAATTCCAGTTTAATACCTTGTTACCCAGCCACAGAGCAGTTACGAAAGGGCATGCTCCTTTTGTAGACTGTATATTGCCTGAGGCTGCAGAGAGTGTTAGGCTCATGTCATATTCCCCATAGCGTCCAGAATTGGACATGCTTCCCAAAAAGCAGTAGAGAGTTAGAGCTCCCTGCGATGGACCAAGCACGGAGCTACTGTCTCACACTCTTTATTATCCTCCATTCAAAACTGTGGACAATGTGATGGAACTCTCTGTTTGTCATATCCTAGAGTCTAGGACCTAGGCTATGTGATGGACCTCTCTATGTTTGTCATATCCTAGAGTCTAGGACCTAGGCTATGTGATGGAACTCTCTGTTTGTCATATCCTAGAGTCTAGGACCTAGGCTATGTGATGGACCTCTCTCTATTCATCATATCCTCTTTCTGTTTTACAGGAAGCTAGGTTTCATTTCCCAGCATCTCTTGGAGTTAGGTGGGACTATTACTTGAGTTCCAGTCCACAGGATGACTGAAAAAGTGACTACACCAGTTCCAAGTGTGGCTCCAAGAGACCTCCTGGGATGTCTTCCATGGCTTTCCCCCACTGCAGGTGCAGAGGGGAGGTGGTCCTAAGAAATCACACTGTAATTGGATGAGCGCTCATTTTCACACACTAGACTGTTGACAGTCATACTCATATCATTATAATGAGAAGCCACTGTGACATTATATTGTCATTACAGTGGTGTCTAGAAATACAGAGGGCTGGGGTCTAACAATGCACTTCTGAAAGCAAACCAAACAAATTTCTCATGATCCTTTTTCTCAACTCCTATGGGAAAGCACCTGTGGTCTATGTTATCAAGGCATGAAATATGGTCTGGTCTTTCCTGTGGCAGTTCACACACTCGCTGAAAAGCTAAGGCACATCCCTTAGGTTAAGCGATTTTATTTTAGCTAAAAAACCACACAGAAGTTTTTTTCCCTCAGCTTCATAAGCTCAAAATTCATTTTAATTAAAAAATATCATTGGCATGAAGGTAGGGAGTAGGCACAGTTGTGGAATGCCAATGCGGGGACTTGGCCGCTTTTCCGTAGGACTGTAGTTCAGGATGTGGTAGGCTGTATTTCTGGAGTAGGAGCGAGACAAGTTCATTCAACCATGCAAATTCAATTAGGAGCCTTGGACTTATTTCCTGTGAAAATGTGTTCTCTATACTATGCTTGCTCTAGCATTCTTTCCAGGTTTTTACCGTGATAGTTCCATTTGCCCTTTAAATAACACGTGATTGGTAAATGTCTCTGGTGAAGGAGATGGAATCTGCACATCTTTCTTTCAGTGTTCTAAAGATAAAAATATCTTTTTTTTTTTTTTTTTTTAAAAAAGACCTGATGAGGTAACAAAAAACAGACAAACTGTCACTGGAGAATAGAAAATCCTAGGTCCACAGACCTTAAAACAGTCTCTAAGAGCACCTTGTACCTTGGATGTTAATCCTACTTTTAATAAAATATAAGAAAGCAATTTTATATATTCTTCTTTTATCTGTTTTATTATTCAATAACAATGAGCTATGTATAAGAAAAATGACATTTTCCTTTATATTTAAGCAGTATCATTCATGCTATAACTGAACACATACATTCTGTTCCTCCGTGAGCTATTGTGGTAGTCTCATCATTCTTGGCCATGTAACTTTTCTCTTCTAGGCAAGGGAAGACAGAGGCTTTATCCCTAGATTAAAAGGCAGGGTTTAAAGAGTCATGTCTATCAATTGCTGTATTGATTTATGGTATCTTTTGGAATTTTGAGGTAACCACAAAACTGCTGGAGATTTTACACAGCTGCAGAAGTTCATGATGGTGATCAATCATGTGGAATTGAAAACATTTTCCAGCTATGTGAAGTCTGATACTATGGAGAACTTACTTTAAGTGTACTAGTCCCCAGGTACGGGAGAAGGTGATTCTAAAAGATGCTGTTCTTATTTGCATAAATAGCTGGATGACTTATCTCTGATTGGTTGGTTGGTTGCTCAGGTACTAATTTCCTCATAGTTTTCTGTTGTTAGGGACTCTGGAGTATTCTGCCAACTCTATGTGCCAGACCATTTTCTGGAACTTCGTTTTACGTAGGGAGATTGGGTGCCACTACTTCCATTAACTGCTATGCAAATTAAAGATTTATGGATCTACATAAGATGTATATGGTACAAAACCTTAACACTGACTCAAAATAGCCTCTAGTTTGATTTCAGGAAAATAATGAAACATTGCCTTTCCAGTATTCGGCAGTTACACGTTCTTATTTAGGAAATGAGAGTTGGTCATATTTTTAAAGCTAAAAAATTTCAAATAACCCAATAACCTCATTCAGTTAGTTTTCATGAAAAGATTGACTTCTAACTTATACACGAAGGGAGGGAGCAATGTGGACAGAAAGAGATGGCGGGAAAGAATGATTAGCAAGCTCCTAATGCTCTGTAGAATCTGAAGATCACTGCTCTGAAGAAAGAGGAGGATGGGAGACACGCGAGGCCTTCAATCCCAAGAGATGCATGATGCCCAAGATTGTGACTGTTCACCAGAATAAGAATGAGCCAATGAAAGGCTACACAAGGAGAAAGAATAGAGCTCATGGGACACTGAGGGCTGCGTGGCCAATCTGGATGGGATGAGAGCAGTCCAAATTAACTTTCCAGGAATGGATAAAGGAAGCTGTTAAGACAGTGAGAGAGATAAGAGAAACAAAATGGCAGGATGCAGATGCACACAGGATTTGATGGTAGAGTCAACAGTACATGGGGGGGGAGAGCTAATTAAAATCAAGACTAACAATGCAAGTGAAGGAAAGCCCTGTAAATTTAGTTTCAGAATGAAAAACTGATCATATATGTTAAAGACATTTAAACTATTTTTACTGAAGACATATTCACACACCACTCAAAATTATGAAATCTATAAAGTACCAATGACTGTAGGGCATCTATGAATGCCCTTTAAAACATTAATGCTGAGATCTTGGACCCTTCCCCCGAATCCCAGTAAGGTGCTGATTTCAATAACATCATTTATCTTACATCCCTGACTAAATAAAGCACGTAAGAGGCAAAGAGGCCAGTTCTTTGTCCTGTATTTCCTTCATTATCCCCACTTACTCCTCTGCCACACTGCAGCAAGGCCTCTAATTGAAAACATAAATTAAGCCCCCAAAAACAAACTCTCTGCAGAACTGTGTGCCTCAGCATTTTCTGTGCGTGGAAGGAGCTGTGCATTTCTCACCAGCTCAGTATGGCCCACCTCCAGCGCTTACTTCATCCCCCATGACCCAGCGAACACCAGGCAAAAAGAGGGAATGAAGTCTTTGCTTAAAGAAAGAGACTGCACTTTAGTTAAAGTAGGGTTAACTTGGATTCTTGAGAAACAGATGCCCTTTAATAGCCAAGGTCAGTGGGGGTCTTGGTAATGATGGCATAGGTATCATCACTAACAATGGAGGATAATGCAGCTAGGAATTATTAGCATAGTTTATGAAGGTGAAAAATGAAACTGTTACTGTTCACCTTGAGTCTCTGGCCCTGGCTTTTGGTCCTGGCTTTTAAACCCTCGTGCTTGCTGCTCATCATAATGGGCAGTGGAAGCTCATGCCCTGTTTCTCCCAGGACTTCATGCTCATTAGTCAAAGTCACCAATTAAAAACTTTGTTAGGGAACAAAGGGCTTTGCTGCAGCACATGTAGAGGCCTGAAGCCACCTTTGAGTATCACATGGATGAATGAGTCTCCAGGACATGCCAAACCACACATCAGTGGGTTGTGAACATCCAGACAGAAGCAACAAAAGCAGCCTGAAAAGTCTGAAGTCAGCACTCTTTGGGAGCCCCTCCTTTTCATTCCAAAGAACAAGGATTTAAACTTTTTCATTATCCTCGTTGATCCTGAGTATTTTAAATGACAAACATTATAATTATTTTTATAGCAAGTGACACAATCCAGGATGTAGCCCAGACTCGATAATTTCCTAGAAATGGTTACTGACCCATTTAGACCCCTCCTTGCAACGATGAGGGGTCGAGTTGAGGTTAACATTCTGGCAAACCACTCAGGATCTAGAGTAACAACTGTTTGGTGAGGGATTATTGCCATTGTAAACCACTGACAAGGGCTGGAAACGGTAATTCTTAATTAAGAAAATCACAAGATCAGCGTCTGGTCTCTCTTTATGCAGCTGACAACTGGCCCCACCTCAATTCCAACACACACACACAGAGAAATTCAGCAAAGGAATGGGTTTGTTTTTGTAATGATTTGTTTTAGATATTTAATCTAAAATAACAGTCTGGGGCTTTGGAAATAACTTTGGATACTGTATGCGGAAAGAATATTTGTTATTTTTATATGGATCTTGTGTTTTGATTGCAATTGTGTCTCACAGCTGACTTATTACTAACTTGTTGCTTCCAAAGAGATTTTTAGGAGAAAGTGGCTTAAAATCATTGCATGTCCACTGGAGGTAATAAAACTTGTCACAGTGTATATTGTAAAACATATCATGTTTAGACAGTTTTCAATAACTTTTAAACCCAATAATTATTTTAATTAAAAATTATTTGACTATTTATGTGTATGCATGCTTTGCCTGCATATATGTCTGTGCTCCACATGCATGCCTGATACCTGTGGAGACCAGAAGAAGATATCAGATCCCCTAGAACTGGAGTTACCGGCAGTTGTGAGCTGTCATGTAGTGTTGGGGATCGAACCCAATGTCTTCTGGAAAAGCAGTCCTTCTCTAGCCCTGCAAATATTATTTTGTTTGCCTGTGACACACAAGTTATATTTTACTGATTAAAAGTGAAATAAGTTGGGGATGTAGCTCTGTTGATAGATAACTTGCCTAGATGCACAAAACTCTGGGTTTAATCCCTGGTACTGACTGAGACAGAACATGATGGTATATGCATGTAACCCTAGCACTAGGGAGTAAGGCGGGAGTATCAGACATTTGAGGTCATCTTCAATTGGGCGGCCTGGGATACACGAGATCCTATCTTTAAAACAAATGAATGAATAGAAAATTCAACATAATTGGTGATTAATAATTTTGAGATGTCACAAAAATTATATGCAGAAATATCAACAACAGCCAAAGGTTGGGTACAGCTACCTGGATTTCTTGGGAGCAATGATGAAAGCAAAGGAATGTGCTAAAGACAGACACAGCCTTTTGCTCAAGACTTGCCTTTAAACTTACACAGTCTGTAAGATTTGTTAGTAAAATGTTTCAAGGTAGTACAAAAATCATAAAATTCTCGGGCTAGAAATAAATGTGGAGGTTTTGTTAAAGTCCTTCATTTTTGGGGTAGCGCTGAGAACTGAACTCAGGGACACATGCAGACTAGCCAAGGGCCCTGCTGCTGAGCTCTACCCTAAGCCATCTTAACAGCCCCTTTAAGACTGTGTCTTAGTCTGCTAAGGAAAAGCCAAAGCCGTTTGCCTTGTTTCAGAAAATATCCTCTGTGTCTCTCCTGTGCACTCCAGGAAACTTCTCTAAGGAGGGCACAGCTTCTCCCTAAGCCCCACCCCATAATTCCCGGTGCAGCAGACTGTGTCGGGTTTATTGGAGAGATTCAAAGGAATGCACCTCCTCGGAGCTCATATAGCGGCACTGCAGGGTTATATTAGCTTTGTAATCTTCAAGCTGGTTTATGGAAAGTCTGCATTTCTACAGAAGCTAGCCAGAAAAGTGCACAGAAAATATGATTTGTGAAATTCTTAGATTCTTCAAAAACTTTCGTGTCAAAAATGTCAAAGCTCGAGTTCTTGCTCTACATTTTTTTTCCCCTCAAGAAAGCCTGGAAATTTCCCCACTAGAAACACGTGGAAATAATGGATTTAGAAAGGCATGATTCTTTCAAATCCATTGCTAAGCTTGCATCTCTGAGCAGGAGAGAGAGACCAGGTGTGAGACACAGAGATCAAAAAAGACACAGCTCTTGCTGTTCTTCAGGAGGAATTGGTTTTCCAGCACCAGCATGGGGCAGCTCACAACTGTCTGTAACTCCTGCTCCAGGGAATCTGACACCCTCCTCTGGAGTCTGTGGGTCTCTGCATACACATACAAACACGAAAATAAAATAAAATAAAATAAAATAAATCTACTCCAATTAAAAAACCAACAGCAGCAAAACAAACAAACAAACAAACAAACAAACAAATAAAAAACCCAACAGCACTGATTTGCAGTTAGGTGCTTCACTCTGGTGACACAGAAGCTTTAGTCTGAATGTCACACATGCTGAGTGTGGCGACTCATGCCTATATCCCAGTCATTGGGAGGTTGAGGCAGGAGGATTGCTGTGTGTTTGAGGCTAGGGCTACAGGTAAGATCCTGCCTAGAAAAGAAAAATAAAAAATGAAAACAAAAAAAGGAAAAAGATTCAGGTCTGGGGACATGGCTTAGTTGGCAAAGTCCTGCCACTGACACATATGAACAGGAGTGAACCCATGTGAAGAGTTAGGAACGGAAGCACACTTCTAATCCAGACACTGGGGAGGTGGACACAAGCAGACTTCTGCATCTGCTGGTAGCCAGGCTAGTTGAATTAGCGAGACCCAGTGAGAGACTGACTCAGAAAACGGAGGATGGCTCCTGCGGTACAACACCTGAGATTGTTCTTTGCCTTCCATATGCGTGCACACACACACACACACACACACACACACACACACCCTTCTAAAAAAAATGGAAAAGAATCCCAGCAAATGGACATGCTAACAGCTTTGTGTCTCCGTGAAGCTGCCTAGAGAAGAGAAAGAGTGTACTCAGAGTTATTGAACAGACTGTGTGTGGTCCAGGAAACACAAGTTAAAAAATAACCCAAGGATTCATCATGATGTAAATTTTAAAAAATAAAAGAAGGAAACTGTCTCTGAGGAGCTGGCCGTACACCCTATCTAGTTTTACACACTGTCCTACTGAAGATGAGTTTAGAATCCCACATCATTAATCACATGGAGAACACAATCAGCCGGAAATAGTATATAGCACTTGAATCCTAAAAGATTACTTAGCCTACATTTAAAAAGACTAAGGCAAAAAAAAAGAATAAAACTGTATGAAAAGAAAAATACAGTATTAAAATAATATATAGAAGGACTAGAAATGGAAGGAGCAACTGAGTGAAGATGCTGATGGATAGAGGACCCAGCTGGTAAGACAGATAATTAACAGTGTGCAAGGCAGAGTTAGGGAAATAACTGCAATGCAGCGCTGTGAGGAAAGTGAATAAATGTATCTAAGGTCTGGACCTGGTGGCACATAACCCCAGCACTCGGGGGACACAGGCAGGAAGATCACAAGTTTTGAGGTGAGCCTCGGTACACAGTGATACTCTGGATTAACAGTCAAGTGATGGGAGGGCAGTTCATACACGTTCATACACACACATACACAGACACACACACACACACACACACACACACACACGGAGAGAGAGGACATAGAAAGCATAAAGCAAACAAAAATTAGTGTCTGATATGAATTTCTGAGCAATGATCGAATTTGAAGTGGAAATTTTTTTTAAAGATTTATTTATTTATTTATTATGTACACAGTGTTCAGCCTCCATGTATGCCTGCAGGCATCAGATCTCATTATAAACAGTTGTGAGCCACCATGTGGTTGCTGGGAATTGAACTCAGGACCTCTGGAAGATCAGCCAGTGCTCTTAACCTCTGAGCCATCTCTCCAGCCCGAAGTGGAAATATTTTATATGCCCTAGAGTTGCTTAGTGATATAACCCCTAGAGTTAGAAAAGGCAAATCCTCAAAGAGCTACATGGAGTGACAGGGATGAAGAGCACAGATAACGGGCTCTGGAAAGCAAAAGAGACAAGAGTCAAGGACTCACAGAAGCAACAGACCATGCTACAGCCCTCAGAGGCAGTACAGTGACAAAAATAAGTGGGGTATCTTACAGTGTACAAGAAAACGCCTGCTGGTAGAGAACAACTCACTCAGTTGAAAATCTGCTCACGTTGTGTGGGCATTCGCCACCCGTTGATGGGCCTAGAGAAAACCAAGTCCTTCTAAAAGTAATAAAAACCAAGAAAGTTCTTGTAAGACTGACTTCAAAAGAGAAAAGGAAAGTGACAGCTATGCTGGTATGAAGAAAGGTGACAGGTATAGAGGAGAAAGGTTTTTAAAAGGGAATATCAAGAAAGCTTTGTGTCTTTGAAAAATCCAGGCAAAATGATCAATTCCCTGCAAAGATAATGTGCAATTATTCAAGAAGAAATAGGAAACTTGGATTGGCCAAGAGAAAAATGCGATCATTGGCTAAAATCTATACAGACCCATAGATTGACCAGAGCTGGAGTTTCAGGCAAGTTAATTCAGTTTTCAACGTTAAGGTAATTCTAACTGTTAAAAAAAAAATTCCACAGAGAAGAATAAACCAATTATATTTTCCAGCTCATTTTCATGAGGTAAGAGAAATGATGCAAAATGAGCAAGAAAAATTATATGCCAGTTTCATTTATGAATATAAAAAGTCTAAGGAAGATGCCAGCAAGCCAAATTTAGAATGAGCATTTTTAAAAAACTATAATTAAGTTAGAGTTATTGCAGAGTAGAATGGTTTAGCTTCTGAAATTATATCAGTATAATTCACCAAAGAATCCACCAAGAGACAATCTATCTCAATAAATTAGAAGAAGGGATATGACAAAATTCGAAATAGCTCATTGATAAAACATTTTAATGAGCAGGTATTATAAGGAAGCTTTCCTAACAAGGTAAGAATAAACTCCATGGAATACCAATCCTGGCTGTGAAAAGTCAGGGGTACATTACATAAAACCTGGAATAAGACAATACTGCTATCTAATGTTGGTTCAGAGGGTCTAGTCATAAAATGAGAAAAATAGAAAAACATAAATATTACAAAAGAATGAACAGAACTCACATTATCTATACATCAAGATTATTTATGTAAAGTATTAAACAATCTCCACATATTACAAAGCAATAAGGTGTGAGCATATTTGGAAATGGGGCAAACCAGTGAATGAATTGTAGTGGGGCAACTGACCATATGAAAAAGTATAAACACATCACACAATGCAGAAATTTGGATTACAGGATTGACTAAATATATTATTGATTAAAAAGTAATTGTATAACTTTTGAAAGAAAACAAAGAATGGTAATTTATTAACTCACACACAGCACATACATATTAATATTTTCTGAATTACATACCATAAAAGGGATGAAATATTGATTGACTTCTTTCAAACATTTAATGTTCCATGTGACAAAAAAATCACTAATAAACTAAGATGATGTCATTTATTAGGGGTAGATTTTAGCAAATCATATGCTGGCTTCTTCAGAATTAACCTCTAGAATATTACAAAGAACATCTACAAACATCACTGGTAATTATGGTAAAACAGTACCACAATTATGTATATATATTACAATTTTTAAACCATTGTTTCATCTAGCCCAAAGCTGGCACTGAACTCTAATCCTTCTGCTTTACCTCCCACATGCTCAAATTTGTCATCTTCTAATCACGTTTTGTGGCCTTTTGTCAACTCTGATATGTAACTTAATGGAAGACTTGAGATGTTTAATAGCATTCTTTACTAGTGATCAGAAAGCCCTTACATCTATGCGATTAGCAAAATGGAGTATCTGATAACACTCAGAAGATGGGAGGAGAAATGGTAAACCAACTATACATTAGAACCACCTAAGAAACCTAACCACTTTTCTCAGGCTCCATCCCCAAAGATAATCAACCAGTCCGGGGCCAAACATGAGCACTAGTGATTTTTATATGTGTCTTGCTTGGTTGATTCTTATCTGCAATTAGGTTTTGGAGTTACTGCTCAACCTTGTTCATAGCTGACACACTATTACAGACCATAGGGCAGTTTCCCTAGGAAGCTAAAGATGCATATTCTTTATACATCAATCATTCCATCTCAGGAATAACTCCAGGGATTCTCTCAAGAGACTTTGGAACATGAGGATGTAGCCCAGTTGGCACATCTGTCTGCCCATCATACATGAAATCCTGCATCTGAATCATCAACACTACATAAACCAAGCATGGAAGCACACACGTGTGGTCCCAGTACTCAGGAGGCAGCAGCAGGCTATCAGGTACTCAAAGCCATCCTGCCATACATAGCGAGTCTGAGGTGAACCTAGGCTACATGAGACCCCGCTCCAAAACAGAACACAACAACAGATATTCCAGCACTTGCATAAAAAGATACACGTACAGATCTTTACAGGAGGACTTTATATCCAAACAGAGTTTGTCCAAAGTCCTTTCAGGAGGAAAACGAATAAATCAACCTTGAGTTATTTACACAACATGATATTATCCTGATGTTATAATAAACAACTAGAGACCTATGTACCAGCATGGATCATGCCTGACACAGTGCTGAATTTGAAAAAGTCACAGGAGGATATGAATGATGGTTTTTGTATTTTAAAATGTAAGCATGAAACAAGACTATGATCGCAAATGGATGTCCCCTGTCTGCATCTAACACACACATGCAGACATCAGGGCAGTAATGCGTTAGGAGAGGGCAGAGAGGGGGCAGTGCTTTAGCTGAATTCGTAATGAGCTTCATTTTAATTTGTAAGTCATATGAACTAGAGATGGAAACAATAAATGTATTTAAACTGGGTGGGTGGTTTACAGATAACTATGATATGATATTAGATACATTGAAATATTTTTTATCAAAAGATAAAGGACGAATGAGATTGGTATGACTACGGGACACATCTTCATTTTTTTAAAATCACTGCAAAAAACAATAGTATTTCTAAAATATAAAAAGTAAAAATAATCCTTGTGTTTGCTTTAGCTCTGCAACTCATTCCTGATTTGTAAATCACTTTATCCTACACAAAGTAAGGTTGTGAGGGAAAGTACCCTGCTTCTAGATGCCGATGGATCTAAAGCTGAGAAAGGTTAGGATTTGTGTGGTTATCCATTCTCTCTCTTTGGAGGTCATCTGCTAAATTTGTACTTCACCCTGACATAGTAAATTTGTCCTCCAATGTAGTAATGGGTCAGTTGAAAAGTGGTGACCCATGGGTGGTCAGTAAGTCATCTTTGAACTGGCAACAGGAAATCCAAGGCAAATCCAGATCACCTCTGTCAGTAATGCCCAGTGAATGCCAGTTCCAAGTCCGTAAACTATTTCTTTATTCACGTGCTCGTTGGCTGCCTTTTTTCTTGAATGCTTGTTCATCATTATTTGTTATATGGCAATAAAATTTATATAAGTTATATTATAGTAAAATTTCCTTAATACATCTTATGATAGAAAACATAAAATGTGCTCCCTTTCATTAGTTTGAAAGATTTCTTTCCGTCCTGTAGACGTCTTGTTTGCTCATAATGAAAACCCGGCCCAACACAAACAACTAAACACATTTGCTCACTAATGTGCTGTTTTCTTCCAAGAATGATGGTGCTTTTAGCCAACAAGGGCTAATTATCCACAGAACCCTGCAGAAAATGAAGCAGAGAAACACATGGCATGGGGTGAAGCCATACTTTCCATAAATATGGATGCAGGGCTGAGATGACTGAAACCCACTTCCTACACATGGAACAAAACTTCACCCGAGTCTCAATTCTCCTGTCTCCACCCCATCCCTGACTGGGACCAGTTCCATGCTGCACATCTTATGAAAGACTATCTGTGACCTGAAATAATACAGGAAGGAGGAGGGACAGTGTACAGCCTTAGTGGCTAGACTGAATGACAGGAACCACGGTGCCAAATGCAGAAAGAATGCAGGATAGTCAAGAGGAATATTCTAATAGGACAGTTTGTTCGTTTTCTGTTGAGGAAGGTAGTGGAAGCTACCTCCATCACCCGCATTATGACTGGGTGAAGGCAGACATGCCCTGAGCATTACTGAATGTCAGCCTTTCACCTGACAGCTGATGGCAGTCAATAATCGCTTGGTGGAATCATTTTGTTGTCGCCTGCTGCATAGGATACCACTGTTCCACTGGATGTTTTCACGTGAGCTATCAGAGCAAAGCACTTACTTTACGAAGGCAAGATGCACAGGGTGGCTTAGTGTCTTTTGAAATCCGGCCATATAATTTTCACTGAGGGAAAAAGAACCACAATAGCATTCTCATTCAGCAAGTAGCTAACAGGATGCTGAGTGGAGGGGACAGACATATCTAGTGGGCAAAGGCTGGGGAGATGGGCTCAGAGGGCAGTGTTTTTGGGGTGAGACTGAGGATGAGTTTGCACCCCTAGCACTTAAGGTAAAAGCTGGGTGGGCTTGGGGTACTCAGATCCAAGGCTTGCCTGGCACTAATGTGGTCTTCATCACATTGGGATCCTGGCGCAGAGTCTGTGCACACCTTTCCTGACACCCTAGGCTAGGCTTTCTGACTTTTGCTCTGAAGCCCTTCCCCTACCCTTTGCCATGTAGCAACTTCCCGACTTCCAATGCCGAACATTTCTGCTTTCTCAGACTCTAGGAGAGGCGTGGCTGTCCTCCTCCTCTCTGTCTCGCTCTTCCATGCAACTGCAGAGATTTACGACTTGCCTGCTCTGGAGTTTTTCCTCTCAAAGTCTAATAAAGTTGTCTTTGACCTTCCTTTTGAGACCACTTTTTCTTAATTCTTTTTCAGTGAGATGTAACACCAACCCCAGATTTTCTGCTAAACACGATGGGGACAAACCATCCAGTGAGTTTTCCCACCTGCTGACCAGGGAGCACAGTAAGTAGAGAATAATTTATATTTTTTTTCTTGGTGCTGCTTGGACTGAGAGCAGTGGCCTGGCCTATGCTAGACATCTGCTCTACAACTAAGCTACAGGCCCCTCCACCCTTCCGCCCACGCTGCTCTGGTCGATGCGTGTGCTGCTCCAGTTGATGTGTGCCTGACACCCATGAGGAGGGTCTGCGGCCATCGTGTGTCTCATAAAAGCCTGTGCAAACCCTTTAGCACGAATAAACCAGGAAGCCGGTAATTTGTCTGAAAGTAGCAACCACCTGGCATGGCAAAGCACACATTCGTTCTGTGTCATTTCTCAACAGCTCCCGGATGATTGTTCCCCTCCTCTAAGCGTGGCTCAGTGGCCATCCATGATTATACCGCTGGCCCACAAAAGTGGGCCACTGGTTCCTATCGTTCACAGTAAGCCTTTGACCTGGACCACACTGAGCTGCTGCCACACAAGGGAGCGGGAGCTGGAAAGGGCAGCTGTAAAATGGAAAGAACTACTGAGTAGAAATAGCAGATGGCCTGGCAGATAATGATCTCTAGCTAAAGGGCTTAAACAGTAACCAGGCTGGTTCTGAGAGCATTTGGTTCCGAGGAAACAGGGAGAATAGGAACTGCTTCTTAGAGGGGGAGGCAGAGGACATTCAAATGGTAGCAGAGGGTGGAAGGGAGGGTAGCACGCAACTGTAGTTCGACTATCATAGCTTTTCGTTTTTTAAAATGCTTTCTTCTAAGCCAGTTGGTTTGTAAAACACAGGGTGTTGACGAGGGCTTGGCGGTAGAAAAAGGAACATGGGAAGTAGGGGGAGCGACAGCCCATCCCTTGCCCGATATCCACCAGCCAGTACAAGCTGCCATCTCCTTCCAAAGGACACTGGGAAAAGTTGACAGCTGCACAGAGCAGAGGGATGAGGGTGGGTGGTTAGAAGGCAGGAGCCATGTCTACATCCCACGACAGTCTATGCACCATCACACCACATCCAGCTAGAGGAGAGTCACAGCTCTAGATATTTGAAGCCTCAAGAAGCTTAGTTACCCCCAACCCGCTCAAACACCATGCCCACCCGCCTCACCCCCCCCAATACTGTAAGCACAGGATAGTAAGAAAGGCTGAAATCTTCCAATATTTCCGTTCCCTGTTGCTTGCTCTATGCTAGAGCGACTTCCTGCAGCCCCTGCCAAGTGACTGCATGGCATTTTCAAGAGGGGTTCACAAGTGTCCCAGCTTCAGATAATGTCACTCCCTATCCTTCAGCAAATCTGTCTAAATCTTCCAGGAAAATCAACAGTTCGATGTGCTTGCTAGGGCAACAGTGCAGTCTTCAGGAAAGTCCCCTCCCCACACCCACTTCCTTATTTTCTAATTTAAAATATATTTTATATTACTGGAGGAAATGAGCCAAAAGATATTAACTTACAACGTTAACGAAACTAAATAACTCCCGACATGAAAACACGAGCATGCCTATACACATTACCTGCTAAATGGGACCAAGAGTTAGAAAATTCTGTGGTGAATCTTGTAATTAATTTATGGGCTGACAAATCACTTTACTTATATTTATAGTTCAACTGATAGCTTCATTGAGATTACAATATGCAAAAGATGCTTCATATTAAGGGATTAGAGGAAGAAAAAAGAGAAAAACAAAGTACTTACTTGTAGTGGTAATTTTAAAGTAATCTTGAATTTCAAATTAGGCTCTTTTGTTCATAAAGAAAGACTAAGCTAGCTATAATCCTTTGGGCCACAAGGTATACACTGGAAATCCACAGGACAAGTCTTTGAGAAACCTTCCTTTTGTATTTATTTCTCCAAACAGTCAAAATATTAGGAAGCAATAAAAAAATAAGAATGTCCTTAAGATGAAGCAACAGAAAAAATGAAAGGGAGAAAAATCAGAATGTAAGCCTGCAACAGAAGAATACACCCTGTCTAAAACTCAGACTCGGAAGTGTGACTGTCCCGGCTGTCTGCCTTTGAAGTGGCCTCTTGTTCTGCCAGTGATATTACTCATCTCTCAGCTTGGTCTGTTACAGCAACGCAGGGATGTTTGAGGAGAAATGAACTCATCCTCAGAAGTCTTCTGGAAAAGGAAAACAGATGGAGGTTTCCTGCCGAGGACTCCCTGCCGAGGCACAAATTCAGGGGGTGTGGTGTTGACTGGGAAGCTCTTGTTTTCTGGGCTCAGCACCGAAACCACATGTGCTGCCTCATGCTAAAGATGAACCTTGCCGTCTGAGGTAACTCCCTCAACACTGATGACATGAGGAAGCAGGTTAGCATTATGTGAACACCCTGCTTCCCAGTACCCCTCTTTCAGCTGTGTTTCTTCACTAGAACCAGACAAGTGATGTAAGGGCCTTTTGCTGGGAGAGTCCTCCCTTCCTGTGTCTGTCCTCCCCACCTCCTCACCTTCACCTCCAGTTTTCTTTCCTGGTATCAACGTCCAGGTACATGCAGGTTGAAATTATTTTAGTTGTTACCCAGGTTTCCTTTCTTCCTATGAAAGTATATTCTAAAAGCAGCACATTTTAAAATAGGTTCTGAAGACAGTGGTTGGCCCTAGATTATCCAGTGAGAAGCAAGAATGGTGCTACTGC
Source organism: Dicrostonyx torquatus (assembly GCA_028555095.1). Lineage (NCBI taxonomy): Eukaryota > Metazoa > Chordata > Mammalia > Rodentia > Cricetidae > Dicrostonyx > Dicrostonyx torquatus. The sequence continues at coordinate 7,567,044 of JAQHUG010000023.1, read as the reverse complement.
TCACAGCTGTGGAGTCCTGCCCGCAGACTGGTCCTTGTTAGACTGAAAAACAAGTCCAAATTTACCTTCAAACCATTGTCTTTGGTTTCTTCCTTCCCCATTACCAAGTATGAGGACATTACTGGCCACCACAGGAGGTCTTCCTTTGCTAAGTTAGCAAAACCTTTTAACAAAGCATCAACAATGTATTAATTTCCTTCTTTCTTTCTTTATTTTATTTTATTTTTTTTAAGATTTTTATTTAGCTACAGACATTTGTGAGCTGCCATGTGGGTGCTGGGAATTAAACCCAGGTCCTATGGAATAACAGCCAGTGTTCTTAACTGCTGAGCCATCTCTCCAGCAATTTCAATATTAATTTCAATTCTCCTAACCCAATCCTCAAATTCATACCTACCTTTCATACTGCAAACCGTGTTAACAAGTCCTCTGGAAGTAAGTGTCATGGGTGCAGAAGGTGGCACAGTGGGTGAAAGTGCTTGCCATGCAAGCCTGATGCCTGAGTTCAAATCTCCAGAATTTATGTAGAAGCCAGATCCTGTTGTTTCTGTAATCCTGATTCTCCGACAGAGTCACATGGGAGGTAGAGACAGAACCCTGGAGTTCTTGGGTAAGCCCGCTAGAGTATGCAGTACAGTGACAAACAATATAGCAATTCTGCCTCAAACACGGTGAAAGGTGTAATGATTTCTGTCTCTTTAAGAGACAAGCCACGCCCACTCCCTTCCTGCCTGCAGCCTCAGACCCCCTCTCTCTCTTCCTATCCTTTCTCTCAGAGAGGCAGCTGCTGATTCTCCTCTCTCCCCTCCCCCTTTCTTTCTTTCTTTCTTTCTTTCTTTCTTTCTCTCTCTCTCTCTCTCTCTCTCTCTCTTTTCTATCCCTCTCTCCTCTTCTCCCCTTCCCCTCCATAATCCACCTAATAAATATTCAACTTTTCTCTACCTTGGTACCTGTCCGTCTCTTGCCTGCCCTCCACATGTCTCCCTGTCTGGGACTGTTTGCTTTCAGGGCCCACCGCCCACCGCTGCCACATGGCTGGAATCAGCCACGTGGAGACATGCTAGCATGGTCTCGTGCACCCACTCTGCCTGCAGCAAGCAGCAAGCTGCTGAAGACCCGCAGAAAAGCATAACAAAAGGTGCTGACCAATACTAGGTTATCCTTTGACCTCCAATCTTCACACACAGACAATTTTGTAAAAGTTGTTTTTTTAAAAAAATATCAGTACTATGTGATCTTTTTTCCTGGTCTAGTTGAGCGATGGAGCAAGTAATGAAGATGGAGATGGATGAGATGAAGGAAGGGTGTATGTTATCTGTAGAATTATGACCTATCTCCATGATCAGTTCTACCTTTTTTGTTTTGTTATTCTTTCAAAAGAAAGAAAACTGGTTTTCTTTATGTTTAAAAACCACTTATGAGTGAGTACATATGATAATTGTCTTTCTGGGTCTGGGTTAATCAAGAAATTGGTCATCAAAAGAACAAATAATCCAATAAAAAATGGAGTACAGACCTAAACAGAGAACTCTCAACAGAGGAATCTAAAATGGCTGAAAGACAAGGAAATGCTCAACATCCTTAGTCATCAGAGAAATGCAAATCAAAACAACTTTGAGATTCCATCTTCATCTGTAGGAATGGCCAAGATCAAAAACACTGATGACAACTTATGCTGGAGAGGGTGTGGGGAAAAGGGAACACTTCTGCATTGCTGGTGGGAATGCAAGCTGGTACAACCCCTTTGAATATCAGTATGGAGATTTCTCAGAAAATTAGGAAACAACCTTCCTTAAGAACCAGCAATACCACTTTTGGATATATATCCAAAGGATGCTCAATCGGGCCACAAGGACATGTGCTCAACTATGGAAACTTTTGTAGCCTGAATAACAGTTGTCTGGAAAAGCAGAGTTAGATGGCTCAGCAAGCAAGGTGTTCGCTGTATAAAGCATAATGATCCACCCCAGATTTCACTTAAGAGCCAGGTGGGTGTGGTGCTCACCTGTAATCCCAGTTCTCACAAAGCAGACAGAGAATTTCCTAGAGCAAGTTGGCTAGCTAGACATCAGCTGGGGCAGTAAGCTCCAAGTTCAGCAAGAGATTTGTCTCAAATATATAAGGTAGAGAGTTACCTCAGGCCTACTCACAATATACAGTCACACACATGTGAACACCTATATACACATGCACCACGCACACACACACACACACACACACACACACACACACACACACACGAGCAAAAGAGATCATCTAGAAGAATATTTTATATCAGAGATTCACAAATGAAGATCCTAGACTGCATGAGGCCCACTACACTATATTTATAAGTAAAGTTTTATTAGAACACATGCATGCCCATTTCTTCTGTATTATCTTTAGCAGCTTTTTGTGCTACAGTAGCAGAGCTGTCTGGTTACAACAGAGATAGCATGATTCACACTGTCCCAATATTTTTTCTGTCTGGTTCTATTCAGAAAAATCTTACAGATTTCTCCTTGTTATGTCAGAGTCACTAGAAAACTACTGAAATAGTTGACATTATTTTTTTCTGAACTATATTGTCAGAAGTGTGGTATATCCCTATTTAATAACAATGGTGAGTTGGGAGTTGACTCCCGCTAGTCCCAGGTAAATACTGCAAGAGTGTTTTCTGGGCCTTTAGTCAAAGGATCGGGAATCTCAAATTCCCAGGAGATAAAATCTATCAGACCATGAGGTGGTAGTGTAGGCTGGACAGAAGAATCCAGATGTCCTGGAGGGGAGCCAAAGTAGCAGGGTTGAGAGAGGCATCAATGGAGGTACTGTTAGGATCAGTACAAAATCAGTACATGAACATGGAAGGGACCACTCAGTGGGAGACCTGGAACTAAAGTACTGGGAACCTTTTTTCTGATGGCTCCATGGAAAGGTTACACAATTACCCTAACGACACTGAGTTCTCCTACTTGTGAAGCTAAGTAATAAGGTGAACCCTAAGAAAAGCATATATAGATCCACCTGGAAAGTGGAAACAGACAAGATTGCCTCACAAAAGTGGGAGCATGAGGGTAGGGGGAGAAGGGACGGTGGAAGGGGAAGAGGAGGAGAGAAAGGGAGGGGTGAGGAGAACTTGAGGGAATGGGATAGTCGAGAAGGGGGAAAGACAGAGATGAGACCAAGGAAAGAGAGATCTTGATTGAGGGAGACATTATAAGGTTACCAAGAAACCTGGCTCTAGAGAAATTCCCAGGAATCCACAAGGATGTCCCCGCCTAAGACCTTAGGCAATAGAGGAGAGGGGGCCCAATCTTGACTTGCCCCGTAGTCAGACTGATGAATATCTTAAGTATCACCTTCTAGCAACAGATGGAAACAGAGGTAGAGACCCACATCAGAGCACAGGACTGAGCTCCCAAAGTTCAGCTGAAGAGTGGGAGGAATGAGAATATGAGCAAAGAGGTCAAGACCATGATGGGTTCATCCACTGAAACAGTTTACCTGAGCTAATGGGAGCTCACCAACACCAGCTGGACTGGGAAGGAACCAGCATAGGACCAAACTAGTCCCTCTGAATGTGGTTGACAGTTGCATGGCTGGGGCAGACTGAGGGGCTGCGGGCAGTGGCACCGGGATTTATCCCTACAGCTTGTACTGGCTTTTTGGGAACCTATTCTCTTCGTATAATACCTTGCTCAGCCTAGATATAGTAGGGAGGGCCTTGGACCTTCCCCAAAGCAATGTGCCTTACCCTCTCTGAGAACTGGATGGGGGTGTAGTGGGAAGGTGTGTGGAAGAAATGGGATGAGGGGAGGAACTGGGAACTTGAATTGGTATGTATAATGAAAAAAAGATAGTTTGTTTTCTTTTTTTAAAATAAGTAAATAAAAGGGGGGGGAAGCTCAAGACCCCACTTCTGGGCAAACCTGAGGAATCTAGGTGGTTGATCACTGCACCCCCACCTAAAGTCAGGCTAGAAGATGAATCGGAAGTCTAGCAGCCTTGCCACACAGCCCCTTCATGCCTAGGACGCTCAGGGAAAAAAATCAGGGAGCCATCCTGGTGCTACCTGGGCTGCTGGAGAAAGGCAGGCTTTCTGCTATTAGCGATCTGGGCTCTGAAACACAAAGTATGTGGACAGGAGGAGTGTGGCCCCAGAAGAACCGGAAAGCAAGCCTGAGGTTATCTGTGCAGCTGGACAGTGTCCGGCTTAACCTTTCCACCCCAAAGCCAGTTTGCATTTTTTCCAGAAGAGCTGACTTGCTTGATTTGATGACTGCCTTGAATTCTATGCTCCAATATCCCCAAACTTCCCAGCTATCTAAACAGACCTTAGTTTTCAAGTGTAATTCCCTTAACCCCAATGATGAACGCTGACTTAACTTCCTGGATCCCATGAATGTAGCTGTCTTTGCCTCCACTGATCTACAGTAGATCAGTTCATCAGTAAATATTTGAGATGTGACTACATGCCAGGCACTGTACTGAACCCGGTGTAAAAGTTCCAGTTAAATAGGCAAAATTTCTGACCTCTTGAGCACTAGAACATGGACATGTATAGAGAGTTTGAGACTGTGACAAGTCCCTTGGAAGCCAACTGCTAAGAAGCACAGGAGCTGGGCAGCGATGTGGGTGTTAGGTAGGGTTAGAAGATCATTCCTGAAGCAGTTTAGATGAATTTTGGAGGCTGAAAGAGAGCTAGGAGGATTCAGTTCAAAAGCAAAGGCAGAAAGCACCACAGCCCACTCCCCAAAGCAGAGGATCCTCTGGTGTGGCTTAGTGGGGAAGGGGTGGGGATGGTGGAAAGAGGAACAGGTCTGGGTATCTTCCAAGGGCAAGGCAAGGGTCTAAGCAAAGGAATGTGAGCATGGGTGTGTTTTGCTAAAGGGATTTCTCTAGTACTGTTGTTGAGAATGGAATGTTGAGAGAGAGCATAAGATCAAAACCAGGGATGGGTGTTCGGAGGGACTTTGTGGGTCTCAGGGGACAGAACGCTTGAGATAGATTTTTGCAGAGATGGGACCTGTGCCCACTGCAGTGGTGTAGGGACTGACCCCACTGTAGCATTGCTTCTGAAATGTTTTAGTTTCACCTATGTGAGGCAAACTCAGAGAATGGGGCCTCATCTTCCTTGCATCTTGTACATGCCTAGTGTAGACAAGGGGTACATGATTCAAGGACTGTGTATATCAGGCACAGTGACCACACGGTCGTGGCTGCGGCAGGACAAGTCTTTGTATGAGGAGAGAACAGGCAGTTAGAAAAAACAAAACAAAACAAAACAAAAAAAACCTCTTTTTTTTAAAATGAAATTTGAATACTTCCATAGGTCCAGCTGATTATCTGAAAGGGCACCTATAATCCCAGTACTTTGGAGGCTGAGAGAGGGGGATTGTCATGAGTTCAAGGTCAGTCTGAGTTATATAGGGGGAAACCCTATATTTTTTTTAAAAGGTGTCTTAGGCAGTGTTCTATTGCTATGGAGAGACACTATGACCATGACAACTCTTATAAAAGATAGCATTTAATAGGGGTTGGCTTACACTTCCGGCATTTAGCCCATTATTATCATGATGGGGAACATGGCAGCATGGAGACAGAGCTGGTGCTGGGGAGTAGCTGCGAGTTCTACGTCAGGATCCAAGGGCATCAGGTTAAGAGAGACACTGGGCCTGTCTTGGTTTCGGAAACCCCAGAGCCTACCTTCAGTGACACATTTTCTTTAATTAGGCCACACCTACTTCAACAAGGCCACGCCCCCTAATCCCTGCTAAGCAGCACCATCCCTAATGACATTCAGTATATGAGCCTATGGGGGCCACCCCTATTCAAAGAAACACAAAAGCTGAGCAAGAAAACATGGGTTTGAGATGGAAGACAGATAAGTTGACTTTGCATCTGTCTGTACCCTGCCATCAGAACTCACCAAGTACTAGTAAGAAAGTCTTAGCAGTCACCCGACTCAGCTACAGTTGCTTGTCTCTTCAGCCATGCTCTGCCATTCATGATACCATTACATACATGTGACATTTTAATTTTTTCCGAAGCTTTATTCTCCACCAGTCTTTACCTCACAGGAAAATATCCATAACTGACTCAAGTCAAACATCTTCTGGAAAAGCCTTCTCACTAAAACTGTGTCCCATAAACACATCCATCTGGTTTTGCTCCTTAGTACCATCAGTGAAGACTTTGCATGTCTGTACAGACACAAAAAGCCAGGAAAAGTCCTTGAAACCAACACGCGTCACTCATCCCTGCAGGATGTTTTATGTTTCACAAATCAAAAAATGATTTCAGCTCTTTTCAGTACATTTTTTCATAGTTCAATAAGATCTGGTTCCTTAAATCTGAAGGAACAGGCATTTTCCTCCAAAACACGAATACTTCAAGTGACTCTACAAAATACAGCCTTAGGGCGGAGAGATCTCTGCTGTGAGAAGAAGAGATGGCTGCATTTCACTCGCTAAGAAGCCCCATTCCATCCAAAATATTTTTTATCGAATTTCATGTGTATATTTTGCCACAAGAAAATCCCAGCGTTCAAACACTAGTCCCCTTTTTTCGCAACAATCACACTGTAAACGATGAGTTGGGTTACCCATAGCCCATCTTTGGGAGATTTATACAGGGTGCTGTGCTCTAGCTCATATTTGGCTTTGGTGAGGTAATGAGACAGCAGTAAAGTTTATGTTCTCATAACACCCAGGAATGGTATTTTGTACTCAGCAGTGAGCATCAAAAACAACCATCGGTAGAAACAAACTACACAACATACTACTCTTGGTATGCGTTAATGCGCCACTGAAAATTAGTGCAAAGTCCACTGCAGATGGAATATGAATATTTACGTTACAGGAACTCATCCAGAAATCATTACTAAAGTGTATAGTATCGGAAATGATTCTAAAATAGATTTTGGTGGTTAGCTATCCGACCACCTCATTTTCAATCTGTGTGCAGAGGGGATTGCGACTGTGCATTGCTCCAACCTAAGCATTTTCCTCATACAAATTAAAAATTCAAATTATAATGCAGAAACATTACTGGCATAGTGGGTACTTAAAACTTATGCTCTTTTGCTATTTGACAGTGTTTCATATTTACTAATAAAATATTTCTCAAAACACACCACAACAAGGACATATAATCCATTTGCTTTAGGTATAAAGACTAAGACAAAAATATTTTGAAAAAAAAGTTTTGTAGATAGGCAGAAAGAACACGAGCCATAGGTTTGCAGAAAAAAAGTTATTGGTAAAGACGTGCATAAGTATATTTTCACCTACATATACTTTTCTTCTCTGGCCACAAAATTTTAAAAATTCATTATACCATGAAAGGAATGTCAAATAACTTAAGCTGCTACGTTTTTATTGTTCAATTATAGCAGTTATTAATAGTTTACATAAACTCTTTTAAAAGATAGATCTTAAAAAGTTTTGGTTTTGACTACCCCAAAGCACTAACAATAAAATCACAGGCCAGAGCTGAAGAGGCGGCTCAGCAGTTTTGAGTACATACTGTTCTTATAGAGGACCCAAGTTCAGTTCCCAGCACCCGTACGGATCAGCCTCCTGTAACTCCAGCTGCAGGGAATCCAGTACCATCTTCTGACCTCTGGGGGCACTGTGCACAACATGCACCTACCCGCAACAATTAAAAAAAATTTAAAAGCAAAATAAAAAATTTAATACAAAAATTCAGAATTCTAAGCTGGGCAGTGGTGGCGCATGCCTTTAATCTCAGCACTCGGGAGGCAGAGGCAGGCGGATCTCTGTGAATTCGAGACCAGCCTGGTCTACAAGAGCTAGGACTGGCTCCAAAGCTGCAGAGAAACCCTGTCTCGAAAAACCAAAAAAAAAAAAAAAAAAAAATTCAGAATTCTTTCTCTGAGCATCTGCAGTCCTCATGGACAACAGAACACTGACCTGTCAACATCGCACAGCTGAGTCAGGATCCATCGCTTTATATAAACTGATAAAATCTGTCCCCAGCAAGGCCCAGGGCTCATCGATCTAGGACTTGATGGTTATGTAAAAATTTGTGAGTGAAAGCAGCCCACCCAAATCAAGACAAACTGACTTATTAGCAACATTCAAACAGAATTTTTATTTCCACTTTCATCAATTCCAAATATATCTCCAGCCAAGTCCTTTAGCCAGTGTCTGGGGCCATTTTGATGGCTACTCAGTCCTTCCTGCACGTTTTATGTGCCATGCATACTGTGTCTCTGGTGATTTGTTTTGTTATCTTAATTTATTTATGGATCATTTTCCCTTTGACCGTCTTTCTTTCACACCTAAACATTTTTTCCTCTTTTTCTTCTGAGTGCCCATCAGGGATTCCTGTTGGTCCCAGAACCCTATGAGCTCGTTCCTACCTCACCCTCCAGTTTCTATCTATTTGCCGTGTCCTTTCTTTTTCTAGCACAAGTAATCCACAGAGAACTATGGCAAATGGTGGGAACCATCTGAAAACCATAAAGCAGAGGATAATGTAAACACTTCTCATTAGTACATTTAGTGAAGTCGACTATACAAATGAAAATTGAGACCTCAAGCCAACTGAAAGGTTAATAAAGTCAATTAAAACATATAGGACAAGACAGTTATCCCAACTGAAGTTAGACGAAAGAGTTAATGCCTTCCCATCTGTGATAATAAATAATTAAAACATTATGGCAGTGTTGGGCTTGTTTTGGCTGTCACTCATTGTACTGTCCCATGTCTTAGACTGTCAGTTAAAAGGACAGAGCCAGTTAACAGGGAAGATGGCTCAGATGATAAAATACTTGTCCTCATATATGAGGATGATCCCCATGACCAGGTATGTATGGCTGGCCCCTCACTAGGTACCAGCAGAACATCCCTAGGAAGAGCAGACAAGCCGGATTAACCACGTTGGTGAACTCTGAGTTTAAATGAGAGACACGGCCTCAGCGAATAAGGAGGAGAGTGATTGAGGAAGACACCTGATATCAGCCTCAAGCCTCCACATCATGTGCACTCACGTGCACACACACTTGCTCACACCCATGCACACTCCATGCCTAGGAGCTGGGAGTTAAATGCAACCTTTAGCCTGCTTTGAGAACAGGTTTCTCTCTCTCCAGCCTCCCTCATCATCATCCTTAGACATTATCTAGGGTTCCATGTAACCTTTTATTCTAGGGGTCATATTTAGATAGAAGAAAGCTTCTATCAGCTTATCGAGTAAAACTTGGTAACATGGTAAAAGTGGCTTCTGGAGGATTCAGATATAGCTACTGTGTTCTCTTTGTTCAATAACTTTATTATCCATAGAAAACAGGGGAGAGGCTGCAGAGATAGTCCAGTTGGCAAGGTACTTGCCATGGAAGCAAGAAGACTTGAGCTCAAACCCCAGAGCTCATGAATAAAAGTTGGGCATAGTGATACTTGCTTGTAATCCTAGTATTTGGGAGATAGAGAAAGATCCCGGCCAACAGAGTGGCCTCCTCAGTGAGCTCCAGGCCAGTAAGAGGTCCGGTCTCAAAACAAACAAACAAACAAACCAAACCCCCCACAAAACCCAATGATAGGTGATGGAGAGACAAAAAGGCGTGCTGTACAAGCATGAGGACCATATCTGTAACCCTAGCACCAAAGCTGACAGTGGGCTCAGGTAGCACTGACCCTCCACCAGCCCTTCTGTCTGAAACCTAAGTCTTTCTCTTGGGCTGTTTCCACTCCCTATATGAAGCTCTCCTGGCAGATCTCATGGCACTGGAAATTCTGGTATCTTGTTTCACCTTTGCAATCAAGGCTTCACTTTCCCAACCTTGTACAGCGGTCTCTTCACCTCTCAGGTCCTGCGCACCGACTCTACCACATTCCCACTTTGCCTGCTTCAGCAGCTCTCTGAAAAGGCTGGGGGAGAATCCATGGTTCCTTCACTCTTGCATTTTTCATGCCTTTAAAACCAGTACCCCATGGTTGAAAATGCTAAGAATGGCTGCCAGAGTGGGATGGACACTGACCCTTCAGAACCATGTTTTGTTGTTTGGGGGACAGAAAACGTCTTAGGCCTTTGTCTTTCACAGGTTGAAAGTTCAGCTGGTTGGAGTCTTTTCTTGAGAGCACATGCCCATTATTTCAGTACTTAATGGCACTAATCTTAACAATTTATCACAGCCTCTCTTCCAGCACATGCCTTGACTGTAATAGTAAGCTTCCCAGTTCTTTTTTCCTCTCTAAACTGCACATTATATATGTATTTTTTCCTCTCTGAACTGTACATTATGTATGTATTTTTCTTCTCCAAACTGTGTATTATATATGTATTTTTCCTCTCCTGACTGTACATTATATATGTATTTTTTCCTCTCTGACTGTACATATATATTTATTTTTCCTTTCTGAAATGTACATTATGTATGTATTTTTTCTGCCTCACACGCTTATTTTCACCGTAAATCTGCAAAAGGAAAATCAGCAACAACTATGTTGCAGATTCAATGTCATGGAATTTCCTCTACCAAAGAAATGAGTCTACTGTGTTTTGATTTATCTCAGAAAAGTTCTGAGAACATTGACAAAATGAAGCCAGATTCTTTGCCAAAACATCCCACAAATAGCTTCTGGCTGGGCTGATGCTGATGTCCCTGTTGGCCTCTGAAACCCAAGGAGTCACACACAGTTCTACAGTCTGCACCACTCTCTCTGCTACCCATCTCCCGCTTCCTACTAGAACAGCCCAGTGAACTCTGGTTATAGTACTTCCCCTCCCAAGGAAAAATTCTAGGCTAAGCATCATGGGATTGTGCTAGCATTGTCTAATAATGGCAATGTTGCCATATGGTCTAGCATAGTATTGGTACCAGATATTTGAATCATTAAATTTCTTTAGAAGGTTTTTAAGACTATAGCTTTCAATTGAACTTGTAATCAGCCCCAAGTGCAGTAACCCCCATTGTAGAAACAAAGCCTGGATAAATGGAGCTCACCAAGATTGAAGAGGTCACATTCGAATTCTTGACGTAAGCGTTTAGCTGAGTAAAAGATCCTCCCAAGCAGGGTGCTGTCCTGGATATTTTCTCATCAGGCACAAACACCTCAGGACTAATTTTAAAAATTTAATTTACATTATTTAAGCTTGCTGATAATTTCATGAATAATTTATCAACATATTATAAAACCTCTGTAATAACCATTAGATAAAACAGAATCCATATACTTAAGCCAATGTCAGGTGCCCTCTCGAAATGTACATTATATGGGTAAGTAGTCATTCCTGCTTGTGCTCCCCGAGGTCTGGGTAAGCAGGGCTCCCTCCACCCAGTTTTCTCAAAATGTCCTTTAAGGTCACCCCTGGTCTGGGGATGAGCTGTTCCCAGCTGTGACGCAGAGGGAAACGAATAGTAAACCAGCCCAAGAGGGAAAGCACTGTGTCCTTCAGAAGGGGCAGACAGGGAGCATTTCCAAGAGATGTTAGCATTGCTTATCCCACGATAGACCAGAGGCTGCAGTGGGAACGGAGCCAGCAGTTCAGCCATTGGAAGTTGGTCCACGGAGAGAGAGCTCAAGCAGCCAGTCCAGCTGATTGCTCAACTTTCCCAGTCAGGTTCCCAGGGATGATGACATGAGAGCCAGTATGGTGACGTTATTTCTGTCTGTGGCTATGTGTTCTTTTCTGTGCAGGTCTCCTCAGAAGGGTCGTTCTGCTCCACCTGGGCATCTCTAGACACGCCAGCTGACTGCCTTCTCAGGGCTTCTCCAGATGGTATCTAGTAGATATCAATAAGCCTCCAATGTGATCCTATTACCTGCTTGGTGTTATTTATTCTTTTACTCGAAAGCTTCCCCCAGGAGGAAATTGCTCTGCCTGGGATTCTCTGTCCTAACCTCTGCTGATGCTTCAGTGAGACTTACCCAGGGTGTTCTTGCTGGACTTTTATGAGCACTCAATTTGATGATGCTTTGCTATCTCTCTAACCATGCATGCATGCATCCATCCATCCCTTATTATTTATTATTTCACGTGGGCTTGCTATGTACTTAATAAACTCACTTGTTCACGACCACAAGCGTGTCTGTTGTAGATCAGCCTCAAGGAGACACAGAAGGAGCAGTCTTCACAAACTTCTCAGGTGGCCCTGCCTCTGGTCCTCTGCACAACGCTTGCTAACTCAGAGGCTGTCTCCACCAAGCCTCTGTAGTCCACCCTTGACTATTACTGACATTTGGTTTGCTGGGACAAACCACAATCCTTATTTTAGTTTATTTAAGCAACAGTCACATGTAGAATATTGCTATTAAAAGACAAATTGGGCTGATAGGATGCTCAGGGGGTAGAGGTGCTTCTAGCACAAGCCTGGTGACCTGAGTTCAATTTCAGAGTCCACAAAGGGGTAGAAAGAAAGAACCAATTCCACATAATTGTTCTCTACCCATCACACGTGTGCCATGGCATGGAATGCCCACCCTCTGCCATATATACAGACTCAATAATAACAAGGATTATTAGTTAAAATAAGAAAGGGTGCTCAGGAATAAAAATCCAGTGAGGTGTCTGTGTTGTTCCCATTTCTGAGCATCCAATCCTGGGTTGCTTAAACCAGCCTAACCTTCATCTGCATCTAAAAGTCATTTAATAACTGGACTATATTATTGAGCTTTTTATTTTTTTAGCCCATAATATGAGTAAATGGTAAAACAATAAAGCACTTTCTCCTAAAACCAAGATGAAAGCCTGCAGAAGCAAAATATACATGATAATTTAGAATCCAATAATAAGGGTCCCATCACTGCTGGAACCAGATCCTTTCTTATGAGAACTGATGCCCTTGCAAAATGGCCAGGAAAGGGAAGAGTTACTTTTTCTTGCCTTGAAGGCAGCTCTCTAAACTGGGCCAGCACACAACGTGAGATGACAACCTTGCTAAAAGCAATATACACTTTGTGTATTAAGTGCCTGTCTTACATAAGGCAGCAGGCAGAAATTCACCCCACTTATAGGGGTGGTTGGCGGTCAGCAGACAGACCCGAGAGTCTTGTGATTCGAGAAATGATTGGTTGTGTTGATCTTGCCACCATTCTTTCATAATAATGTCACTCAAGTATATTGTGGTCCCACAGGCTGAGCTCTAAGAGTTAGGAGCGGCCTCTCTGGGTGCCACTAGAACATATACCCACGGGGCCTCCAAAGGCAAGGAAACCCTTTTCTTCTTCTTCATCGGTGAAGCAGATGTGCAGCCCGCTGTGCTCAGAGCTGTTGACTAAGTAAAATAACTCCGGGTTTGCTACCATTTTAACCATTCACAATGAGCAGCCTCAGATCCCTGTTCTGTGGTGAGGTGAAAAGAACCAAATCCTGAAGGGTATAAAGATCATTGACATAAGAAAGGAAGACTTACAGGTTGAAAGCAGTTTTGACACTAGGGAAGGGAGACCAGAGAAATAAATGAAAGCGTTGCCTTAAGGCCACAAGGGTCAGCAGCAGTTGCTGGCATACCCTTGACATGTAGCATGCAATGCCAGGCAAAGCACAGGAAAGCCAAATCAAGACTCCTTCTGTGGGCAGGCGATGGAGGTGGTGTTTGACACAACAGCTACACCATCCACCTTCTGGGGGATAACACAAGACGACTTGCTTTCCTCTTGAGTGGTGGCTGGATTTACTTATCCCATCATAAGCCTTGGGGGCAGGATTAGAGGGGGCTTCCAGAGTCATTCTCAATACCAGGAGTGGGCAGGAGGGGGTAAGTCTCCCCTGGAGTTCTGTCTGATATGGAGCTGGCAAAGCCCAGTACCTCCAGGGGTGGTGCGGGAGATGTGTCTGTATTCTGTCAATCATGTTTTAAATAAACGCTGATTGGCCAGGTAGGAAGTATAGGCGGGTCAACCAGACAGGAAGTAGAGGCAGTGCGAGGAGAAAGTCTGGGAAGCAGGAAGCTTCCCTAGCATTCCTGAGCAGATCTCCAAGGAAGCAGCATGTGTCCCTGTCCCAGCTGAGAAAAGGTACTGGCCATGTGGCTGACAATGGGTCAATATAAGTTATGGGAGTTGGTAGGAAGACTGAGCTAATGGGCCAATCAGTGTATAACTTAATGTAGACTCTCTGTGTGATTTTCTTTGGGGCTTGCCGGCTGTGGGGTACTGGGCGGGACAGTAACTCCAACAAGCAGGACCCTCATGTTACACAGGGGAAACTTCTTTTTCTCTCTCCCTTTCTCTCTGCCTCCCTCCATTTTTCCTTCTCTCTCAGATGTGAATTGCGACTTATCTTTCCTGTAGCCTAGTAGTATGGGTCTGGGCAAGAAGCATCCTTTAAAACCACCCTGCATCTGCTCTCAGAACTTGGAGAAACCATGGTGCTTCGGGGGTAGCTGGAAAGTGGCTGGCAAAGTCCATGCTGAGCAGTATCTGGGCTTTTGAAGGCCTCATGTCTGTCTAGATAAAGCTGGACAGACCCTTCTGTATTCACAGACCAGAATGTCCGTCTACAGCCGTGGTGGCTCCTGCCATTCCATAGTCCTGGTGTCTTCCCTGTGCAGCTTTTGTTGTTATGCTGGTGATGGTTTTTCGGTGGTGGTGGTGGTGGTGGTGGTACTGGGGATCAAACTGAGGGATTTATACATGGCAGGCAAGTGTTCTATCACTGTACTATCTGCCCAGTTTCTCTTTGCAAACCTCATGTGGTGGTTTGAAGAAGTATGGACTCATGTGTTTGAAGGACTGGCCCATAGGGAGTGGCACTATTAGGAGGTGTGGCCTTGTTGGAGGAAGTGTGTCACTGTCAAAGCGGGCTTTGAGGTCTCATGTATGCTCAGGCCATACCTGGTGGGGCAGTTCACTTCCTGTTGCCTATGGATCAAGATGTAGAACTCTCAGCTCCTTCTCTAGCATCATGTCTGCCAATATGCCACCATACTCCCTTTCATGATGATAATGGACTAAACCTCTGAAACTGTAAACCACTCCATTAAATGTTTTCCTTAATAAGAGTTGCTGTGGTCATGGTGTCTCTTCACAGCAGTAGAAACCCTAACACACCTCAATTCTGTATTTCTAACATTCTTCCTGTAATCCTCCTGTAATGTAAAACCATTCTTTATTTCTCCTTTCAGCTTGATATGTCAAGCAGTTATGTTCCCTCTATGTGCCGGTTAATTTTTTTAAATTTATGTGTACTTCTGTATGCCTGTATGTGAGTATGTGCATGTGGGCAGGTGCTCACTGAGGACAAAGGCAGTTGATGTCCCTGGAGCTGGAGTTACAGGCAGTTGCGGGCTGCCCAACATCGGCACCTGCAGGGCACTACTGTTGAGCCCCCTACTAATGAGAGTCTTGGCTGTTAAGAAGCCACAGCTCTTGACTCTCTGTTCCAGTCCACCTTGCCAGGCATTCTCAACTTGTCCGTTTCCACAGAAGCCCTGTGACTTATAAAGACATCTGCTCTTTCCTTTTACTTCAGAAACATAGGCATGCTTATGAATCTCGCACATTCAAACAACCTTGCCTTATTGTCTGAAGGCTAATTGCCCCCCTTTTTAGGTCCCCTTGCCAAAGACTGGTGGCAGTTGGAGGGAATGCAAGTAGAGGGGAGGGAGTGCCTCTCCTAGGAGGCAGGGGACTGTAGCTTTCAAGTCCAGGCAGTTTCTGAAGTAGTCTGGGGTACCTCGCAGATGCAGTATGGCCAGGACTGCAAATGGAATGTAAATCTGACTTCAGCACAATTCTGCCTGAGAAAGAGGAGACCACCTGCGGGGCAAATGAGCTCCAGGAATCACCATTCCACCAGAGTTCTTGCAGATGGCCCTGATTTAGAAAAGGCATGCAGAAAATCTTTGAAAGACAGCTGCTGCTCTGTACAGCGTTTGGAAATCTGTGCCTTACCATCCTGTGCTGGTTTTGTTAAAGCAGCATCATTCACTCCCCTCAAAGTCCAGCTCTCCTTTCTTCTCATTAAAAAAAATTATTAGATCCTAATTTCAGAATATTCATTTCCCTTTCATCTTTCTCAAGTACGATTAGCTATCAAGTCCTGAGATGACCTCTTCCCCATTCTCATGTCACTATTTTTATGTAAACCTTGCTGCTCCTTACACCATGTCTGATCTATTATGCCATAAGCCCTATATTTAAATGGATTCCTTGCTGTCTACTGCACATGAGTGCCGAGTTCATGCATGTCCGCCTTTATTTGCACACTGGTGCCTTTCCTGGCTCACCATGATCTTCACATGGTACGAAACTACATAATTAACTCATTACCTTAATTTGTATTTCCTTCCATTAGATATTAATTTAGTGTCTGTGGTGCACTATGCATCATCCTTGGCTCAAGAGAGACAGAAGCAAACACCAGACCTATTTTCTCCTTGCCTTTTAGAGAAGAGCTGACATTAGAGATGAGTGTTCAGAAAGAAGGTCTATCTATAGAAGCATGTTATGAATTGGGGTGGTCAGTAAAGTGCATGAGATACAGAATGGTCCCCACACCCTGGTAAAAGCCAGGCAAAGCAGAGTAGGGTGTCTGCAGTCCCAGCACTGTGAGGGCAGAGACAGGACAGTTCCTGGGGATTGGTGGCCAGTCAGTCTAGCTGAGTCAGTGAGCTCTAGGCTCAGTGAGAGATCCTGCCTCAGAAAATAAGGCAGAGGGACAAATGGTGGTGCACACATTTAATCCCAGAACTTTGCAGGCAGAGTCAGGCTGATCTCTGTGATTTTGAGATCAGCCTTGTCAGTCAGGGCTATATAGAGAAATTCTGTTTCAACTCCCACCCCAAATAACAGAAAAAGAAAGAAAGAGAAAAGGTGAGGTAAATTGAATAAGACACCTGACATTGACCTTTGGTTTCTTGATGTACACACACACTTTGCACAAGAATCAAACTTAATGCCTAGGTTCCTAGAGGGTTCCCCCCAAAATACATTTCAGCTGAGATGACCAAGGAGTACCGTGTGAGTAAAGGGGCTACACCCTTAAGGAGCATGGTGTGGAAAAGACTCACACATGTGGGGAAGAAGACTGACATGCCTGGATGCAGGGTGGGGGGTGAAGTACAGGAGAGGTCAAAGGCAGGAAGGTCACAGGGCCAGACTGTGCCGAGTCTTGTAAGAAGTGTTGAGGAATTTGGGTTTTATTACAAAAGCAATGGGGAATCACAGCAGGTCTGGAGCACAGGAATGCAATAATCTATTATGTTTCAAAAACTGCAAAACGGAGAAGGCTTGAAGAAAAGCTCGCAGGGTGAAAAATGGGAGAGCTGTGTAGGTAAGAGCAAGTGGTGGCTGTGACCATGGTGGGGTCTGTGACACGGACAGAAAAGGAAAAGGGACCCAGATCCAAGAGAGAAGGAGGTTGAGGTTTAGAGGTCTTCAGCCACTAGAGGAGCGAGGCAGAGGGAAGGGGCACACAGGAGTATTCAGATGGCCAAGCTTTCATCACAAACAACCGGGGAGACTGATGTGGATCTCAGAAAACAAAGTACAAAAGAGGAACTGGAACCCAGAGTTTATGAGGATGCTGGAGCCCAGCACAGCTCTTCCTGAGAGGGCAGAGATGAGCTGTAAAGCAGGTTTGTCTCATTCCCGTGCATTTGGAAGTCAGTGAGAAGGCTCTGAGCTCTGCTCTCTCTAGCCTATCCATGGTGTGGTATGTAACTTCACATGGACAAACTGACCAGTACCAAGAATAGCCCAAACAAATAAGGTCCTTTGTTTTTGAGCTCCGCAGAACCGAAAAGCATCTCCTGACCAGGAGATTAGTGTCAAATACATAACATCTGGCCCACCTGCTGTGAGACAGCACCAGTTATTTTGGGGAAAGCCAGTTTTGCCTATCTAAACCTCCCTTAAATTAATTCCGGGCAAGGTGGGCTTTTCATTGAGCTGGCTTTTTGGGTAAAGTTACCTTGCTACCGAAGCTTGTCACAACTTAGTTGGCCTGCTGTGTGGCGAGCAGGCAGACTTGGCTCCCATGACAACAGCACTTGTCATCCTGGAATTCCTGAGAGGTGCCAGTGTGAGACATAAACTTGGCATTCATTGACCCATTTGGTAACTGAGATCATGGAGGGAGAGGTGGAGAAGAAAGAGACAGTGGTCATGGCCTGTGCCCGAGCCTCAAGGAACAGCAACGTGGAAAGTTGAGTAGAGAAGAAAGACCTCGCAGAGGAAAGGCCAACATGGTGTTGAGAAAGCTAAGGGGAGAATCTACGCTAAGTAGGGCAGGATGGGTGAGTGGGGGTGGCCCGGCATTGACTGAAGGAAGGCAAGCTGTGGATTATTGAATCACTGGTGGCCATAATAATAATTTGTTCTCTTAGGGTCACTATTGCTATTGATGAAACCCCATGACCAAAGGCAACTTGGGGAGGAAAGGGTTTATTTCCCTCCCAGTTCCATGTAATAGTTCATTGTCAGAAGCAACAAGGGCAGTGACTCAAGCAGGGTAAAGAACCTGGAGGCGGGAGCTTATGCACAGGGCCAGTGAGGGGTGCTGTTTCTTAGCTTGCTCCTGATGGTTTGCTCAATCTGCTTTCTTACAGACCCTGGGACCACCAGCCCAGGAACAGTACTGCCCACAATGTGCTGGGCCCTTCCCCATCAATCACTAATAAGAAAGTACTCTACAGGCTTGTCTGCAGCCTGATCTTATGAAGGCATTTTCTCAGTTGAGGTTTCCTCCTCCCAGATGACTTTAGCCTGTGTCAAATTGATGTTAAACTGGCCAGTACATTCGTCAAAAGCTTTCTTAGTTGGTACCCTGCTCTGAGGCCCCCTCACATGCTGGCTTACTTTCATTTTGTAGAGCCGAGGGTTGGCCCCAAGGCTTTACACACTAGGTAAGTACTCTGACAGCCTCAGCTGATAGTTGAAGACACTGTATATAAGTAGCTTCACCCTTCACTACAGAATATTCTAGGCTCTGACAAAGAGTCATGCATTTTCTAGTACATTCTATCACCCTGGACTACTTCAGGCTAGCCTACTGTAATTTTGTCTGGTGCTGTTTTCCACAGCCAACACCCCTTCCCACCCCACTAGAATGTTATGATTTAATCATACAGTATGTAACATCTTGGACGAGCCTCTTCCACTTCAAGACAAATATTTGAAAATCATTCTTGCGATTTCATAAGTCAACAGCTGATTCATTGCCTTTTGTGACTGAATGGTGTTTCATTGTGCGGTCATAGCTGAAATTTGTCCATCATGAGACCGATGATCAAGTTGCTATTATCTATTTCTGTTGATCGTGAAGGGAGCTATTGCATGTAGGTTTAGCCTAAATATAAGGTCCTTTCCCTTGGGGGTGGGATGGCTGGGAGCCATGTTCCTCTATACAGCCATCAGTATCTTGATGACTGTAGTAGTTTGGTGAGGTCATATGGCAGAAATAGGAGCAGGGAGGGTTAAGAAGAAAGGGGGAGGGGGAGGTTGTGGCTATAGAATGCAAAGCAAGGTTTCAGAGTATTTCAGCTGATTTGTGACTCGAGCTCCAGCTAGAGGTGTCTGGGAGGTTTAGGGAGGTGGCTTGTCAAAGGCAAGAGATGCTTAAGTGTGTTGAATGATGGTGGGAAGAAAAAGGGAGATGGGGGAGGTTGAAGGTGAGGGAAAGAGCAGGTTGCGGGGAGACAGGATCGACAGTGTCTGAGAAGGATGGAACATTGACTTTTGTAAGGAAATTCAATGGGTGGACCTTTCCAAGGCTGCATCTGACCTTCATTTGGCTTCTTCTGGGACAGGGGATTAGCTCAGCCCTTTCAGACTCCTTGGCCCCACTAGGCTGCCTCATGACGTCATGCACATACTGGCTTTCCTTGTCCAGTGATGGTGAGGTGTCTTCCGGAAGTAGTAAAACTACACATTTAGCAACTTGTTCATTTTTATCCCAGAAGGATGCTTTGCCTCATTTTCCACAAAAACACCCTTGTAATGTTCAAATTTGATCTCACGTGATACTCACCACTTGGGGCACCCAAGAGTCTCTAGGCCATAAGCTTGGTGGCCAGTGACATGCCATGAAAATTCCCTTAACGTTGAGCATTTGGGGGATTTTTAAACTAGCTTGATGGCATAAACATGTTTCCTTGGTAGTGATCTTGACATTGGTCCTTAATAATTAGAGGCACTTGTGGATTTCCTCTGACTTATTAATGAATAAAACAGACTATCTGTTTTCTTTGTATATTAAAAAAATGGTTGTGAAAATAGTGACATAAAGTAAAACCATCATTTATTTTAACCATAATGATGAGGCTGTAAGTTGGTGGGCGTCTTATTGAGCGAGTTATGTATGGTTTAAGGCTTCCGGTGAAATACCTGAAATGACCGTAGACAATCATTCAGGTTCCACAAAACCTCACACTGACACCTTGCGGAGCAATTTGTACCAGGACAGATAATAATGCACTTAGCTATGGGATTTCAGATCCAGGCCTGTAAAAATGTGTAGGAAGGCATAAATTCTTCGTGGAATAGCTCTGTACAGAGGAGTACAGTGCAGCAATCTTATCTGAATATCCATGCAAACACTAGGGATTTTAAGTCAGAAACAAAATTTTTCAGTTTCGGAAAGGACTTTGAGAAGGTCTTAATCTAACAGAGAAAAGAATTCTGTAGGCAGAAATTTGGGTTGTGAATACTGAAATAGCCTAAAAGTTTTAATGACCTTTGGCTCTTATTCTCTCATTTGTGATACATATGATAAGCCATTATCCCAAAGCCTAAGAATGTTGTCAACAGGTCTGCGGTTAGAAAGCTACTCCTGGATTTTGGCTTTGATCTACCTCTTCAGAGAAAGCACTCTACTAGGGACCGGAATCCCCCATGGATTGGACCCTTCCTCCCAGTCAACATGCTCATGGCTTACCCCCACACATGTTGTTGGGGAAGAGCCTCAAAGAGAAAACTGATCGACTGTGGTGTGAGTCATTGACAATGCAGAGAAGGGAAGGTTAGTCATTTGGAAAGTGGAGTGATGGACTTAGAAAAGCTTCTAAGCTCCTGGGCCCCAGCAAATGCACAGCATCTCTCTAGGGAGGCAGAGGAGAGAACAGGGTGAAGGTAGAGTGGTTGAGATGTGCTAAACTAAAGAAGTAGAGAACCATGGGAGTGGAAATGGCTCCCAGAGCAGGGCAGGAAGGCAGCCCTACATGTACCAACATCGCTGACTTTCTGGCCATCATCCTTGCTCCAGTTGGCTTCCTTTACTGTATCAAACACTTGAGATACTCGGCTTACTCGGGGAAGATTTTGGCTCCTATCTGTAGAGGTTTGAGTTCATGGCTGGATGGTTCTCTTGCTTTGAGGGCTGCAGGAAGAAAATTTCCCCAGAGGGGATCATTCAGTGAGCATGATAAGGGGCTCACCTCATGGCTTAGAAGTCAAGGTGGACAGAGAAGAGGCTAGGCCTCCACAATCTCCTTAGTGGGTATACTTTCAATGATCTAAAATCTTACACTATACTAATTCTTAAAGTTTCCACCACCTCCCAATAGTGACAAGCTAGGGACCTAGCCTTGAGCAAATGTGTTTGGATGAGAATAGTTCTCTCTTCAGGGAAAAGTCATTCTTGACCCAATCTTTAGAGTTTATCCTATATAGTCTAGGGGCTGGGTTGCTGCACTATATGTCATGGGAGTGGACAAGAGACCAAGACCAAGACTACTTTGAAATGATAAGACTCAAAACTACCTGTGGTATTAGGTATCCACTCTGAGATGGACATTTGCGCCGTGGATAGTGGATTACTGTCTTTACAACACACTCTTGATAATTCTTCTGCATCCAAGAATAATATACAACACCGAACTTCCTGATGTTAATGTGTAAATGAGAAAAGTGCAGAAATCTTTCACCATGAGCAAGAAGACTGCTGTGACAGAATGAGCTCATGTATGACCTAGGTTATACAAATACTTTCTGTAAATAAAATTCTATGAGTAAATGAATGTCAGGAATAAGGACTTGTATCTCCAATGGGATAAAGTAGGACCAACTAATGGGAATGACGATGGGATACACACCCTTTGCTATACTATTCTGACACTAATTTAGTCACTTAAATATTATATTTTCCAAGAACTGTTCATGTAGAGAAAGCCTGGGGTAAGAAAAGAGGATCATGATGTAGAAACTCATGAATTTGCATGCCTTTAGTTAAAAAAATTAGGAAGTATCTAAAACTCAACCCAAATTCTTAGAGAACCAATGAATGTAAAACAGTTCAGAAGAATCCTTACATTCGTTTGTTCTGATCAAATGCCTAAGAGAAAGTTTTTTTCTTTTATTGAAAATAGGTGTTTTTCATACAATGTATTCTGATTATTGTTTCCCCTCCCCCAACTCCTCTCCAATCTTTTCTACCTCCACTTCCATCCAGATCCACATCTTTCATTTCCTCTCTTGTCAGAAAACAAATAGGCACCGAAAAATAATAAAACAAAATAAAAAAAAAACTGGAACAGGACAAAAGAAACAGAAGAAGAAGAGCCAAAGAAAAAGCACAAAACCCACATACAAATTCACACACAGAAATACCATAAAAATCCAAATCCAGAAACCATAGTAGAACAAAAAGCCTGGAAAAAGGATTATGAGACAAAGAACCTCCAAAAATGCCAGTGAGATAGATTTTTATTGGCATCTTCTGTTGGGCATAGTGCCTGCCCTTAAGAGCTTTGTACATCCAGGGAGATGCTGTTGGAGAAGACTAATTTCTCATTGGGAGTGGCTATCAATTGGAGACCACTTCTGGGTCCGGACTGGGGCTTGTGTCCACTTCCCCTCTTAGCTCTTAGTGCTGGGCCCCAGCTTTAAAAGGTGAAAAGATCGACTGCAGCTCATGGAATCAGAAGTTTAGGTTCTGCTCCACTGTTCCAAAGTTGTGGTAAAGCACATGATGGAGCAAAGCTGACAGGTGGC
Source organism: Dicrostonyx torquatus (assembly GCA_028555095.1). Taxonomy (NCBI): domain Eukaryota; kingdom Metazoa; phylum Chordata; class Mammalia; order Rodentia; family Cricetidae; genus Dicrostonyx; species Dicrostonyx torquatus. The sequence goes on along the minus strand of JAQHUG010000023.1, from coordinate 7,544,167 downwards.
AGAGCAAGAGAAAGGAGAAGGGTCTGGGGACAAGATACAGCTCCCACGTCCATGTTTCCAAGGACCTACTCCCTTCAACTCGGTTCTACCTACCACGTTTTCATCACCATCAAATAGTGAACCCACGGCTGCAAAAATCCAGGCATGGGCTCAAAATTCTTACACTCCAAACACTTCCCCCAAGCCCCAACTCTGTAGTCTGCTGCACTGGGGGACAAGCTTTCAACACAGGAACCTTTGGGAGGACACTTTGTAGGCAAACCATACCAAGTAGCTTTGGCCCAACTCTCACTACAGGAGCAGCACAAGTCAACCCTCTAGAAACAGACCATTCTCGTAGATGTGTCTAGAAAGATTCCGAAACAGCTTTCATCAGGCCAGTATTTCATATGATCTTCATACTAAAAGTCTTTCAAGGTAATGAAATTCTAATTCTCTTTTTAAAAATAGACTTATTTACTTTAATTTTATACATATAAATGTTTTGCCTGCATTCGTATGTATACCATGTGTATGCCTGGTGGTTCAGCAGACCCGAACAGGATTTTGGGTCCCCAGGAATTGGTGTTACAGATGGTTGTGAGTGTAAGAACCAAACCTTGGTACTCAGTAAGAACAGCAAATGCTCTTAGCCACTGAGCCATCTATCTATCCCCAAACTACATCTCTTGTACTGATTTAAGGTTTCCAACTCATTCAGACTCTTCCTTCCACCCTGGCTGATATTAAACCTTTCTTTGCCTGCTGGGGAAGTGTCATTTGAATAAATTTGCTGAATTTGGAAAACAATTGGACAGAGGCATTTCCACCCCCCCACCCCCCACCCCCGTCTCACTGGACAATTAGGGGAATGAAGATGAATAAGGCAATGGGCTGTTACACTATCCTATACCAAGTCAACTCTCAGTGCCTCCTGGACGAATGATAGCACAGTTCATACTGAAGCCACGGAGGAAGCCCAGGCTTGCGGAGTTGGAACTCTTGGGTCTTGTAACTCTTGGGCATGTAGATACATCCTGGGAAACTTGGAGCAAAGACCAAACTGCATTTTTTTTTTATGTCTCTCTCTGTCTTCCTTCAGTCCTGCTGATAAAAAGTTCTATTTTAAGGACTAATTTGTATATTTGAGCTTGCAAAGGCATTCCTAATTCTCTCTTCTTCCCTTCATTAACATTTGGCATATCTATTTTAAAAACATACACTCCTTAGTAAAGCCAATTATGACATGCAGGAAAGATTAGTCAGAAAATATAAAATTTAGGATTTGTTCCAAGTTTACTTGGTCTACATCATTGATGAAATTCAGGACTCTTCTAAGAATGACAGCAGAAATCAATCTAGGATTACTCCTTAGTTAAAATCTGCTGCACATGGAATTTTCCAAAAGGAATATAGGAAATAATTAGACCAACAGCGACTTAAAGGCCTTGGCTGACATGAAACTATTCAGGCTAGTATCAGTCTGATAACGAATGCATGTCTGTACTCTCAAAACGGGGAAGCTACCCACGTTGAAACCCTGTCAGAAGCAATAGGAATTGCTCAATTTGTTCCACTGCCAAAGGCAGAGACAGCCCTGGAAAAAGCTCCCCTTTGCTGAATTTCCTTTCAGGGCCACTCTACTGGGTTTTAGTGACTTGCATTAAGTACTTACTGCTACCAATCACCATTTTGGCTGCTGGGGATACAGAGGAAAAGATAATCGAACAAAATCCATGAATGGTGGGGTATATGTTGGAGTAAGGAGTACATTATAACAAAATGTGTTATTACCAAAGTAAGTCAGGCGGTGGTGGTGCACGCCTTTAACCCAGCACTTGGGAGGCAGAGGCAGAGGGATCTCTGTGAGTTTCAGGCCAGCCTAGTGTACAAAGTGAGTTCCAGGACAGCCACGGCTGAAGAAACTGTCTCAATTAAAAAAAAACAAACAAACTAAAACAAACAAACAAACAAAACCCCAAAATAAAAGCAACACACGCTTAAGGTCAAATAATGCTATGTACTGTAGAAGAACACAGTGCAGAGGAAATAGACAGGAGACCAGACGGCAAGGGAAGGTCGACTGCAAAGATGACATTTTGGGCAAAGACCCGAAGGGCATGGGAAAAATATTTAGAGATGTGTTCACATATCCCAAGATGTAATTTGGCAATTTTCTTTTGCAAAACAGCACTCTGTACATAAAAATAGATTAACTTTGTGATATAGAGATTGATACTCATTGCCAACTTAATTAGCTTTAGAATCAGCTAGGAGACTGGTCCAGCAGTCTGGGTATGTTCAGAAGGGCATTTCTAGAGAGGATTAACTGGGGAAGGAGGCTGCACCCTGAGTGTGTGTGGCACTCCTAGGCAGGGGCCTTAAAGGAAAAGGGGGAAAAGAGAAAGCAAAGCAAGGGCACTAGGTCCTCTCTGCTTCTCCATCTGACACTGCCACTGCCAGGATGCTCTTCCCAAGTGCACGGGGCAAACACCTGTGGGCTGGGTACTCTGAAACCGTGAGCCAGAATAAGCCCCCCTTTCCTTAAGTTGTTCTGCAGGAATTTGATCACAGCAGTGAGAAAATAACACAAACTCTTTCCCCGGGTCTACAAACGTTAACATCATTCAAAAGCTTAAGTCAGAACATGAACTAGAAATTATTAAGTGTTTTCTCTTGTTTTATTTAAGTGTATTTTTTCATAAAGTCAGGGCCTAGAGAGTTGAAGCAATCAGCCAGAGGTTAGACCAATAGTGACTCATGGGGCTTGTATTTGAATTGGGGGCAAGGTGACCGTCAGGTCCAAGAGGGACTCAAGACAAATGGCTAACTGTGCTGCCTATTAACAGACCAAAGCCCGCACTGGCTTCCAGGCTCACTCAGTACTTGTGACTCCCCTCAACTCTTCTCACCCCACCCCTACCCTAAACTTCTCCAGCTAGTGGGCTTCCCTTCCCCCAACTTCTCATTTCTATATAACCCTGCCATTTTGTTCAAGTGCTCACTTTCGACTCTCTCTTGTTCTCTTCTCTCGTGGCTCCCTCCCTCTTGCGCCCCCCGCCCTGCTCTGGGCTCTTCCAGATCCTCGGGCTGTACTCTACCTCATAGCTACAGTAGAAACCCTCTACTCAACCACATCTTGGCATGTCATGTCCTTATTTTAACAGGAGGTTGTGGTTGGAGTGAGGCCTACTTTGGACATCTGTGGAGTTAGAATCGCAATCAGAGCAGTTAGAGGAAGGCGGGGGCTCTCTGCTCCTAATGCCCCTCTCTTCCTCAGAACTTGGGCTTCTCATGTATCTTTTAATTCCGTGTAAGATGAAAAGTTATAAAAAGGCAGCAAAGATGCCAAACAAATAACAGACACTAAAAGTTGCTGCAGCTCAAGGAGCATTAGTACAAAGGCCCAGCTGGGGCCCAGAGCAAGCACACGGAATTCCTTAGCAGTGAAGTTACCCACAGTTCCATTAGTCATCTGCACCAGAGTACAAAGGGCAAGTGGACTAAAGACCCATGGCCCTTGACAACAGAAACCTTCTTTTCATCTTCCTTTGTGAACTCTGGTCACCTGTGCCACACTGAGTCCCATTTAACTGGCTAGTATGTCTGCTGTCTGCCAAAGCCAGGTCCATTGTAGACTTGAGTTTGTGAAGTCAAAGTGTCCCCCGGACCCAGCAGGGTGAGGTTTCAGTTTTCACAGGAAGCGCAAGTGAAAGTGAACTATTTCCCACATGCTCCAAAAAACTTTCATGATTGTAAGTGAATGCACAAGAACATTCAAAAGGCTAAGCTTAAATATGAGGGACGAGCTGGGTGTGGTGGAACAAGCCTGTAATCCCAGCGCTTGGAGGCAGAGGCAGGCAGATTTCTGTGAGTATGAGGGCGACCTGGTCTACAGAGTGAGTTACAGTCAGGGCTACACGACATTGTCAAAATAAATGTATAGAAATAAAAGGTGGGGCTTTGCCATCTTTCCTCCAGCCAGGCGACAGCTCTCGCCATGATGGTCGAACTGTGCGGTTTCAGTGGTTACCAGGTCTACCCCAGACAAAAACCGCACTACATCCTGAATAACGGGAAGGTTTTCCAGTTTCTTAATGCAAAATGTGTGTCCGCATTCTTTTCCTAAAGGAATGCTCAGCAGGTAAACTGGACTGTCCTCTACAGAAGAAAACACAAAAAAGGACAGTTGGAAGAAATTCAAAAGGAAAGAACTGGCCACCCTGTCAGATTCCAGCAGGCCATCACTGGTGCATCCCTTGCTGATATAATGGTTAAGAGGAAACGGAACCCAAACGTTAGGAAAGCTCACCAAGAATAGGCCATCAGAGCCACCAAGGAAGCAAAAAAGGCTAAGCAGGCATCCAAGATGACAGCAATGGCTGCTGCCGAGGTCCCTACAGAAGCAGCACCTAAACATAAGATTGTGAAGCCTGTGAAGGCCTCTGTTCCCCGAGTTGGTAGAAAACACTAACTTGGTAGATCAGAGTTTTGAGTAAAGACTTATTTCTAACTCTAAAAAATGACAGGAAGTGAAAGCACTGGTCTATAGGAAGCACAGGAAGTGAAAGCACTAGTCTATAGGAAGCACAGGAAGTGAAAGCACTCGTCTACAAGAAGCACAGGAAGTGAAAACACTAGTTTACAGAAGCACAGGAAGTGAAAGCACTAGTCTACAAGAAGCACAGGAAGTGAAAGCACTAACTTGGTAGATCAGAGTTTTGAGTAAAGACTTATTTCTAACTCTTAAAAAAAAGTCAGGAAGTGAAAGCACTGGTCTCCAGGAAGCACAGGAAGTGAAAGCACTAGCCTACAGGAAGCACAGGAAGTGAAATACTAGTCTATAGAAGCACAGCAAGTGAAAGCACTGGTCTCCAGGAAGCACAGGAAGTGAAAGCATTGGTCTACAGAAGCATGGGAAAACACCAGGAAGGAGTTCCATTAGGGCATGAATGTCTGGCTGAGTCAGGCTGTCTCAAGGTTCTCAGCAGGAGCCCTGCTGTTGTGCCTAGCCTCTCATCCCAACTTTTCTGTCTCTTACAGAACATGAACAAAACTTCTACCTTGGTTGTTTGCTGACACATGCCACATCCTCATTAGACATTCTTGCAAACTTGACATTACAGTAGCTATCTAAGATCTCTATTTAAAATACTAGCCTGGGCTCTCCATCCTGTGTTTAGCCTCTATGAACAGCAAATAAATAATCAGGAGGGATGATCTGGGCACCGAACATCCTGTCACAATGTATTTGCTTTTACCATTGTCTGTTTTTGAATTAAAAGCATGGAATAAATTTCATAGCATTATCAAACATTCAGGAGAAACGTCAGCTCATTTACAACACAGTTATTTCCCCAGTCTCTTAAAAAAATAGCTTCGTATTCAGCTGAAATATGAAACCCCAAGAAATATGTAGAAAACTTTAAGAGAATTTTCTTCTTAATCACTGTCATATCGATCCTCAATACTATAATCTCTGTAATTCAGGCTCCACTTGCTAAAAAAAAAAACAGTTGACAGATCTTAAGATAAAGGCAACCATTGTGTTTTCCACAAGAATAATGAATTTGCTAAGCTATTAGGGCTGTAAGATTGTAGGAATGCTTAATTGCTTGCCTCAAAGAACAAGCTGCTCTTGAAGACCCCGTCCATACTCCAAATATACATACCAGGCTAATGTGCTGTTTAGGAATAATTTTTATTTACACATTAAGTCAAATATCCTCAGCCTCGTTGAAATCACTGTGCAAAGTTGAAAGAAGTTCAATTGGTCTTTCTTTTAAAATCTTAAATTTGAGATGAGCCTTTCTTCTTAATGGTAATTAGTGATGTTTCATAGAAATAATAAGTCACAGGGGATGTATCTAGTTTCATGGGTGATTGAGGCAGATTCTAATCAGGACTGCTGACCTAATGTTTGAGAAAGGACTAACTATTTTCAGGAGAATCCATTAATGACTTGTGAAAACAGATGTACCTCTAAACAATACTAGTCATGCCAAGGACACTATGTCCCTTCTTTTCTTCCCATCCCTCAAATAAACCAAAGACAGACATTGGCTTAGTGTTGCATAAACAGACAACGTGAAGTGCTCTTGGTGTCACCAGGCTCTGTGATGTCCTGCTCCTCTCCCTTATTTTACTAAGATTTCTCTAGACCAGACACACCTATTAGACACCATAAAAAAAAGGAGGGAGCCCAGCAAGATGGCTCAGCAGATAAAAGCACTGATGGCCAGAGGATGAGTCCCAGAACCCACATGAGGAAGCCAGATGCAGTAGCAAGCACCTGTGAACCCATCATTCTTAGAGCAAGATGGAGTCAGACACTGGAGAACTGTCCGGAAGCCTTCAGTCCAGCTAGGCTAGACTATGCATTACAGCAGCAGAAATGAGAGACCCTACCCTATCTCAGCAAGACTGAAGGAGAAAACCCAGGAGTGGCCCTCTGACTTCCACAGGCACACCTGAGCATCTGTGGGCAAGCACACACAAATGCATTACATAGCTAAATAAATAAATATTGAAAAAAATGGCAGAGGGAAAATGAAGCCTTGGAAATCAGAACGTTTTGATTAGGATTATTTTGGTAGTGACAGGAGCTCATCTGAAGTAGCTCAGATGTGATCAGTCACGTGCTTCGATAAGCCTGGATACACAGAACATTCTGGCTGAAAGCCATATGTGCTCAGCTCCAAGTCCCAATTTTCAGAGCGACTGTTGCTGTCTTAGTATTGCAGTTTACTTGGGCCTTGGCATTAGGGACACAAATATTTCTACAGGAGCGATGGTTGCAAGTCACAGAGATTCAGACTAAGTCTGCACCCTGATGCCAAACACTATCTGTAACTATCATAAGGGCTGTCTCTCTCTATTTGCAGTGGCCAATTTTCTAGATACATAAAAACGTTGTTTCATGAAATGGGTATTTTCTTAGCCAGGACTGACCAAAGAGCTTTTACAGGCTGCATGCTTCAATATTTCAAAGGAATGAGAATAATCAGACCTTATTTATACTTAAATTGGCTTATTTTAGTGATTTTTCCTGACACTATAATACCATTAAGGGATCTATAGCATCACACCACTTATTTTCTACAGTAAGTAGAGATTATTATTCTGCAGAGAGAGAAGAGAGAGCGAGTGAGAGAGAATTACAAGAAGTTTCTGTTGAATAAGCAGTGCATTATGGGAGCTTTGTGGTATGGACAGAGTTTGGGTAAGGCCCTGACTTTCCTGCATGCCAATGTCCTTGTGGTAAACCAGTTGTTGGGTCATTTGAAAGAAATAAATCTGTGCCCATGGAAATGGATGTGATTCCTGGGATGTCCATGGGGCAGACTCAGGGAGTCTCAGGATATACAGAGCCACCTACCATCACCCTGAGATCTTGAATTCCAAGGGCTAGAGAGATGGAGAAAAGCTAACTGGACCTCCAGGATTGACTGCAGGAACAACCCTAAGAGGAAGTAACTTCCCTTCATAGCTACCCACACAGAATGCAAGCTACCGAGGTGGCTCTCACTTCTCTCTCCACTCCTTTAAAATGTAGTATGTTCTCAGAGCAGCAGAGTTGGGTGCTCAGCAGTAAACACAGCACAACTACTCACTACTGACATTTAGCCAGCAGGAAATCATGGGTTGACCAGGTTAGTCTGAGAGTACCCCAAACAGCACCAGCTGCCCACCAAACCGCCCCAAGTATCAATGAGAAAATACTAGTTGTACCATATGGGGGCCTCCTATCTCCCAAATGATTCCTCGTGGACTACAACTCTATCTGCTTTAAATAGCAGGAAAAAAAAGTCCACGATTTCTTTTAAAGGTTAGACTATCATTAGTAGTGACCTCTCAGAATTAAAAAAAACGAACTAGGGTTAGTTAATAAACATCATAATAAGAATGGATGAAGTGATTTTAGATTTGAGAAAGAACCAACATTTTTTTAGGCATTAGAAAAACTACGGAAGGAGGCTATCATAAACGCCAAGTAATCAATCAAAGACCTCCACTATTCAGGTGCCTGAACATGCCACTGAGTGAAATGGAGAGGAAGAAACACTGGGAAGATAAACTCAAAATATACATTAGAAATATTGGTAATATGTCTTTTTACCAGATGTGAAAATATTATAAGACAATGACTGCACTGGACATACAAGGAAGATGCATGCATGCGTGTCTGTGAGTGTGAGATTGTGTGTGTGTATCTGAGAGAGGGATGATGAGGAGCAGAAGATGAAGGATGATGTGAATTTCCTGAACCCACACCAAAGTCAGAGAGTGAGAAAAAAGCAGACAGGAAGGCTCAGAACACTGTAGGGACAGATGAGGAATGAGATAAAAATGTAGATAGTAGAAGGAAAAGAAAAAGAAGTCATCAACTCTCAGAGAAATGTCATGTACTGTCCCCTGGCCTTTCTTTTTCTGTTTGAATTTTTTTACATTTTTATAACAAAAAATGAATTTTCACCAATAGATTGTTATGGAGAAACCTATGAATGAAAAGAAAGGAAACAGAAGACTGTATGGCCAGAAAAGGGAAATGTCTACAAGACAGAAAACAATTTTTAAGTTACATTTTTAAAAACCTTCATATGGACAGCCTGGTGGAGAGAGACGCTAATGTGGATTCCATTCACTGATGTTGGCGGTTTTGTCTGCTGTTTATCGTACCCATTTCATCCTGAACTTCAGAACAAAAACAGTGGACTCCGCTGAAGTCGGCTCCTACCTAGAGCAGGCCTCTCACTTACCTCAGAGTAGAAACCTTGCTGATTCCTAAGGCAACTATGGCTTCCCGTTACTCACCAGAAAGCAATAATACTGTGTTTATTTCTTCTTCTCTGATTAACTGGCCAATCTTAGAAGTCAGACATCTGTACTAAATTGGGGCTCATCAAGACATTCTTCTCCCCTGAATGGAATTTTCATTTTTAAATAGGATATACACCTTTCTTTTTTGTTTTTAGTAAGAGTCATAAAAATAATTTTGATAGATTATTTCTTATTGAATAATTATGTATACTGAGTTCTAAGGTTACAGTAAGACAAAAAATTCAGTATTCTACTTCTCTTGTTATTTTCCAAATACATTTTAAAATTGTTCCCTCTCTTTCCCTTGGTGCTATGCTTCCTCAGTCCACCTGCAACACCGTCTTTCTTCTTGTTGCTGACAATGATGGGCAATGGTGCCCTTTAGAGTCACTGCTGCAGTCACAGCTTGTGTTATTGTCATCTGGTCACTGATGACATATTCAGCTTGGCATGTAGAACACTCTTCATACTGTGTAAGTCCACCTTAGCTTAGGTTTCCTCTTTGACTCCCCAACTCTCTGTCGGACTTACGAGACTGCAGGAGAAAAGATGAGACTTTTCCACAATGTGTTTCAGAACCAGCAGTCACTAGCACGGTGATGATTTAACAAATATTCAGTTGGAAAGAACGAGTTAAATACCATTTTTTTCCTGATTGCAGGGAGAACAGCTGAGAGCCAAGGTTAAGAAAAAGCCAGTGTAACGTGCATTGACTGCAGAGTCTTCCTAGTGAAGGGCAAAAGGAAACACAACCGTCCAAAGAAGGCTGGCCGTTGCAGCCCTTTCTCCATTTCTGGCTGTGCTCCCAGAGAAGGGGCTCACATAACCATCTATACAGTTTTAGGGGTTTCAGCTACTTAAGTGGACAGGTAAAAATAAGCAAGCTTTACTTTCTTCCAGTAGTTGGGGATTATCTATATGGGAGGATTTAATTCCCTTTAATTATTTAATAATGAATGATGAATAATGAAGCTGAAGTGTTTCCTTTAATTGGTATCATTAAGAATGCTAACAGATACGGTGATTTATTCAGTATATATGCTTTCATGAATATTAAAAAATAATATATAAACACCCTTAAAAATGTTAACACAACTGTGATATAATCCAAGAAACCTGAACACTCAGAATCCCAGTCAAAAGCTCTCAGCGATGCACTCTGAATCTAAAACAATGGGTGTCCAGTACTTGCATTTCTTTCGTCCATTTACATACTGTTCTGAGTAGTTTTACCTCTTTTCAACCTTTCTTTGAATTGACAATAGACAAATGAAGCGATTTAAAGACACCTTTGCACAACTGATTAAATTAGCAATAATAGTCCTTCCCTGGACCCACAATATAAAAATCAATTAAAGCTATTCAACCTGGCTTTGAGAGTTTTTTCTTTCTCTCTTTGAGAAAGTGTAGCATCCTGTAGTCCATGCTACACAGACAGCTCTTCTGTCTCATCCTCCTTTGAGCTTGGATTACAGACTGAATCACCATGTTTGGCTGTGAGTTTTGATTTCCATGTTAGAAAGCAAAGCAAGAAAAATAAACTCTTCTCAGATATATTTGGTTCAATTATCACAGAATCAATAACTAACTTAAATATTAATGGATTATACATAGGGATGTCAAAAGGCAAAACAATTTATTAGAAACAACTAATAGTAAAAAAAGAAATAACTAATAGTTAAAAAGCTATTAACTATTGTTTGATAGCTCTTCAAATTGACATAAAAATTAATCATATATTATCATTATATATTGAAATATGGATTTTTTTATTTTATTCATGGTTTTTTAGTGTATCTTTCTTAGAAACTATTGCGTTTTCTGCTACCTACAGGATTTTAATACCTTTTAAAATCAATTCTGTAATCACATTCATTATCTTTCATAGCTTCTGCATTGTCTCCTTCCTGACATCCAATTAGACATGTATTGGGCCTTCCCCCTCTACGACGTGTCTCCAAATGCCTTCCTATTTCCTACCACTTTTCTTTTAGTCTTATATTACCATGAATTTTAAAGCCTATCTTGGATTAGCTTCAGCAACATGGTAGAGTAAGAATTTCTGAACAACCCCCATAGACACAATGAGTCAATAACAATGAGTAGATGAATTCTGCTTGCCAAGTTATGTAGAAAATAACTTAAATGCCGAATAAACATAAAGACAGCCAAACTGAAGCTGGTAGTGAAATTAGGGGTGCTGTGTCTAGGACAATGTCAGACAACTGAGAGAAGGTTCCAGCTCATGCTGTTCTCTAAGGAGATGTGTTCCACATCCAGGATCCAACTTTTCCCTGTGCTGTGAAGCTGTCCTGTCTCACCTGCCTCTGAGTACTGATGAGAATCCTAGTGTGCTAGTCCTCCATGGGCTCCAGAAAAGAACTGTGGCAACTGAAAGATTGCATAGGTACCGGCACAATTCTTCTCCATGGATGAAACACAGACATTCAAAGTAAAAATCAGTTCTTAGCTTCTTCTTGTGGAGAAACGAATTGGACAGACAAAGGTTAAGGTGCTACTTAAGATCGTGGTTCTTACCCCAGCTGCCTGTAGTGCTGATGGGTTGTGAGAACAAAAACAGTTGTCTGAACTAGCTTAACTGCCACAGCTTTTCCCTTGGTGTTCTGCTATGTACACCTTATTTATGAAGACTCAGAGAAGTGGTAGGTTTTCTGAATGTGCATATACTCTGGAGTCAAGAAAAAAAGGAGCCATGATCCAGACAAATGAACAGACAGTATCAATCCCAATAAAATGAGGCTGTATATATTGTCTGATATAGAATTCAAAGTAATCATCAAATGGTCAATGACTAAATGTGGTAGTTTGAATGAGAATGGTCTCTATAGACTAATACAATTGATGTTTGATTTCAAGTTGGTGGAGTTGTTTGGGAAGGATTATAAGGTATGGCTTTGCTGGAAGAGGTGTGCCACTGAGTGTAGGTTTTGGGGTTTTAAAAGCCTATGATACCCATTCTCACTTAGCGTTCTCCCTCTCTCTCTCCTCTCTCTCTCTCTCTCTCTCTCTCTCTCTCTCTCTCTCTCTCTCTCTGCCTCATGGTTGTTTTCTCAACATGTAGCTCTCAGCTGCTGCTCCAGTACCATGCTTGCTTATTTGCTTCCATGTTCCCCGTCATGTGGTCTTGGACTCACCCTCTGAAAATGTACACAAGCCCCAATCAAATGCTTTCTTCTATAAGTTGCCTTGGTCATGGTATCTCTTCAGAGCAATAGAAAAGTAACTAAACAGACCTCAAGAGAATAGTCCACATAGTGAGATTTTTCAACAAAGACATTGGACATTTAAGACAGAATTAAAAACAAATTTTTAGAACTAAGTGAAGTAATGATGGAGTTGAAATATTTAAAAGAGCTGCCAACAGCAAATGGGAGAAAGCAAAAGAGAGCCAGGGAGCTCTAGTGAAAAACTTGAAATATTCTACTCAAGAGGGTCATAGTAGGCATTATGGGCATGTTACATACAGAGAAGAAAACGTATGAGAAAGCTGATTCAAAGAACCAATGTCAAGATGCTTAAATTTGGGAAAGCAAATCATATCTGGATCCAGAAAATCCAAAGAATTAAAGTAATTGAACCTAAAAAAAATAGATACAGGACACAGTATAGTCAAATGACCCAAAATCAAGGGAAAAAGAATTTTGAAAGCAAGATAGGAAAATAGCTTTTCATATACATAACAACTTTCATAAGATTAATGGAGTTAATTAATTAAGATTGTAGAGTTTTAATAGAAACATCACAAGCTAGTTAGAGGATTGGCATCGCATACTAAAAGAATGACAGAGAAAACAATGACTAATCAAAGTCATTAAGTTCCTGACAAAAGAGATTTTGCAGGACATTCAAGAGCTCACAGAAGTCAGTCCTAGATTTGTACAAAAAGAAATATCAAAGGGAGGTCTTCAGCTTGAAATGAAAGGACACCAAACAGCAATATTACTATAAGAAAAGAGGACTCATTTGTAGGCACAGCACATATACCGCTATCTGTCATATCATGTGCCATTCATATCGCTAGTTCTCAATGACCCACAGATTTAAAACAAAACAAAAAACCCCACTGATTTAAAATTTAAAATACTGATCATGCGTACATTTTCATAATTTCCTAATATACACATCGAATTCATAGAGATCTGCCTGCTTCTGCTTCCCAAGCTCTGGGATTAAAAGTATGAGCCACCATGCCTGGCTTCAAAATATTTTTAATATGCCTTCTCTGATTGTGCATAAGTTTTTTTATTATTCCTTAAAAAATGCAGTATGACTACAATTTATATAGCATTCACATTGCATTAGGCCTTATAGGTAACCTGTAGAAAGTTTAACTTTTACCTACAGTGGTTATGCTATTTTATATAAAAGAAGAGAATATACAGATTTTGGTGTCCTCAGGGAAACTTTGGAACTGATATTTTGTATATACAGAGGAATATCTATGTTGCTGTAACCTTAGTGGCTAAATCGCTTTTATCCTGACTAGTTTTATGCCAACTTGTCACAGGCTAGAGCTGTCTGAAAGGAGGAAGCCACAATGGAGAAAATGCCTCTATAAGACCCAGGTATAAGGTATTTTCTTAGTGATTGAAGAGAGGGCCCAGGCTATGGTGGCTAGTGCTATCTTTGGGCTGGTGGCCCTGGGTTCTATAAGAAAGTTGTTTGAGATAGCCACGGGAAGCAAGCCAGTAAGCAGCACTCCTCCATGGCCTCTGAATCAGCTCCTGCCTCCAGGTTCCTGTTCTGCTTGAGTTCCTGTCCTCACTGCTTTTGATGATGAGCTGTTAAATACTGTGAGTGAAATAAATCCCTTTCTTCTCAAGTTGTTTCTGGCCATTTTATTTTTATCACAGCAATAGTAACCTTAATTAAGACAACTTAGTACCAGAAGTGGGATGTTGCTGTGATAGACCTAACCGTGTTGTTTTGGGGAGGGTTCTGGAAAGACTTTAGAATTTGGGGCTGAAAAAGCCATCAATTGTTGAGAGCTTATTGAGCTGTTGTGTGGGAGCTTAGAAAATAAGAATTTTGAGAGCACTGCAGACGATGGAGGCCTGGAGTGTGACATTTCTGAGGGAAGCTTAAAGATTCAACCAGGTTTTGAATCTGCAGAGTGTAGTCATCTGGAACTAAAGAATTGGCTGTGATTAACAAAACATGAGAACTCCTAAAGCAAAAGTACAAAGAAGGTCCCTACAGACAGCAGTACCAAAGATGATGAAGATGCTCAGACAGACAAAACAGATTTCAATAAAAACATCATTTGAGGGCCCAGGAGATGACTCAGCAGGAAATAGAGCTTGCTGGCCAGCTTAATTGAGTTTGATTCCCAGAACTCACTGAGTGCAAAGAGAAAACTGACTCCCACATTCTGTCCTCTGATCTCCACATGTACATTATGGCATATGTGCCCCTACTAAATAAAATATTAAAACATCAAAGAGACACACCTCACTCAAGACAAAGGGAAGCATTATATATTCACAAAAGAGGTAATTCCCCAGGACAATGTGACAATTTTAAATATATTCTCTCAATTTTCGAGAGCAGTGACAAACCTGAAGGAAGGAGCCAGGGGACGTGATAGAAACTATCACCACTCACGTTCAATAATGGGCAGAACAGACCATCAGAAAATCAATAGGTAGAGTGCATTGAACAACATTACAGGTCTCAAATGGCTTTACCACAAAGCGGGAAGACACAGATCCTTCTCCGTTGCACATGGAGCATTCTCTAGGATGTAACAAGTCAATTCAAGATGACTGAATTACATCAAATATCAAACACAATGAAATAAAAATAGATGTCAATAGCATAGGAAAAACAACAAAAGTCACAAACTTTTGTGGAAACTACACTATACACCTTTGAGCAACCAGGAGACCAAAGACGAAGTCAGAGGAACATTAGAACATTTATTGCCAGGAGCACCATTTTCCCTACCCCTGAAAAAGGCCAATATAACAAAACTGTGGGAATATAGTACAGGCAGCAAACTCTAAGAGTGAGTGACGCTTATGGCATTAAGTTTCTAAGCTAAAAAACATGATCTCAAATATATTCTAATTTTGTATTTCAAGGAACATAGAAATAATTAAAAACTAAGGCCAAAAATAACAGCATGAAAGAAATAATAAAGATCAAAGCAGAGATAAATGAAAGACTAATAAATTGCTTAAAAAGTCAGAGAAAGAGTTGATTTTTTAAATAACTTTTACTGACTTTGTCCTTTGGTGACATCATACATGTATGAAACCCTTACCCTCTGTAATCTCCCTTCCTCCTCCACACCCCTTCCCACCTACAAGTCCTTTCTCATCTTCATAACCACTTTGTTTTTGGTTTTTTAAAAATGAAGCTGACAAACCATTAGTTAGACTCAGAGAAAGTCAGACAATGAGGGGAACATGAAAGGGATTGGAGGGAGGAAAGGGAAGGGAGATATGATGTAATTATACTTTAATTTCAAAATAAACAAAATAAAGGAGGAAAAATAAGTGATGTCATGGGGCAATAGGAAGGATAAAGACTATAAATAATTATAGGCCTGCCAGAAAACCAGGTAGGCTGCCCATAGACCTCCTGTCTCTGTTTCCCTAAACCCAATCCCTCACTCTTGTCCCTAATGCTCTAACAGAACAACAACACAGCCTTCCTTCCCCACTGCCCACTCTCTTGTAGATTCCACAGACCAGTGGTTCTCAACCTTCTTAATGCTGTAACCCTCAACAGTTCCTCAGGTTGTGATCACTCCCAACCAGAAAAGTATTTTGTTGCTACTACATGACTACGTTTGCAACTGCTATGAATCATAATGTAAACATCTGATATGGGACTCCCAAAGGGGTCGTGACCTACATGCTGAGAACCACCACCACAGACCACCCTCTCCTAACCTCCCTCCTGCCTCTTGTTGCTTTGCCCCACACCCCAACTCCAGCTCGCATACCCTGTTAAATCCCAGCCCGTGCCTGCTTGAAAACCAGGTAGGTTGCCCACAGACCTTCTTTCTCTCTGTTACCCCAGACCCACTCCTCCAGTCTCGCCCCCAAATCTGCAGCACCAAACCTGGGGCAGCCTTCCCTGACCACGGCTCATATCTCCTGTGGATCTCACAGATCCTCCCATTCTAACCTTCCTCCCCCCATTGTTGCTTTGTCTAGACCCCAGCTCTAACAGGCACCCCTTGCTGACCCAAGGGCAGCCCCATACCTCTCCTACTGCCTAAGACCCAATCCCCTCCCACTAACTGTGCTCTTCCTGCTCTGTAGCAGGAAACCTGGGGTGGTCTCTCCTTCTCTGATTTCATGTATGAATCTCAGAGATCTCATCCTGTGTCCCAGCTTCCAGCACCGGCAGGCATTCCCTGTGACCACATCAGCTGAGCAGGCCAGGGAAACAGGCAATACACAGCCATCCCACTCTCCAAAAATGTAGAGAAAAAAACACAACCAAGGAACAAAACACCCATCCAGCAAGGACAAGTCTGGAAATCAGCACCTATATAATCATATAGGCGTTAGTGTAAAAATACCATCAATAACAGTCAGGGCGGCTGGGTGGTGGTGACTCATGCCTTTAATCCCAGCACTTGGGAAGCAGAGGTAAGTAGATCTCTTTGAGTCTGAGGCCAGCCTGGTCTACAGGGTGAGTTCCAGGACAGCCAGGTCTGTTACACAGAGAGAAACCCTATCTTGAAAAATAAAAAAAAAAAAAACAAACCAACCAAACAAACAAAAACACCTTAAAACAGTCAGGGCCATATGTCTTCACTAAAGCCTAACTATCCTAACATGACAGGTCCCAAATATTCCAAAATAGCTGTAACACAAGAAAAAGACCTTAAAACCAACTAAGACGGTAGAAGTTCTTAAAAAGGAAATGAATAAA
>JAQHUG010000023.1:7450064-7519573 GCA_028555095.1 Dicrostonyx torquatus | reverse complement strand
TTATTGATTTAAAAGATTGTTTCTTTGCTATACCTTTACAAGTAAAGGACAGAGAAAAATTTGCCTTCAGAGTATCTACTTATAATAATTCTCAGCCTACTAGGAGATATCAGTGGACTATACCCCCACAGGGAATGCTCAATAGCCTTACCCTGTGCCAATACTTTGTAAGTCAGTCATTGGAAATAATATGTAAACAATTTCCTAAATCTATAATTTACTATTACATGAATGACATTTTCCTATCTGATTTAAATGTAGATACTTTAGAAAGAATGTTTGAAGAAGTACAGAAAGTTTTGCCTAGTGGGGATTACAAATTTCTCCTGAAAAGATTCAAAGAGGAGATTCTGTAAATTACCTAGGTTATAAAATAGGTTTACTGAAAATCAGAACACAAAAGGCATAAGTTAGGAGAGACCAGTTGAGGACTCTTAATGACTTTCAAAGATTGTTAGGAGACATTTCCAGTTTACAACCCACTGTTGGGATAACACTTGATGTAATAATTCATTTAAACAAAACCTTAGATGGTGACAAAGACTTAAATAGTCCCAGCAGTTAACAGCTGAAGTTGAGAAAGAGTTAACTTTCATTGAAGAGAAATTAGGAGGCACGTGTGGATGAGGTGGATCCAAATCTTAATTGCATTCTAGTCATATTGCCTTCCAGAATTTCCCCTACAGAAATTTTAATCAGAGGAAAGATATTATCTTAGAATGGATCTCTTTATCACATAAACCAAGTAAAAAATTAAAAACTTATGTGGAAAAGGTCTCTGAATTAATTATAAAAGGAAAACTGAGACTTTGTCAACTAGCAAGAATAAACCCAGCAGAGATTATAGTGTTTTTTAAATTACTGATGAAATTAAAAAATTATGGGAAGACAATGAACCCTGGCAAAGAACTTGTGCTATTTTTTTTAGGAGAGATTAATAGCAATTGTCCCAATAGTAATCTTATAGAGATAACTACTTGGATTCTTCCCCGCATTGTACATGACACACAATAGCTAGAGCTTGTACGTTATATACTAATGCAGATAAATCAGAAAAGGCACGTTACAAATCAGAAGATTTAAGTAAGGTGAAAAAAAACCTATAATTCTGCTCAAAAGGTAGAATTATATGCTATTCTCATGGCACTACGGGATTTTCAAGAATCTCTGAATATAGTTACTGATTTGCAATATGCAGAAAGAGTTGTCTTATATATTGAAACCCTTGAATTTACAGCAGATTATACAGAATTGGCATCATTATTCATTCAGGTTAAAGATACAATCAAGAGTAGACTTTGACCCATACACATAACAAATATCTGATCCCATACATGTCTTCCATGTCCTCTAAAACAAGGTAATGCTGAAATTGATCAATTATTGATTGGAAATGTGCTTAAGGCCTCAGAATTTCATAAAAAATTCTTTTTAATAGCAAAGGTTTAAAGAAAGAATTTTCTATTACATGATAGCAAGCTAAGGAGATTATAAAGAGATATTCTAATTGCTTTTTCTATAACCAGACACCTCTACCCACAGGGAGTAACCCAAAGGGTACTCAAAGGAATGATATCTGGCAGATGGATGTGTTCCACTTTACAAAATTTGGAAAATTAAAATATGTACACCACACCATTGACACGTATTCAGGTTTTCAATGGGCAATTGCTTTGAGCTCAGAAAAGGTTGATGCAGTAATCACTCATGTAATAGAGGGTTGAAGGGGAGGGTAGAGGGAGGGGAGCAGAGAAAAATGTAGAGCTCAACAAAAATCAATCAAAAAAAATAAAAGAATTATGGCCATCAAAATAGGTATAGCTGCACAAATAACAACAGATAATGGTCCAGAATATATCTCTAAGAAAATGAAACAGTTTTTTTCTTATTATAATATAAAGCATATTACAGGTATGCCAAACAATCTTATAGGTCAGGCAGTTGTAGAAAGATCAAATCAAACTATAAAGGATCTGTTAAATAAACAGAAAGGGATGGAAAATACCCCCAGAAATAGATTGCATAATGCTTTCTTAACCTTGAATCTTAATGCTAATGAGAAAGGAACTACAGCAGCAGAGAGACATTGGGTAATAGAAAAGACTTTTAAATTAAATTAACCAGTGTATTTCAAGGATGTGTTGACCTCAGAATAGAAATCAGGATATAGGTTACATTGGGAAAGGGGTTTTGTTTTTGTTTCCATAGGAGAAAAAAAAAGCTATGGATACCATCAAAATTAATAAAGATTTGGTTTGAAAAGGAAAAACCTCTTGAGAAAGAGAAATGTCAGCTCATCCACAGAGGTGATAATCATACAGGTGGTAAGGAAACCTCATAAGGGTTGGGACAGATTCTGTTCTTGTCTTTGTAGAAAAATGATCATCTTCAAAATTTTGTGCTGAAGATGTAGCTTAGTCCGCAGAGGTTGAAGGTTGATCCCCAGCATCATATAAATGATCAGTGATTGTGCATGCATGAATTCTAGCATTGGATAACTATAATCAGGAGCATCAAAAGCTCAGTTTTGCTGCATAGTGAGTCTGAAGTCAGGAAGGAAGGAAGCAAGCAGAACCAAGGCTTAAGAGGGTTGGAGCTGGGCAGATAGCTCTGTTGGTTCATCATGGACTTGAGTTTGGTCCCCAGCACCTATGTAAAAAATTGGGCATGTTGGCATGTGCTTGTTATCTCTGTGTGCAGGTAGAGACAGGAGAATTTCAGTGACTAACTAGTTAGCCAGTGAAGTCTTCTTGGTGGATTCCTGATTCTCCTCTTAGGAAACACAGACTAGATGACTCTCAAGGAATGACAGTGGCCTTCACATGCACAATCACGTGTATACACACATGTACACACATGCACAGAAAAAACTGGAACGGATAGCAGAAAGATTTGAAAAATCTGAATTTTCTGAGGAGAAGTGTGTGAGTTGGAAGCAGCTACAATTGTTAGAGACTAGTGTGACTACAAAGAAGTCTTGTGCTGGACACCGGGTCAGGAAGAAAAGTGCCCACAATGCAAGAGCCCATTTGTTGATGGCTCCAACTTGGGAAAATGCAAACTAATATAAAAGGAGATGTCATTAAACTGACAATGTCACCACACACTAGAGAGGCTCCCTACTCTAAAGCAGTCATCCAGAGAAGTGCTTCCCTAGGGTCAGTCTCAGGTATTCAGAAGCTGCTGCAACTGTCTTCCCATCCGGCCAGAAACAGATCTCAACAGCAGTACCCACGTAGTACTAGTTTCATATAGAATAAGATGCAAGAATGAAGAAGTTGCAAAGTCTTGCACCAACATTCCAGAAAGCTGCCAAGGGAAGCCAATTTGTTAGATTCTTCGCAAGGAGCCCCTGAGGAACCATAGCATAACACTCAAAAAGTAAAGGCTAAATTGTATTGGAGACCCCAGAATGTTGGACTTGCCAGAACTACAGACCTCAGAAGAGGAAAGCTGCTGGCCCAAGTAGGAAGTCATATGTATTGTGAGTGGCACAGCTGGAGGATGAGGGTAGTCATTGCTATCGGAGTCCCCATGACTCCATTATGAGCTTTAGATGCTGGACATGGAGCCATAGAATGGCATGTTTGCTCTACTAGGTTTAGGTCTTGTTTCGGTGCAGTTTTTTCTTGTTGTGACCCTGCTTCCCTATTGAAGCGGAATGTTTAGTCTGTGCCTTTGGAAGTGTTAGAATACAGACCCTCTAGCTGCCTCTTTCTCTCTCCCCCAAATCAGGTCACACTCCCCTCCAGTCTGTCTCTTAGGACAAACAACTGATAGACACATGCTATGTCTGCTAGGGCACTGAGGACGAGTCAGGCAAACAAACTCAGCCTCTTCTACAGTTGTCTTGGCTCAAGGCACCTTTGACCTATGCCCCCAGTGCCTTCTTCATGACTTTGTAGGTTAGATCAGACAAGGTTATGTAATGCCGTGTACTCTCCCTTCCCCACCAGCAACTTAGAAGAGTCAGAAACCCCTTCTATGGGGTTTGAAGGGAATGTACTAGATCCCTTTGAGGCCCCATGGTGACTGCCCATGGCCATAAAGCTACAAGTTACTAATTATCAGAAACAAGCAAATCAAAGTCCTATGGAATATTACCTGTAGTATGTAATAGCATAAGTAAACTTGGAAGTCCCTGGGATTAATAAACCAAATCATCTATGAAAGACAAATATTAAATCATTCAACTCACATGAATTGCCTAAAATGGTTAAACTTGGGGCTGGAGATGTGTGTCATAGTCACGAGCACTTGCTGCTCTTACAGAGAACCTGGGTTCAGCTGGCATCAGTCATAATGTGGCTCACAACTGTCCGCAATTACAGTTCCAGGATCTGGCCTCTGTGGACACCAGGTATGCACAAGGTGCACATACACACATTCAGGCAAACAAATGTACATATGAAATAAAATAAAGAGACCTTTTAAATTATTCTATCACAAGAGCACAGAGTGGGATGTTGGCTGTCTTGGGGTGAATAGGAGGAGAAATGAGAAATAGCTAAATAATGACTAAGACATTTCAGATTCACAAGATTACGAGATCTGAGAGCTGTGTGCTATAGCATCTCATGGTCAGGCCACGTCTCATGTTATATACACAGGTAGGCTTCGTGTTATATCACAACAGCAATAACAATTTCAAAAACAATAATTTATCAGGTTTTTCTTATTCTATTTGGTATGGCAGTTAACAAATCTATTGAGTTTCTACTTTTAATCATTAATTACAGTTTTTATTATTAGAAAATACATACTAAAAACACAACAGGCCAGTGTTGCTAGAATCTGTGACTTCAATGTATACGTCATATGTATAACATATGTATAGCATCACTAAGGCATTCATTCAGATCTGATGAAGGAGTGTTTCTCCCTTTCCTGGCCCTGCACACTGATGTCCTTCTGTGCTTCTAAATGGTTCCTGTCTGTGCATGCCTACGGACTTCCATCTGTGGGAATTCTCAGATGCCACCTAAAGTAAATTCTCTCAGAGATGATTTATATTTCTGCTTCTAAGCTGTTTTGGACAGTGCCAACTGGGGGTGTTTAGGTGGCATTTTTGGCACTTGACGTTTGGTTTTTATCCATCCACCTTTCAAAAATACTGTTTTAATCCCTGTGGCAGTACACACTGCCTACTTTTTCATTATTGTGACAAAATACTTGATAAGGTGCAACTTAGCTGGGGAAGCATTACTTTTGTCCCGTCGTGTGTTCAGCCCATCATGTTGGGGGTCAGAGCAGCAGGCCTCACACTGCAGTCGGAGAGTGGAGAGAGGTGACTGCGGGAGCTCAGTTTGCCTTGTTCTCAGTTTTTATTTATTTTATTTGTGTGCGCCTTCACTTGTCTGTTCTGGTGCATACATGCATGTCCTTCTGAAGGCCAGAGTGAAACTCAGATGTCACTCCTTGGGAGCTGAGTTATGTAGGACTCTCGTTAGGACATGGGGCTTGTGAATTAGGCTAGGCTGGCTGGCCAGTGAGTCCTGGGAATCTGTCTATCTCTGCCACCTAGATCTGGAATTACAAGCATGTACCACCATGCCCAGCTTCTTATGAAATTTTGGAATCACTCAGAATCTTAGTCTGGGACCACAGACCCTAGAATGAATGACACCACATTCAGGGTGGATCATTCATCTTGAATCAAACCTCTCTGGAAACACCCTCAGGACATACGCAGAGGTATGTTTCCGTGGGATATCAAATTATTTTCCCTGACCTTGAAGATGCCATCATGCTGTGAGGAAAGGCAGGTGGTTGGCCATTCTCCATATATTCCTTTCTCTTACTCTTCTGAACTTAGAGCTGAGGCGAAATCAACAGTTTTCTTCTGAGTCTACCTCTGCAGAGCAGGATTTTATTCTTTCTTTGATCGTGCCGCAGCTCCTGCTCTGCCTCAGTAGACCATTCTTATCCTCCAAATGTACCTATTAAAATTTTCTGGGCCACAAGGCTTGACAGAGACCACTACCAAGGTGCCAGTAACAGTTGTGGGTTTTGCTTAATATCCTACATTGAAGCTTTCTTGGGTTTGTCTCAGAGGAATTTGTCTCTTTCTTGCCAGAACAAGCAGGCATCACAAAAGTATTTGTGGCATTTTTTAAAAAGAAATTTAGTGTTTTTAACTTTGTCCTCTGGGAAAGCATTCTCTATTATGTATAATTTCCATTATGATTTGTTGATGATTCTTCTGGTTTATAACTATTCAAAAACCTTTGCAAAATAACTCTACTAAGTAGGGCATAAATAGAACAGAGATTTTCCTAGTGTAGCATCTTTAAATATTCACGATTCCTCTTCACAAATCACTACAATGTAAATAGAGGGCTCATCATAAAAAAGATGGCATTGCATTGTGCTCAAAATTGAAGTAGCAAATCAGTCCTCACCTTAGAAACAAGTTCAGAATGAAAATCAGAAAGTGACTCTTAGGAACGGATGGAGGTAAATAAGCACTAACAAATGAAAAAAATAATTATGTGGTGCAATTAGGAAATCACAAAGGAGATTAGAAGGAAGCGAATGTTCCGTAGTCTCTCTACTTTGCTGGGTCTCTGAGTGTAGAAAAGGTACCTCTGGCAATAAACAATAGTTTTTGTTGGTGGTGTTACCTGAAGCCATACATTGAACATGGTGGGAGACATTTCAATTGTGATTAATTCAGTTAAAAATGATTTCAAATTAAATTAAGCAAAACATCATAGGCCAGATGACAAGATTTACACCACCTAAAATTTAAAAGAAAATTGGGGGGCTGGAGAGATGGCTCAGCAATTAAGGGGGAGGACAGCTCATCCAGAGGACTCAGGTTTCATTCCCAGCACCCATATGGAACAGCTCACAGCCACCTGTACCTCCAGTTCCAGGCTATCTGACTCCCTCTTCTGGCTTCCATGAGCATCACAGGCAGGTGGCAGATACACAGAAACATGTAACATACACATAATTTGAAATTTTTTTTTTAAGAAAATCCTCTGTGGAGTATTTGTTTGCAGCAACTGAGGGGTATGGATGCATCTATTTGTGGTGGCCTTACAAAATTCTTAGGTTGGTGTACATGATGCTTAATCATGATGCTTAATATTTCAGTTTTATCTCTGCTTCGACCCTTCTATGGGAATACTCCAGAGTGTAAGGTCACTTAATCTTCTTAACCATGGGCCACATTCTCTTTTTTATATTCTCTGTACCTCTCGATGTCCATCCAATCCCATGATTTCAGTGATGATTCATGTATTTCTCACTACAAACCCTGCTCTGTTCCCTGGATCTCACTTCATATCAGACACTTCCTTACGAGCCACACCACATGAAACTTACAAACAGGATTTGTTTTACTCCCTCAGTTCCCCTATCATTTTTTTCTCATTTAGTTTTTGTCATTGAGCATGGCGGTGGGAGTTAATTTTCACGATCCACTTGACTGGATATAGAGTTACCATGGAAACATGCCTCTGGGTGTGTCTATGAAGCTGAGTCCAGAAAAATGTAAACAAGGAGGAAGGATTCATCTTGACTATGGGCAGTATCCCCGTGGGGCCAGCCCTTGGCTGAATAAGAAGAAGATGAGCCGAGCACCAGCGTTCATCTCCCTCTGACTCTTGACTGCAGATGTGATTTGACAGTTCCTTTACCCACTGTGCACACCACTTCCAGGCCCGGTAGGCTATATCCCTGCTTAAACAAACCCCTCCTTCCTTACGGCATTTCTTATCAGGTTGTGACAATAAGAAAGGTAACTCTCTCACTGATTATGCCCCATGGGACCCCAGTCTCAATATGTTACAGCCTGCATCTTAAAACCTAGAAGGGGCCATGGTCCACAGAAGCGAGATACAGTAAAAAGCTCAGCACAGATTCCATTTCAGAAAAACCTGTCCTCCCCTCCATTGTTCTCCACTCCTCTTCTTTCCCTCTGGCTTCTGCTACCCTGGCCCACTTTGCCGTTTCCAAAATCAGCGTCATCTTTGATGATGCTTCCACTCTCCTCCAACTTGGAAGATTCTTGTTACCTGAGGAACAGCCTGCTCTACTTCTTTCATACATTCATTATTTCGTACATCAATTTATTGCAAGGTTTTATTTCAATATTTGGATAATTCAGGCACCGTATGGGCTGAATATGAAATGACCTATAGGCTCCTGTACCAGCTCATAGTGACTCCATGTGGGGAAGCTGTTTTTAGGAGGTGTGTCCATGTGGTGTGTGCACGTGGGATGGTCCCACCACCACCACAGCCGAGAGCTTCCCAAGCAGTCGTGTTCTCCTTATCATGACCAACTGTAGCTCACCAAGCCACAACACCAATAAACTTCCTTCCTGTGGTGCTTTATCAGGGATGCTGCCCCACCAAGGGGAAAAGGATCGAATTCAGTCTTTCAGAGCAAGAACAATGTTTTACTTTCTTTAAGCTTCCAGAATTCAGTACAATACCAGATATAAAGTAAATGTTCAGTTGTGGATTTGTTCTTGATTGGGTAAAGGCCTTACAGTGATTATACTTTTAAAAAGCAACTACTATTAGATATTTTAAAATTGGTTTGAGAAATGTCTAACAAATGTGTCTAGCATATATTAAAATGGAAAAATTTAAATATATTTCCATGCAATGCATATATTAAATATCATATACCTTTATATTATATATTCATAATGCATGTAAGCTATCAGTCAGTTACAAGCATCTTTATAATTTGAATGTGTCAGTAATTCACTTCCTTTAAAATCTAACTTGTTTATTATATAATGTAAGTTATCAATAAATATAAAATGTAAATATATATATTTCTAACAGATACATTTAACCAAATTTCTTTCATATAAGAAAAAAAATCCATGTTTACTTATAGTTACTTATAATTCATTTTTCTGATATAAGTTTACATTTTGGAAACATGAAAACCTGAACTCCTATGAGACTTCTGTTGCCTTCTTATTAATAAAAGGTAAGAGAACCATACAGGTGGACCTCTGGCCAGACTTAAGACTAGAGATTATTAACTCAGGAAGCCTAATAGTTAACCAGCTGGTTCAGCATCACTAAGAAGAAAACTGATGCTTTCCCCATCCTTCTTTATTCCCAGACACTGTCTCTGCCCACTCCTGGCAATGAGCTAAGACTGGCCTTCTGTAGTTCTAGAAAGGAGGGACCTGCTAGGCAGACAGACAGGCCAAGGCACAGTCATCTGCTCCTGAGTCACCAAGTGAGATAAAGTGTTTTCAAGAGCACAGACAGTGCTTGAAGCTAGAAGGATATGATCTCTCCATTTAGAGGAAGCTTTGTAAGTATATCCCCCAATAAAGTGACAGTATCTTTTCTGTCCTTTAATCTATATTAGTTCTGGTAAATTTTCAGGTGTTCACATTATAGTTGCTTAAATGAATCTAATAAAAAGGAAAGTGTTTTGAAGGTAGCATGGCCCATTAGAATTGAAGATGTAAGATTGAATGGATAGATAAAACATGCAGAGTGAAAACAGAACAAGCAATGAAGATGAAAATGTAGCTTGGGTAATAAAACATTTTGTTAGAATTGGAAAAGAAATCTATTTATGTTTCTATACAGTCTCTTAAAGGTCACATAGGGGAAAAAAATCACTAGACCACTAACCCCTGTTTTAGGTTTAGTGAATAATATAAACTTTTAAGTTAAGAAAAAGTAATTTCTTATATGTGTATGGGTATTTTGGCTGCGTGTGTGTATATGAACGGCTTGTGTGCCTAGTGCTTGAGGAGGTCAGAAGAAGAAGGTCAGATCCCCTGGAACTGGAACTACAGATGATCTGAACCCTACTGGGCATTGAACCCAGGTCCTCTGGGAGAACAGCCCATGATTTTAACTGCTGAGCTTTCTTTCCAGCCCTGAATAATACAGATTTTAGAAAAGAGTGTCTTTTAAAGTTTTTAGTTTCTTGCTTTCATTCAAAATTCTAGTTAAAACAGAAACAGAAAGTCATATTTCCTTTATAGTTTTTTTTGAAGGGAGAAACACATTTATTTAGTCCCCTGGAAGTAACCAGGAACAAAGCTTTGTTTACGAGCACAATAGAAGACACTGGTTGTGATTTTCCAGCATTAAATTGGCCAAAGATTGGCACAGTGATAATCTGATCAATAACCACCCTTTTTGGACTTGAAGTAAGCAAGTAAAGACAGAGAGCTAGTAAGTTATGTAGCACGAGAGACAGTATATATCCAAGGTCAACTGGATTTCTCAGGAAAAAGATTTGTGAGTCAACTTGGAGGCATCTATCAGGTTTTGTCTTTCTCATTTTGGATGTATGGACAGATGGAAGCACTGACTTTAAAGACAAAAAGAAGTGTCTCTAGCCTGTGTGTGTGTGTGTGTGTGTGTGTGTGTGTGTTATTTCTAAAGGGAGAGATGAATTTTTTCATTGTGAAGGTATTACACCTGTGAGTTATTGATCTCCGTACACTAAGTAGGCTAGTCTATATTAAACAAAGACAATCTCAGATTAACTTTAAAATGTGATATATATATATATATATCTCAGAACAAACCCACTCTTGCTTTTCACAGGTCCTAGAAGCATATGTATGGTTGGTTGAGGAAAATAAAGAGAACTCCAGATGTAAGAGTTATTTTAAATATTCACACAGTCATATCTCATGCTATATTTAGTTAGAAAAAAGTTGGCTTGAAGTACCCGGGAAGAAGCATTCAAAAGGTTGAATTTTCTTTTCTAAAACAGCCATGCAAAGGAAGTCATGCACATTTTAATAGGATGAAGGGAAATTTATTGGCCTGCACAGATGCTGGATGCAGGAATTTGAACTCACTGGCATTGATGATGAGCCAAAACTATGAATGAGTGGGTTGGAGTGGGGGTTACCAATGCTTTGTTGAATTAGAAACAGTCCTCTTGCTATCAGCTCTTCTCAAATATTGGGTGAAATCGATCCCAAAGGCAATCGGAGAAAGAAATGGACATGCTGGGTGGTTGTACAAATGTATCACTTCTAGACAATACTAGACAAAGTACAGAGTCGACCAGTGAAAACTTCCTATTATTATTAGCGTGTTATCAGAAAACACAGTACAGCCAGTACAGCCATCTGAGGGGCTGCCTCCCTGAAGCAAAGACCGCCTTCTCCACTATTGCACTGTTCCTGGGTCTAACGCCATCACAAACAGTAGTAGAATTCAGAATGAATGCGTACCCCGCTAGAGAAAGTGAAGACATTTTTGTGCTCTGGTAACTAATATTTTTGACTAATAGATGTGGACGACATTAGGCTCCAGGCTTCCACAGGCAATTAAAATCAGCAGGTCCTCTGGTAAACAAGAGCCTGCGAGGTTTCCTCTTGGTCATAAATAACAGTATAGGGCATGTGACCCAGGGATCATAATGGCGTTTTTCTGGCATGGTTATGTGCCTAATACTGTGAGAGTGTGAGCCTTTACCTTCTTCCGCATTCAGAGATAAACAGAGACCTCATTGTACTTGACTACAATTACTTATGTGGGGCATGGACTCTTGAAAACACCAGACATACATTAACTAAGTCATTAATCCACACCAATCCTTTTCCCAGAAACCACATATTACTATTCTTTAATGGCTGACAAAACTCAGTCAGGAAGGATAATTGCCTTGCTCAAGGCCACAGAGAGAGTCTTGTGTCAGAACAGAATTAGAGTTGAGTGATTTGGGGCCTACAGGCTTACATTTGGTCCATTAGGTCATGTGTGATGGGAAAAGACTTTTTTTTGACTTAGAGAGAGAGAGAGAGAGAGAGAGAGAGAGAGAGAGAGAGAGAGAGAGAGCGCACTTTCGTGTTCCTCTGTGATCATGAATGTAGGCTTAGTTAGGATAGTGGTGTCATGTATACAGCAGCTTTTTCCATGTTAGGGTAGCATTCACAGACTGTGACACACTTAGTAACTCTGAAACTTGTTTGTTCCTTTACTGTTTCTTGGTTTTGTCTAAAAAAGAGACATGCTAGATAAGAAACGAAAATGGCTCAACCCAGAAGCCCATTTCCTTTCTTGCCTACTTTTCTGTCTCCCAGGCTGCCTCTGAGTTACAGTTCTCCCTCCTCAGCCTCTGGCATAGGTGTCTAATGGTCGTGCACCTCCACTCCTGCCTCCAAAGGTCTTGTGTTGAGTTATAGAATGTCACCAAAGGGTTTTCTTTTTCAGGGACCAGACTGAATAGTTGCTAAGTTTGGCTAGCGTTATTCATTTCTTCCATGAGCAGATGTTTGCTCTGTATAGAAAGGTAACTTAGAATAGAGGTCAGCTATAAAATGCCAGAAGGTAAAACTTACGGAATTAGTTCCTAACCACATTCTAAGAACATATCTTTATGTCTACAGATGAATGCGGCTCTCATACTTCATTAAAGGATCTTATCTTTGCTGTAGACAGACACCATCACCAAAAGTCACAACTGGTCAAAATACAGAGGACAACTGGTTGTGACCAGGCCCCAGTCAATATGCCTGCAAGACAACCTTCACACCTAAGGCTCAGGGAACAGTCGGAAGATGGGGGTAGAAACATTGTAAGAGCCAGAGGTCCAGGAATCCTGCTGGAAAATTATGTCATTTCT
Source organism: Dicrostonyx torquatus (assembly GCA_028555095.1). Classification (NCBI taxonomy): domain Eukaryota; kingdom Metazoa; phylum Chordata; class Mammalia; order Rodentia; family Cricetidae; genus Dicrostonyx; species Dicrostonyx torquatus. The sequence goes on along the minus strand of JAQHUG010000023.1, from coordinate 7,506,985 downwards.
TCCCAGAAATCACAGGGAAGTTATAGCCATCATACCTCAACAATATAGCTGCTTAAACAAAACCTGAACAATGGCAGCACCAATAAAGATGCTGTTATACAAAAGAGAAATCTTATGGGGTCCCATCCCTAAATAAAAAACTACAGTCACCAGTGACTGATGAGAGAGGGAGAATTAGTCAACCACAGGAACCATCCCCCTAAAACCAAGTGGACTGACCTGAAACCATACAAACACAAGCAACAGTAAATGAACTCAGCAGGTTGTATGTTCATATCGAGTCATATATAGATATATTTGTAACAATAACAACGAAAGAAAAGGGGGTCATGAACTTGAGGGTAGTGAGGGGTGATACATGTGAAGAGTTGGAGGAAGGAGAGGGAGAGAAAAATGATGTAATTATATTTTAATTAAAAAATTATGGAATTAGATTTCTGGCTCTATGACTTCCTGGTTTTCAGTTTGGGGAAACTACCTCAAACTTTCTGTTTCAATTTCTCAATCTGCAAAATAAGTGCAGGAATAGCGTTAAGTCATAATACTTCCCGAGGCTGCTTCCAATTGTACTGGCCACACTGGTAGAACTCAAGAGATTAAATGTCACCATGACCATCTTTTTTGTTACAGCAAATGCACGAGAGGAGGGAAGCTGTTTCTTCAGATAACCTTGTTGGAATCCATGTCTACTTTTAAGAGTGAGTTTCTTTATTTTAAGTAGTTTAAGGAAAAAACAAATTTAAAAGTTAAGAGCCGCGCCTAATGAGATGACCGAGTGGGTCAAGTGTTTGTTGCAGGAATCTGGTAGCAATGAGTTTGATTCTTGGAAGCCATGTAGAGGTTGATGGGAGAACTGACTCCGCATTGCAGGCCTCTGACCACACATGTGCCATGCCATGCATATACATTAATACATGATTATTACAATAAAATAATAAATCAAGAGCTGAAGTGCGACTCAGTGATAGAGCACTTACCTAGCAGTGTCTGGCCCTGGGCTCAATTTCGAGGACTGTACAAAAAATATGAATCAAATTAATTAATTAAACAAGAATGGTGCCATCAAGAGGAATATATCTAAGCAGAAGAAGGGAACACAGCTGAGGAATAGACTCCACAGTCTTCCGACACTGACTCGTACCCTGAACTGGAAAGGCTTAGCCTGTATCAGGGCACACCAACACTTATCTTTCATTCGGTGGATTTCCATCATGGCAGAAGCTCTTTAAGGGAGACAGTTATGAATGCTATGGTCCTAAGGATCACTGGAGGCCTGGCTCTTCTTTTCCGGATCCACTGATTAGGAATGAAAAGTGTAGCAGCATCCCAACGATGAGGTTAATCATTTCACGGTACCCTCAAAGCAGAAGAGGCAATGATAACTATGTTAAGTGACTACTATCTTGCAGGCACACTGCTTATACACATAAAATAATGCCATGTGTTGTGGTCTCAAAATTAGAATGACAAACACTCTTGAGGCATTCACAACACAATGATCATAAATATATATTAGAGGAGTTGGGAAATAAAATTAAGAAGATCCAAAAGATAAAATGTGAATTAAAAATATAAGTAAAGATAAACATCACAGAACAGCAGTCAACTCCTAGAGTTTCATACATACAGACTAAGAATTATCAGGATAGTCTGGGCTAAGGGCACCCTTGGACTTGAAAGAGCCCATTAAAGATCCAGTCAAAGTAGACAAAAGCCCGACACTTTCAAATACTTGAGAGAAGTTCTGAAACATCAAAGATCAAGAGCAGATCCTGAAAGCTTTGAAAGAAAGAAGAAAAACTTTACCTACAAAGAAAGCATGAATGCGCGAGTGGCCCAGATTCAATACTGATTCAATCTAGAAATCCATATCCACTCAAAATACCACGGGGACTTTAATACAGAAGAAAGGTATTTGGGACGCACGAACACGCAGAACGTCTTCCTCCCATTCGGCTTTCCCCCTGTTTCTGGGGATTGTGATTCCAGCAAAATGGAGCACGGAGATAGCTATTCAATGTCTAGAAACTGGGCAGGAAAAGACAGGCAATGTGGCTGAAGGGAACAGAAACACATTTGGGATAGAAAGGTGTTTCTTTCCTTGGAGAAACTGAAAATGCCCCACAGAGAAGAAGACGAAGATTTTAAAACCACTAGAGGCAATGACAACATCAGGTGTCTTGTGATGACGTAAGTCACAAAACAATCCCACATCAGTTCAGAATTATGAATAATAAAAAGGGTTATTTATTTAAGGGAAAAACTTACAGATCACTGTTCTAGACAACAATCCTCTGCGTGAACAGGAACAGAGTCTAGCAGTCGGAAGCAGGAGCCAAAAGCAAGAGAATGGGCACAAGGTTACCACTGCTTTTAGAGTTTAAGAGACCACGCCCAAGTGGGCTAGTATCTTAAAGGCTATTGGCTGAAGGAGCAGAGTGTGTTTGCTAATTTTCAATGTTCACAACTGGTCAACAGATAAACTATGAAAGACCTAGTTATTGTAACAGCACATGACATTAATATTTTAATGTGAAATAAAAGTATAGATTATAACACTAAAGAGGAGAGGAGGGGACCTTGGAAGCAGATGAAGGTGAAGTCCTGCTGTAATTTGTGAAATACACTAGATGAGACTCAGACTTTAAACAAAATTAAAAATGCACTTGAGTAACAAGAAACCAGACATGTAACAAAGACCAAGGCATACTCATGGCACAAATGCAATTAACTGTCTAAACTGTAAAACCAAGATCTCTGTGAGGACAACAAGGCAATAGGTCAACTCAAATGCAAACGCAATAGCATGTCTGATTGTTGAACATGTCTGAACATTAGGATTGTTCTTTACTTTGAGACAGGGTCTTGCTAGACTGCTTCAAAATTGCCACAATCCTTCTGCCTCCCAATACTGGAGTCATAGGCATGTACCACTATGTCTGACTTGGGTTTGTCTGTTTGTTTTTTCCTATAGTGCTAGAGATTTTATCTAGGGTCTCACATGCCAGGCCAATGTTTAATCACTGAACCGTGTTTCCATCCCCAAGATTTCTTTTTTTCTCTTACATCCGTCTGTCTGTTTATCTATCCATCCATCTATCTATCTGTCTGTCTGTCTATCTATTTACCTATCTATCTATTCATCCTCACATCCATCTATCTATTTATGGTGTGTGTGTGTGTGTGTGTGTGTGTGTGTGTGTGTGTGTGTGTGTGTATGTGTGCATGTGTGTTGTGTATCATGGCAGAAGTGGGAAGGTCAGAGGAAAGCTTGTGTGAGTTAGTTTTCTCTTTCTACCATGTAGGTCCCTGGCAGGGATGGGGTAGAACTGAAGATAGCAGGCTTGGTATGAAGTGTCTTTACTTATGAACAATCTCTCTGGCCCTGGCCTTGGATTTTTTCTATTTATTTAATTACTTATTTATTTACTTATTCATCTATCTATGCATCTACATTCTGACCAAAGTTTCCCTTTTCTTTTCCAGTACCTCCCAACTTCCCCTTTGCCTTGGATTTCTTAATCGTATGACACCACTTCAATGAAAACCTAACAGAGTCCTGTTACAGAATTTCTTTTGCTCTTCAACAACTAGACATTCCTATGGATACTATATGATATGAAGGTATGATGGCTAATTTTATATCAACATGACACAAGGTATAGTCAATGAAGAGAAGGGGGTCTCAACTGAGACGATGCTTCTGTAAGATGGGGCTGCAGTCAAGCCTATAGGGGATGTTCTTAAGTAGTGATTGACAGAGGACCATCCTCACCCCTTGTGGATGGGGTTACACTGGTGGTCCTAGGTTCTATATGAAAGCAGGCTGAGTAAACCATGGAGAGCAAGCCAGTAAGTAGCACCCCTCCATGGCCTCTGCATCAGCTTCGCCTCCAGATTCTTGCTTTGGCTTCCTTCAATGGTGGACAACCATATGGAAGTGTAAACCAAATAAACCTTTTCTCTCCAACTTGCTTTGACCATGGTCATGACCATGGTCATGGTCATGACAACAATGAGTAGCATTAACTGGGGTAAAGGGACTGCTTTTGAAAAGAATTTTGATCATAACTGAATTCTTACAATGTCTTTTTGTCCTGTTTTCAACTTAAAAGTTCTTTTTCTTTCTCTTTCCCTCTGTTTTGTTTTTTCAAGACAGGGTTTCTCTGTGTAATAGTCCTGGCTGTCCTGGAACTTGCTTTGTAGACCAGGCCGGCCTTGAACTCATAGAGATCCACCTGCCTCTACCTCCTGAGTGCTGGGATTAAAGGTTTGCACCACCATGCCTGGCTAACTTAAAAATTTCTATATTTTAGCTTTTCTTTTCTTCCCAGAGAGGCATGAAGAAAATGCCACTTTATTAATTTATACTCTTCCTCTAGTTTATTTATTTATTTTACAAAAATATCATTATCAATATTGATCTTGTACTGTATAAAAATCCTTGGTTTTAATGGCTTTTAAAGCAAAGTTCCTAAACAACTGCTATCAAACATTATTTTCACCCAGAAATTCTATTCAGATGCATCCACAAATTGGCCAGAAGAGGATCAGCATGATTAATAATCTCTGGACTAAGAACTTGCTTAGACTCTATGTAAAGGTCCCCTGCTTATGTCAAAGAGACACAGCTACATGCACTATAAACATGTGAACATCCTCTAGGTGGGGAAAGGTTGACATTCTTTTTCATTGAGTATTTATGGATGTTATCATAGGACAGTTTCCTTTTCAGGCAGCCACAAGTCAGTCTCTTCAACAACTTCTCTCAATACTTCTAAAGTTTTCCGTGTTTGTTTTATGCACGACTTTTCACAAACTCTTTTGGCTTTGGATTTTATATACAAATACTTTATTGCTCAAATAGACAAAACAACAACAAAGGTAATGAAGAAAAATTATTCCAAGAAAGATATTTGCATTTTTGGAATAGCGTAGAGCACAAGAATGTACCATTATATATTCCTTTTAATAGTTTTTAAACAGAAGAAGCCAGGATTGAAATTACAAAATGAACTTGTTCTTCTGCATAAAATATAAACTGTTTCTTCAGGACAAAGTTATTATTTTGTTAAACAAGAGCTCAAAACATATTAAAATAAGCATTGTAAAACACTTCTTAGAAACTTAATGTGGGAGAAATTGGTATTCAAATTTTAAAATATGGTTTAATTGCCCTCTGTGATTATCTACACTAAAATAGAAGTTCTCAGTAGGTCAACATTTTTCAATTTCAGGTCAAATAGTTAACAGTACTCTTGCTGAGCGACACATCCTAACACACATCTGAGAGACTTATCCAGGTAACAAGGTTAGCAGGATGTTTTGCCTCACTTGGCAAAGAAATTCATCGTTAGATTAGCATTTCAGAGAAGCATCATTTTAAACAGAGACTACCAATAATTAAACATGCAAAATTTTCTCTGCTAATTAATGACATGGCTTTAGGAGACTTTTCTGTTTCTTTCCATGTAGATGAAGCAACAGTAAGAAACTTTATGCAGACATGAGCAGATTTTCAGAGTACAGAATGCACACATAAACCCTCATCTGCAAGGAAACCACAACCCCAGCTTTGCTCACATCGTTCTTCAATTAAACCACCCTCTCTTCCGCCATTCTAACGATTGGTTATTTTACAGTGTACTGGGAAAGGATGCATGGCCTCGGACACAGCTGAGCACCGACGCTGCGTCCCCGCCGCACCTATGCCAGTCACCAGTCAGGCTTATTAAGCAGAAAGTTTCTAGGCGCGCTGGAGGCCAGCGGCTACCTGCAGCCTTACCTTTGTGAGCCGCTGCCTTCTGCGGAGCTGGAGTCGCCACAGCCTGCACCTGCTTCACCAAGTTTCCTTCTCTTCCAGTTCTCTCCGTCTTCTCGCCTAGGCTGGTTTTCTTCGGCTTGCTGCTTAAATCATCCTTCTTAGAGGACGGCAGCTTAGAAGCTGCGCTAGTAAAGAAGGATTTAGCCAAGCGGGAGGATTTGGACATTTTAAATGGCAGGGAAAGCACCCCTCTCCACGAATAAAAACAAAACAAGAAAGATCAGCTCTAGAATGGTACCTACTGGGGCAGCAAATTCAAAAAAATATCCTACGAGTTACACTTCTCAACAGCCAGCGACAGTGTGGAGTTCAGCTGGGTAGAAAGTGCTGGGCTGGGCTGTGCAGGGAGGGGGGCAGTTGTTTTTTTGTTTGTTTTTGTTTTTTAAACAAAGGCATCCTGCTGCCACATCGCTCATTCACTCCTGTGGAATAGAAAGGTGTTTCAAACACAAGTATTCAATAGTAAATGCTCTAACTCCAGGGATCTGCAGATTCTGGAACCAGGAATGTGAACTATGCATACAGGCACGCTCACCCAGAGTCGTCCCCAGCGCGTTGACTAGATGCTGGACAGCTAGAAGAGGAAAATGAATGTAAACACAGCCCCACCCACTCAGGTACAGTACGTGAAAATAAGCCAGATGTGAGATTTACAGGACTATGGAGCTCGTGCCACGTAAGGCTTCCAGGCATTTGTACAAGCAAATATTTCCTTGCCTTAGCACATTCCTAGATTATAGTCTAAGATTGGCCGGTGCAATGACTGCCCACCTACAGAACACTTCTACTGTTTACAGAACACGAATAGCACCATGGAAAGAGAGAGAAGCCAGAAGACTGCATTTTCCATACCTCTGGGGGCTGCTATGTGGCACCCAGTAATTGATGAGAGGAGAGCTGTATGCCTCTATAAGGGAGTGTGGGGTGTATATGTGTGCATGTTCTCTCTCTCTCTCTCTCTCTCTCTCTCTCTCTGTGTGTGTGTGTGTGTGTGTGTGGTGTGCGTGTGCATGCATGTACAGGCATGTAGGTATCTGTGTGTATGAGAATCTGGGACTGTGTTATTTTACCTTTAAAGGAGCCTGGCGTTCCTTCTGAGTAGTTGTAATGACTCGGTGTTCTGAAGGCTGACAGTAACATGTAAAAATCAGGTGTGTTCCCCAGGCAGGTTTTCCTTAGGCTGAAAACAGTCCTTTTGCCAACTGAACACACAAGAGCCCACTAGAAGCATGCAGCCCCTTCCCCACTAAGGGTAACCCCTTTCCCTCTTCATTTCCCATGTCAGTGACTTTTACTACTTGGGGGTTAAGCTATTTCCAACCTCAATTATTCTATGTTCCCTCAGGGAGAAACTGCACAGACACTTGAGGAGCTAGAAAAGCATTCTGGGAATCTGTGATCATACAATGGCCTTTAGCGCGCAAATGCCCTGATAAGTGTGCAACTACTTAGCCCTGCATTAAGTGAGAATTAGAGGCCAGGGAGAGTATAACTTTCGGAATTGACTGGAGTATGCCTTCCCCAGAGGAAGAACCATTCTCATCATTTAACTGATAAAGTTGGGATAATTTTGATCAACCAGGAGGCAATATAGATGGCCTCAAATAACACACCTGCCCTTCCCTTCATCTGGTAAATGGTAATCTATCTCTCTCTCTCTCTCTCTCTCTCTCACACACACACACACACACACACACACACACACACACTCACACACCCTTTCCTCCTCCCCTCATCTGTCCAAAATTGTCCTGACTTTAACACAACAGAGCAAACCTGGCACAGTCCTAAAAGCCACCAGAGTCAGCAGCTTAAATCCTGACTCAGAACTGAAGGTCCACAGTGGGATCCCAGTCGTGGTTTTAGATCACTAAAATTCAGAGAAGCTAGGAGTAACCCTTAATGAGAATAGGAATGAGGATGACAGGCCAGTGCCTTCCCGAATTCCACTGCGTCATCAAACTAGGAAGCATGAAACTTAAGTGACCCCTTCACTCTTTAAAATCCTGTCCAAGTCAGACAGACCAGGCGTCACTGCACGAGGTTTCTCCATCTTGTCCAAAGTCATGTCTCTTCAAGCTGTCCCAGGCTCCTTTCTTTCTGGAATCTTCCTTGTAGTCTCTTTCAGAAATAAGTTTAACCAAGAAACTAATCTTGGCTTCTTTGTAGACTGCCGAGCATAGTGTGTGAGAGCCTAGCAGCCCTGTACCTGCTCATCATCCAGGTTTTCCTATCAAAAAGATGAGCACCAGCAGTACTGCTTGGTCCCAAGTGGGTACTGACGCCATGGCTGCTGAGCCTGTGGCACTTGGCCATGCACTGGAGCCTGACAAGCCAGTGAGAGATCCATGCCAGGAAGGAAATGCAGCTGAATCCTGCAGTCATCTAGAACAGGTGGTTTTCCTACCTAGTGGGTGAAGCATTTAGCAGGGATCACATTGTATATGGGTGTAGCATGCCTGTCTCCTGCAACAGGGCCTGGGGTAACCAGAGCAGCTTATAAAAGACAGAAAAAAATCAGCAATGATTGTGAAACAGGCCACGGGAAGAGGCGGAGACTATACTAATGTCCTTCAGAGAAACAACCAATGAGAGACTTTTGCATTATATATGTGTGTATGTATATACATATATGTATTAGAATCACATACAACTATGCACATGCATGCATATGTATACACAGACTATGTCTGTGTCTATGAATGTACATATAAAATACATGTCACTTACTGGGAGATATGCATTTATACATATGCATGTACAGAATATATTATGCGTAGCCAATAATTAAGTATCCAGTAAGATATACATATATTTAGTAATTATATTATATATCCATATAGTCAACTATATAATATACATTCATGTAGACTAAACAATACATATATGTACATTTATATAAAATACATACAATATATAAGATATGAGCTGAATGTTGGGATACCTGGGATGGTTGTTGCTAGTACAACTGTCTCTAGGCTCTAAGAGATTACAGAATTATCTGGAAACCTCTCAAATGGAACGTTTCTGAGCTTTACCTTAGACCAATGGCTTAGAATTTCAGGCAAGGCCAAAGCTAGGTTTCCAGAGCCTCACAAAAGCAATTTGAAGGCATATCTCTTACTCACGGGGCCCTGGGAGATGCTCTAGCCTGCATCCCTGTCTGTGTGAAGGTCCCCGAAGGACCATTCCTGCCCACTGTCGCTACTGTATCTTGGTTGCTCCGTTTGTTCCTTCTGTTTTGCAGACATTTTCTGTGCTTCACATGCTGTGTGGTGAATCTGTCTGAGAACATCGAACTCATGTCACTCATCACCTTGGCCATTTGTTTCTTGGCCATGCTTGGTTTGAGCTGTGATGCTTGAGGTAAACACAGTCCCCGTCACTCACATCACAGACTGGTCTGTCTGTGCTAACATTTGCGCATCTCTTTGAAGGAACCTGGCTTATGCAAGTGGGGAGGGGGTGGGGGAGGCCTGAAAGCACCACGTGGCTCCTTAATTTTCTTCTCCACTTGCTGGAAGTTTCCTAAGACACTTTGTCACTCAGTGCATAGAAAAACCCTTAGGCCACGTAAAGCCAGAGTCCACGTGGTATGGGATATTTTTGTTTTAGATAAAGAAAAGAGAGCTGACCTAGAAGCATTTGCTTGGACAGCTAGCACCAAATGCGCCTGGAACCATCACTCAAAAGAAAGACAGAATACGAGAGGTTTGACGCACTTAAAAAAAAAAAAAAAACAAACAACTTTATTCCTGAAAGTACCTAAATTGGTTGGCAAAATAATACTCCATTAGGATTAATTGTGTGAGATTAAAATAAAAAATAGTTAATAATAGAGACCAGAGACATAGGAGTTTATTTCTGAGTTCCCTAGCACTTAAGCAAAAAGGGAAAGGAAGGTTTGCAGAGTCTGTGCTATTTTATCAATGTCTTGAGTCTAAAGATGACAAAGCTGCTGCCGCTGGATCACAAAGAATCTCTCCAATTGTGAGTGACCCATTAAGAACACCGATATAGGACAAACGCTGTCACGTTCCAGGAACCCCCACACTTGTGTGAATATTTTCTGGAAACACTGCTTCAATCTACATGGCCAACTTCTCTTCTATGTCCAACAAGTAACCTGCCAATTTTAACCACTACAAGTGGCATCTGCTTCCCAGCCAACCAGGTGTAGATGCACCTTCCTTTCAACTCGCTGATTTCCTTTTGCCTGTGGAGGCATAGTATCTCCCCACAAGGGTCCAGTCTGCATGTGCTGGGACAGCCTCTGTCCTCCGGGGCTCTCTGATCACCACATCTCACTGTCACGAGCTCTGCTCAGCAAAGTAGGCAGAGCAGGCAAAGGTTTCTCCTCTTTCAAAATGCCAAGTTTACCCAAACTCATCACTGCTACTTCTGCCGGCATGAGGACATCGTCCCAAGCTACTTTTGTTATTGTTGCTATTGAAGTTTAGTTTATTTTGAGACAGGGTCTTAATAATATAGCAAGCTGATATGAACTCCCAAGCTTCCTGCCACCTATCCAGGGTTCAAGAATTATGGGCTTGTGCCACCATACCCAACTCCTCCTGAATGGCTCATTGCCTTTCCTTCCCTCACTCCTCCTCAGACCAACATGTGCCCAGAGCCTTTTATAACTAGATGTCCCAGCCTCACATAATACTAGCTTGGTAATTTCATTATTTTGCTATGATTCATAATGAAAAGAGCGAACATGATATTCAAAACTGTAGCTTGAGTAAACCCGTTAACTGTTCCCCTTAACTCTCTTCCTGGTCTCCTCTGACCTCTGACCTCTGTGACAGCTCCTGGATTTGGTCTGTGGAGCACTGTGCATGATGGCTTCTGGCATTTGGATCTCAGAGGACCTGTGTGTTTGGGCTCACTCAAGTCATGCTCAGAGCTGCTCTTTGTCTGTCTGGTCTAGTCTGTTTTCCAAACCCTGAAGGCACAAGTTGCCTTTTTTGATTGTTTTTTTGGTTGGTTTGGTTGGTTCTGTGTGTTTACCTAGCTAACTTAAATTGTTCGATCAACTTCAATCCAACTTTCTCTTCTTCTAAACATGGAGGTTAAGATCATTTGTAAATGGACACTTTCTCTTATTTCTTCAAGGAAACATCAATGATGAGGGTTCTCAAACTTGGCTTTTCCCCAGCCTTATGACTGACCGAACTGGCTGAGAGCCCCATTTCCAGGACATTGCCGTGTTTCTCTAAAGCTGAGACCATTAGTATCTTCCAAGTTGTATGTATTGTTCAGGTCCATGGAGTGAACTTTCCTGAATTCTACCTTCTTCCCAAGCCTGAAAATGTCGTCTGGTGTGAAATGGCAGGCAACAACTCATATCTACTCTTGGATGTGAAAACATCAGGATCCCTGGGCAAGTCCATAAAGGTGTGTCCCAGCATGCAAATGCCACCGGTAGGTGTGGACAGTGGTGATCACAAGTGCTGACAACCAATGCCGTTCTACACCAGCCTATTCTGCGAGGTAGTACTATTATCAGGCTCGTGTTATAGATGAGTCAATTGAAGTACTCAGCGGTCTAGAAACTCACAAAGAATTCACAGATAATACATGCTGGAACTGGGATTTGAACTCAGGCCATCTGGTCCAAGAACTTGACTTCTGTGTAAGACAAAATATCTGTCATTAACTAATGTGTGTACTGAGGACAGACATCGAACACCTGTTCAGTCACAGCAGTGACCTAGAAAGAGTCTTCCATTTTGAATTTTGTGGGACAGACCCTATAGATGAGTCCCCAGATAGGACACGAGTTGTGACCAATGGACCTGTATGGAAGAAAACGTGTTCACAGGAGCAGATGGCAGAACAGCTGCATGGGAGGCAGCTTACTATGGTGGCTGCCACGTTCCCCGAGCAGTACACGGGGCCTCTCTGGAGCTTCCTGACCTTTGCCCTTCCCTGGCCTCCTGATCTTGTTTGCTGAGCAGCTGTCAAGAGAAACAAATAGGCAGCGTGTGTCTAAACTCACCCTGCCAGAGGAACATGCAGACTTGTCATTTCACCCTTGAGAAGTCATTTCAGCTCTCATAGCTGGATCACCTGGAAGAAGTCTCCGTGATATTTCTCTTCATACATCACTGGATTGTTTCAGTATTCAAATGAGATAATGAATATTAAGGCACCTTTAAGATTATAAAATGTCAATTTTACAATGAATCAAAGAGCATAATTATAATGGTTATAAAATACCAATTTCTTATTTTGTCTTAGCTTACTATCAGTTTTTCCATTAGCAGAACATACTTTAGCAAGCTTCAGCAGATCTTTTCTATAGAGGGACACAGAGGAGATATTTTAATCCTTCTGAGCAGAATGAGCACTTCTCAACACGTGGGTTTTGCTGTTAACACATGGAAATATTTACAGACAAAATGTAAACCAACAAGCAAGGCTGTGTTCCAATAAAACTTTATTAACAAAACTACAACTGGGTAGATACATCTCTTGTTTGCTAAGGCCCAGTCTGTAACAGTCATTTAAAACTATTTGTGAATTTCATTCAGATTCTTGCCTTTATGAACACCATCTGCAATATGGGTTCTTTGACCAACTCTTTGGATGTTTGATTTCTGACTCCAGGCTAACTTTGAACAATTTCTCAAATTTATATCATCTTAAAATTTGAACACTGTATCATTCAGTTGCTTGAGGTGAGACTCAGTTTCTCAGACAGCTGAGTCAAACTTAAATATACACAATAGTGGCAGTGAGGGCAATGCTCAGTTCTCTGGCTACCTGGGTTCCAACAAGCTTTGGCAATTTATTAATACATAGTTATTCAGTTCTGTAGGGAGACCTTTTGGAGTGTTGGCTATCAATCTATGGGCTGAGCTTATCTTTTAACATTTCTTGTGTCTTAGCTAAAGGACAAAGGCTAGCAAGTTCAGATTCCTCAACTTCCAAGTTAAATGTGGCATGAAGATTTCTTGATTTAACCAGTCCAATTTCTAAGGATTCTTTCAAAAACACTTTTAATGGTTTCAATAAAAGTTGCTTGCACTATGATGTCACCCATCTGTGCCTCTATATTGTAAAGGAATCTGAAAATGATTTAGGATTTGCTTCATTCTGCTATAAAATTGCCAGTGCCAAGAAGGTTTTTTTTTTCTTCCTTTTATTGCGAAAGCCTCCTACACATAGAAGGCTGACTTATCTGGACCAACAAGTAGAGCTGGAAGCCATCTCGAAAGTTATACACAAACGTGTTAGACGGCCAGGTTGTAATGGGGGCTGAGACTCTATAATCACAGCCAGCTTCTTCCATGTCACTTTAAGAATCCCGTTAATTTGGAGCATAAAGCAAAAATTCTATGCTTCAGAGGAGGACCCTGAAGTATACACTCTTTCTTCTTAGGCTGGTGTATACAGGTGTAATTGACAATATACATTAAACACAGTCACCTGAAAACAATGCCTTGAGTCTCCTTACTTTTTAGTAGTGATACTGTAGGGGTGACCTTTAAATAAATCTTTGAGCCTGACCAAACAGTATGACCTTTTACCCACTTTAAAATGCAAAAGAGGCAAAGGTACTGAAATTCTGCCCTTGCTTTAAATCTTCCTACTGTGGGGCTGGAGAGATGGCTCAGTGGTTAAGAGGTCCTGAGTTCGATTCCCAGCAACCACATGGTGGCTCACAACCATCTATAATGAGATCTGGTGCCCTCTTCTGGCGTGTGGGCATATATAGAGGCAGAATGTTTTATACATAATAAATAAATAAATCCTCCTAATGAGAAACACAGTGTGGGGATTTAAACCAAGTAAGCATCTCTCCAGCCCTCCTTCTTTTCTTACACTAGTGTAGAGAGGTGACAGTAACTTGCTTTTAACTATAAATCATCAAATATGTTGAAACTTCCAGGTCAGTAAGAGCCAAATCCTAAAATAGAAGAGGCTGTTCCCTAACTCGCAGACACTTGTTGAAGTGCGGATGACATTTAATTCAGTGGCATGCCACAAGAGAGTAAATAACCTACTGCTTTCTGTAGCTCCAACAGGATTCCTTTCTGGTTCCCGCAGGTTTTCAGATGCTCTAATTTAATGATGGTGGGAAGAATGGTAAATCAAGGAGGGAGCGAGGAAAACTGAATAAAACCAGGAACGTGCTAAGCTTTTGAGGCTAGCTTGTGTGTTTAATGACTGAGAGCACGGGAGAAGTGTGTCCGCCAAACCCCCTGAAAGTCATGCACCTGCACCATCATCAAGTTCAGTGTGAGTGTTTGAAACATGGCTAAGGGTCACATTTTCCCTGTGTCCCATGGACACGACACACACTGTACTTAAGTAAAGCCAAACACACAGGGAAAGTAGGGAACTTAGAGACGGCTCCGTTCTTGGAATGTGAGATCATGAATCCTTACAGTTGTTCAAGGCCCATAAACACATACACGGGCACTCAGTGTCATCATTAGGAAGGAACCACAGCTCAGCATTGCCGTGAGTGCCACTTCACACTCACCAGGATTGATGGTTTGAAAAAGACAAAAGGAATGAGAGTTGGGAGGAAGTATAGAAATTGAAATACTTGTATGTTGATGGGAGAAATGTGAAATGCACAGCCACCAAGAAAAGGAACCATGGCAGTTTCCCAACTAATTAAGCATAAACTGATGTCATTTAGGAGTTCCATTTCTGGGTCTATGCTCAAGAGAAAGCAGGGACTAGAATGTACAGTAATGTTATTAAAATATCCAAAATGTATGTGGATTCCAAAAATTTAAAGAGAGACGATCCGATAAAGAGAATGTGAATATATATGTATTATTCCATGTACATAGTGAAATATTATTTGCCTTAAAGAGATGGAAGTTATGACATATGTTAAAATTTGAATTATCTTGAGGATATTATTCCAAATGGGATGATTTAGCCACCAAAAAACCAAATACTATGTGGTTCTATGTAATTTAAGGTAACTAAACCAGTCAGATTCACAGGGATACACAGAACCACAGTGTAGTGGGTTTCCAGGGACGGGAGGGGAAACATGGGGAGTTTCAGTTGAAGAAAAGGAAACATCTTGGAGATCTAAACATCTAGATAAATGATAGAGATTGTTGTGCAATATTAATGCCACGAAACTGTGTACTTTAGAATGAACAAAACAACGGGTTTAATATTATGTATATTTTACCACAATGAGAAGTTTATGCGATGGCTGAAGAGATGGCTCTGTGGACAAAGGCTCATGTTGCCACACTTGATAATGTTGATTTCATCCCTGGGACCCAGTTGGTGGAAGGATAGAATGAACTCCTCCACGCTGTCTTCCAGCCTTTCATATGTCTATGTGCACATACATACATACAGACACAGGTGCAGACAAGACACACAGACACACATACATGAAGGGAAAGCATTTTCAGACCTGGAATATAGCTCAGTGGCAGAGCATTTGTGTAGCTAACTGTGGTTATTTTGTTGGAATATCTCTCCTTCTTCATGTGGGTTCTGGGGATTGAACTCAGATCACTGGGCTTGGCTACCAGGACTATATCACCACCACACCAGGAGAACTTGTCTGTCACTCTGCCATCAGAGGTGTGCTGTGGCTCTCTCTCTGAGGCCTCACAATGGCTGCTGGCACATCTCAGCATAGCTTCTTGTCATCCTTACACAGTGTTACAAAGTTGATGCCAATCTTTTTCATTTGGGAACTGACCCCCCCCCTCCCTAACTTTAACAAGCACCACACCCACTAACTCTCTAATGGTCATAGGTTAGCTAAAGATCAAACAGCCTCGTGAAGACTTTGAAAATAATTTTTTTGGGCCCATGGCTTGAAGATACAGTCAGGAATGCTCATTGTTAGTCACATCCCCCTCTATGCCACAAGGGACGAAGCCCCCAAAATTGTAATCCAAAATAAATGTTTTCCTTTTAATTATTTCTGTCACTTATTCTGTCAGCTGTGCTGGTCGTGGCCTTCTTGTGGGGCATGGTGTCTGGGAGAGAGGAAGAAAGATTTATTTATGTTCACAGCTTCAGAGGTTTCTGGCGCTCATGTCAGGAAGGATGTGGTAGAGGAGGGTGGTTCACATGTGGAGGCCAAGAAATAAAAAGAGGAAAGTGTCTAGTAATGGACTCTTCCCTTTTATCTGTACAGGCCCTCATCCTACAGGATGCTGCCACACTGCTTAGAGATGTCCTTCCTTTCTTAATTATAACTCCTGGAAATGGCCTCCCAGACATACCCAGAAGCATGCTCTTATGATCTCCCAGGTGGCTCCTAATCCAGTCAAAGCTAGCCGTCAAAGTTACCATCATGCGTATGCTATAGCTGAGCTGGGCTAAACCCCACCTTGAAAATGACTTTCCAGAGCTCATTTCCTAGTTCCTTAATTCTCTGGCCCTGGCACGGCACTCTTTGGAGAAATTTGTCTCTTGGGAAATTGTCAGAGACAGCTTTGGTAAGTATACCATTTACCACGGTAGGGGCATGGGGATTAGAAAAGTTAGTAAAGAGAACCAAGACACAAGTGAAAATAATAAAACAGAAACAGGATAGTGCCAGGAGGGAGTTCCAGGGAGTACTGAAACTCACATATGTTTAATTTTCCATACACTTTTATACCCCAGTATAAAGGGGAAGGCAAAGACAGCTTTAACGTGATACAAAGGACAACTTGAACAGTTACTTGCTCAATACTTGAGACACCAAATAATTAATCTTGAGAAAAGTATTTTGTCATTTAGGCAGTGAAACCACCTTAGACCAAGTATCCTGAAGGCTCCCAGATTCAAAAGAAGGAGTAGAAGTATGCTTGAATTCTCTGACCTTTGGTCAGGGTGGAGTGGATCTACCAGTAAGGGGTTTAATGTCCAAAATACCAACTCACCATAGGGTGCTATGTCAAAGTGTGTAGCCACACTTACTGTCAACAATGTTGAATGAGCTCGAACTCTCTGACTTTTAGACAAAGTGGAAATAGGATCACATTTTTGGGCCTTCACAGTCTTTTTGAAAGGAGGAAGAGATTTTCCCCATCACCTCAGAATCCCTGGCAGCAGGTCCTTTGGACTCCAAAATTTCTAAATTTTGTTCCAGAAACTTCTGAACTATAGTGTTCCGTTTTTCCTATTGGAGAAGCTGAAGATCCAATGAGCACCCTGCACTTATCTCTGTGAATGAAAACAAGTTCCTTCCAGCCCTGGTCGTTCTTCAGGGGTCATGGAAGAGTTCATCCCACTCCCATATTTTAGTCTTACCTAACACAGCCCTCTCCTCTCTGCAGACTCCTGTTCACGAACACAGTGATGCAGGTACTTAAGGAACAAGCGGTGTGCATTTTAGTTTGACCTTCCCCTTTCTACACACTTATGAGTTGCAAACATAGCTGAGGACCTGAAGCTCTTCCTATGAGAGGCCTGCATCTTTCATCTCAGGTCATATGATCTGGATGATTAGATTCTTTGTTTCCTTACAAGAATTTACAGACCAAAACACAAAGTGACCACTGAGAACATCTAGGAAAACTCTGAAGTAGTTTACCCTCCATTATAGCTTCCATTTAACATCCTCAGCTCCCTGTGCCTTCCTGTTTCCTGGACACATCTTTCTGTGCTCTGGAGACCTCTAATTCCAACCTCTGCAAGCTTGCTTTAATGGAAAGGATCTTCATGGGGGTATTTATAACTTGAAATATTTCTTAGGTTAAAACAAGAAGTTCACTTCACAGCACTAAATTTTAAAACCTAAAACAAAACACTTATTTATGAAAGTAGGAAACTATCAATAGACCACAAATAATAATGATATAGATTTGGGGGTACTCCATAGAAACTTTTAAAAAGATTTGAAATACAGCAAACCAAAAAGGGATGTAAGGAAAATGTAAACATACAGACAACACAGAGGACACACTTGTACCCTCTTCTCTATAGCCACACCACCCAGAACGTACCTGAAATAGCACACTGAATTTCTGAGATTGTCTAGGGACTTCTACCAGAACCCTGAAGGGCCAATACTCCTAGACTTACAGTCAATTATTCTCTTAATTTTTTCATAGCCCCCACAAATGTGTGTATGTACTTTAATTTCCCTTAAAAATCTTTATATAAAGGCCATGACATGGTAAGAGTTGTATTTATTCTTCTGTGACTTATGATCTGGGCTTAAGCCTGGGATTCATTGTGCTATTGCAGTTCCTAGCTGTGAGAGTCTGACACAGCATAACTCACTTCCACTGCGCAGGTGCACACAAGGTACAGAGATTTTTGCAATGATATGAACAAGTGTGTCACAGCCTCCACTTGCTGACCATGTGGATTCTCCCCCAGAGATCAAACATGTAACATGGTTAATTAATAGTTGTGGGGTTTTTTTTGAAATATTTTTCAGGTTCTCCTTCATTTATCTATTTCTCTACCCATATGATCTATCTTCTTACATTATTAAGTTAGGGCAAATGAAGAAAAATGTAGCTAATATGTGTTCACACATATGAGATGCCAACTGTCTTGGTTACTTTGGTCATTACTGTGACATTGTATCTGACAGAAGCAACTTAAGGGAAAAAGGCATATTTGGCTCAGGGTTTCAGGGGTTTATAGCCCATAAATGAAAGGAATTCCCTGGGGGCAGTGGGAACCTCTGGTAAAATTCCTCAGATGGCAGGCTGGTCACAACACAGAGTAAATGACAGGAAGACTCCTGAAGGCAGATGTTTCCAGGTTCCCCAAACACAGCCACCAGCTGGGGATTAAATGTTCAAACACCTGAGCCTGTGGGGGAGGGGAACATCTCACAGCCAGATCTCTGCACCAGTCACTGTCCTGGAATCTTTTTACACAGTCAATTATTTCCTATATGAAGTGAGCACTGTTGTGTGGATAAGGAATCTGATCACAGAAATCAGTATGACCAAGTAGGTACTATTAGATACTCAGGTAATCTAGTCACAAAGATTGTGCTGACACTACACAATCACACTCCTGTTATGTATAATGATATTTTGTGATACATCAAGGCTCATTCAGATGTGTATCAGGGTCAGCAATATGGCTGAGTGGCTAAATAGATTTGTGGCACAAGCTTTGTGGCTTGAGATCACTCCTCTAAACACATCTAAAGGTAGGAGAACAGTCTCCAACTTGAGTCCTCTGACCCTCACACATGTGCCATGGAGTGTGTCCTACTCCAGTAATAATAAATAAAAATATTTCTTTATAGTGAAGATCCTTAGACCCTTACTGTCATAAGCAAATATTACACCTATTTTTAAGTTCTGTGAACAACCAACCATTAAAAATTTCATTAGATCTCCAAATAAATTTACACTATTGAGCTTCAAATCCATTAGCATCACATTTTTCTTTTAGTTTTTATATTAAATGGTTTATTTTTAAATCATGTTTTATGATATCCCTTATGTTGCACATCTTTTATAAAATATATTTATGGGTGTCTTATTTTACTTCCACTACAGAAAATGGCACATTTTAATGTTCTTTCTGCTCCTTGCTATTTGAGGTAACACAATTGACTTAGACATTTCTCCTCTTGCTTGCGGGCAATGGCTGAGTAAAAGGGAGGGCAATTACTCTTCTCCCTTATGTAATAGGAAAAGCATTTGAAACAATTGTCCTCAGACATTGTATGATATGCAGCACAATGATTGCTCGGAGGATAGAAAATATGAGTTGAATTAAGCTCAATGATAGCTCCAGGTTACTGGTTGGAGTTTTCAGGTCATAGTGCAGGAGGGGACACCACTAGAGCTTGGTGGCCACCTGGAAGTGAGAGGACAGAGTCCACAGTTCTAGGAGGCTAATATGAAACTTACAGGACAAGATGTCAAGAGGAACAACTGCTGGAGAAAGGAAGACACATGGAGAATTTTCTCTGCTTAATGGCATTCCATTAGAAACCAATAACAGGAAGACACTTGAACAATGTACAAATACTGGAAAGTCAAGCAGCAATGGCCTCAGTACTACCCTTCCTGGCCCTGCCCTGGCGAAGGAGAAATGCACAAAATCAGGAACTGTTTTGAGTAAATGAAAATAAAAACATGGTATACCTAAATCAGGCAGATGTTTCTGAAACTTAAGAGTGAGGGCCAGCACGGATGAAGCGGCATTTCATAAAGTCTCTAGTTTAGATAGCACATCACAGGGCTCACATCATAACACTTAAAAAGGATTAAGTCTGAATTATACGTAGACTGGGTATGATGCCACATAAGTTTAATTTCAACAACTTGAAGGACTGAGGCAAAAGGACTGAAAATTTGAGGTCTACCTTGGCTCAAAATAAAACAGGAAAGGGCTGAGGACACAGTTCAGAGGTAAAGTATTTGCTTGTCACATGCAAGGCCTGGGATTTGTTCCCCAGTGCTACAGGGAACCATGGAAGCCCTGAGTGAGTGAAGCCCTGAATGAGTGTGTGTTTTGAAATAGGCATGACCTGTTGAGTATTCCAAGACTAATAGACTCATGGTAAGTTGGCAAAGCCTTACCTATAAGGGGCAGGCTCAAGTGGGATGGCAAAGTTTTCCTTAGGAGTCCAAGTATGAGTGCTTATGGATAATTGATCAGTGTGTGCAAAGACTAGTAACTGTGACGTTTTCTCTCAGATGTTTACATTCTGAGAGACAGCTCACCTACAGAGATCTCCTCCCCAGACTAACTAGCTGCACCTCTCCCAACACATCCTATGATGTACCTATTAAACATGCTGGGGTTCCAGGCTGTGAACGTGGTATGGGTTAGAGAACCTCACTCCATCCCAGCTTCACTGTATATGCGAATGTGTGTCTGTCTTCATTTCCTTGCTGCCCCTAACTAGGGTTTTGGAACCCAGGCCATACAGGAATCTGTATAGTGCCAACAAACAAACACGTAAATAAACATAAAGTAATACAGAACAGAAACCAATGAACTAGATAAATCAATGGAGAGAAACATCAGCGTAACCTAAAGCTAGTTGCATGGAAGGGTCAATAAAATGTACAAGACTCAAGTAAGATGACTGAGTAAGAAGAATAACAGAAGTTTACTAACATTGGGGGTGAGCAAAGATACTACAACAGAAAGGAACCATTATGAACAGCTGTATATTAATAAGCCTAACAACACAGTAGAAATAAACAAATTAGTCTAAAAATAGAAACGGCCAATTTGTTATTGAAGGTACAGGCAATAGCTATACCATGAGCTGAGCCTTCCTTCTAACAACAAGTAAGGCTGCATACCAGTGAGCTTGGCATTTGTGAGGCAGATGCAGAAGGATCACGAGTTCCAAGCCAGCCTGAGCTACATCTTCTGGGGGACAAGCCTTTAAAAGTTCCCTCTTCCTAAGTGATTATGGGTTGTGTCAAGTTGACAACTGAAGCTGACCATGGTGACAGAATATCTAAAAATAATAAAGTGAAAAGATTGAATTATAAATAAAAAACATTACAAAAATGAAACCTCCAGGCTGAAGAAACTCCATTGGTGAATGCATCTCCTGATCTCAATCTGGGAAATGACACACAAATCCGAAAAAATGTTCTTTCAGGACAGAAGGAGGGGGACATTTTAACTCATTCTATGAAGCCAGATTATATAAGAATGAAATCCTATGATTTGAGCAACACGGAACCAGACAGCATTATAGTTAGTGTAATATGCAGGAAAAAAGGTAGGTAAATGATTGATTCCATGAAGTAGAAAGTAGGCTAGGGCTCACTGGTACAGAAGGGCAGCTGAAAGCCAGAAGATGGGCATCGGAATAACAAGAAGGAGTAAATTCCAGTGTTCCACAGCACAGCAAAGAGACTGTGGTACAAATGCAAATCGATTTACATGAATTTTATTAGAACATAGGAGTTGAGTTTCTCAACAAAAATAAATGACAAGTGTATAAGGGGATGCTAATTACCTCAATTTGATTATTATACACTGTGTATACATTTGAAATTGTAACATGGAACCCTGTAAATGTAGAAGGAGACTGCTCGTTCATTTTACAGCTGCCCAGACCTGAATAACCACACAGAAACTATATTAATTGCAACACTGTTTGGCAAATGGCTTAGGCGTGTTCCTAGCTAGCTCTTGCATCTTAAATTAACCCATTTTTATTAATCTGTGCATCACCATGAGGTTGTGGCCTACCAGTAATATTCCTGTATCTTTCTGCTACAACAGTTACATGGTGTCTCTTTGACTCTGCCTTCTTTCTCCCAGCGTTCAGTTTAGTCTTCCCACCTACCTTTGTTCTGCCCTGTCTTAGGCCAAAGCAGCTTCTTTATTAACTACTAGCAATAAAACATATTCATAGTATACAGAGAAGAATCCCACATCATCTAAATACATGCAATTATGTTTTATGGAAAAAAAGAAACTGTTGTAGATTTAGTTCAGTTGGTAGCATGTTTATCTACCATACATGTGCCCTGGGTTGGATGGCCAGAACCACATAAGCTGGGCAGGGCGCAATATGCTTATATTCCTAGTACTCAGGAGATGGAGGAAGGAGGATCAGAAGTTCCTTGGCTACACAGTGAGTTTGAGGCTAGCCCATGACATTTGAGACCCTAGCAAAGAAAGAAAATAATATTGTCTTAGTAGGGAGAAGATAAAAATTTTACTAAATTCAACACTCATTTACAATTAAATCTCCCAGTCACCTAGAAATAAAAGGGAACTTATAAACATGGGAAAAGCCTTTGATTACACAACCAAAGCAACCACCTTCCAGCTACCACCTTAAGGACAGACTTACTGTTTTCGGGCTGCAAAGAGACAGGGTTGCTTGCTTTTACTGTTCCTACTATTAGAACAGTAAGGCAAGAAAAAGAGACAAAAGATTCTCAAATAGAAAAGGTAAAACCACTTTTACTTATGGACAACAGGATTATTCATGAAGAAATCCTCTAAAGAATCTCTAGTAGAGCATGTGAGCCTAAGAAGAAAGCTTAGCAGGTTCACAGGAGAGGAAATCAACTATGAAATCAATTACTTCTCATATTTTAAGAGAGGATACTTGAAAATAAAATTCAGAAGTATCACCATAAAATCAAAAATGTAAAATATATAGAGGTAAATCCCACAAAACACATCCAAGGATTGCACAGCATGAAAACCTCACTTAGGGAAACTGAGGAAGACTCCAGTACAGGAGTGCAGACTCGCATGCTTATAGTTTGGAAACCCAACTGTTGGCTTTCTTTTAATATTCTTCAACTCTGGAGATTTACTGTGCTTCCAACTATAATACCACTCAGCCATTTATAGAAACCAGAAAGAGAATTCTAAAATGTAAAACATCTAGAATGGTCAGTTGTTTTTTTTTTTTGCGAGTCTCCATGGTTTTAAGTCTTACCATAGTGTTATTGCCATCTAGAAATGTGTTTGAATGGGAAGAGAGAAATGGTGATAAATCACAGTACAGATTCCCGATGTTAGCCTGGACCCTTACCTGACAGCAAGCACAAACACGTGTTCAGAATAGTTTAAAAGCAAGAATGCAGCACCTGAAGCTTAAGACATCTGTGGGAAACTTCACGACTGGGGTTAAACCAGTATTTCTTAGGACATTCCAGGAGTGGGGGCATGTGCCTTCAGGTGGACTTTTGTGAGTTCGAGGTCAGCCTAGTCTACATAGTGAATTTCAGGGCAGGTAGTGATACACAGAGAGACTCTGACTCAAAATAAATATTTCTTATGCTGTAAAATTATGAACCAAGTTATGAACAAAGATATTTTTAAATTCTACTTTATTTAAAATGTATATTCTTTCCTCAAATGTCACAATTCTGAAAATGCATATATAAGGCACAGATTTAAACATATTTTCTAAAACATATAACTCATCATGAACTTATACTACAATATATTGTGATATTTTGATTACATTATGACAATAAAGTTTGATTTGAATCAGAGGATAGAGGTAGCCACCGGCAGACCAAAATTAACCATAGAGGTTTTAGAGGACTGAGGACAGATAGAGAGACAGGAAGTTGTAAGGTAGATGGAAGAATGGAAAAGATAGGTGGTCACTGGTCTCCACTGCTTCTCTGATTATTCAGGTTCTTAACCCATATCTGTAATTTCTGATTTTTTATCGATAAAAAATAACTAGACAACACATCAATATATAAGTAATCCTTATGAAGCATTATAAACAGGTAAAATATTTGACAGCCAATTCATTAAATGAGTCTGAGAAATTCAAATAAATATTGGCTATTCTACTCTCTCTTCATTAAGGGAATTAAAGTCCCATGAGAATGGCTGAAGTTGAAAATATAGTGCAAATAGATTGCTCATGTAGTACTAATGGAAGGTGACATGACCACCTTGGAAGGACTGCCACATTCGCTTGTACAATTTATAAAGTTACCTTAGAATGCGACAATTCTACTTCTGAATTTTAAGAGATTAAAAACTAGCTCCTCATTCAGATGTACCCAATATTTAGCTGCATTCATTCACTTTAGTTTATATATGTTTAGTACATTGATTAATAGACTTATATTCATACCTGTCATTATTTGTTTTCTAAATATTTGATTTTTTTCTATTTTTATGATCTTATTAAGCATTAATAAATACATGTGATCACTATTAATCCCTTTTTTATGTTTTAATTATTTCCTTACAGTTTATTCTGGGATCTGAATTATTTGCTTTTTTGTTAATGCTGTTTTGATTTTTCCAGACAGGTTTTTTTTTTTCTGTGCAGCCTTGGCTGCTCTGGAACCATTTCTGTAGACCAGGCTGGCCTTTAACTCATAGAGATCCACCTGCCTCTGCCTTTCAAGTGCTGGGATTAAAGGTGCGTACCACTACCACTTGGTCCCAGGGTTTGCACTATTAAACTTAGCTTTTTATGCAATCTACTTAGTTTTAATACTGATTAAATTCCACTTTTACATCAATACATCTTTGTTTGCTCCTACTCTGTATTAGTATTCTTATATCTCTCCAGAGAAATCTATAAATGCATCTTAAACACATATATATAATTAACACAATATGGCATTATATAAACAAATGTAGAAATATAAATGCTATAATGTTCAATTAATATTTTCTATACTTTTATAGAAATTAAGAAAAAAATCTTAAAGTCTTAAATTTCTGTATGTTAAAACTTTTCGCTAGGCAGTGGTAACATATGCCTTTAATCGCAGCGCTCGGGATGCAGAGACAGGTGGATCTCTGGGAGTTCGAGGCCAGCCTGGTCTACAGAACAAGTTTCAGGACAGGCTCCAAAGCTACAGAGAAATCCCTGTTTCTGAAATAAAGAAAAAAGAAAACACAATAATAACAAAATAGAAGGCCAAACCAAAACTTTTCATTTCCTCTTTTGAATGCACATTTCAGCTGATGCCAATTATTTTAGAACAAAAATACTTTTTTATTGATGTTACTTTCTTGACTTGGCATACAAAGTTTTATTACAGCATTTTCATACATACTTTGTATGTTCATTTCCTCATCTTCCTTCCCCCATTCCCCTACCCCTTCCCCCCTTCCTGCTGGGTATTTCTCTCCCCACAACAGAACCCTTCTGCTTTCATGTCATGTGTGTTCTCCTGAGCCTCCACATTCTGCTTTTAGAATGCTATCTGCTATCACACCCACACATAAACATTAAAGTCTATGATCTGCATGAGAGCTAGTACCACGTGCCATATCTGTCTCTCTGTGTCTGGCTTACTTTACTTAACATAATTACTTTCAGGTCTATCAGTGTTCCTATAGATGCCATTTCATATTTCTTTATGGTTGAACAAAATCCCACTATGTATATCTAACACATTTTGTTTACTATTCTTCTGTTGATGGACCTCTTAGACTGGCTGATTCCATATCTTAGCTATTCTCAATAGTGCAGGGAAAAAGTCATGGCTATGCAGCATTGTGTGGTCAGACTCAATTCTCTGAGTACATTCCTAGGCGTGGTGTAGCTCCATCTTATAGTAGTTTTACTTTTGGCTTAATGAGGCGTCTCCATGGTGATGCCCATAAGGGCTGCTCCGTTTCTATCTTACCAGCAGTGACATGTTTTCCCCTTGCTCCGCACCCTGGCCAGTAGGTGCGTCCTTTTTTTCTCTTGATGCTGTTCATTCTGACAGGTGACATGGAATCCCAAAGTAGCTGTAATTTTCAATTTTATGATGGTTACAGCTGTTGAACACTTTTCACCTATTTATTGGTCATTTGCTTTTTTTCCTTCTGAGAACCGTTTATTCAGTTCAATAGCCCATTCGTTGATCAGAAGCTCTGGCGTTTCTTTGCTGGGTGAGCTCTATTTGAATAGGTCTTTATTTACTCTAGACATCAGCTATCAAGCACAGCTGACAAAGGTTTTTTCTCCCATTCTATAGGCTTTCTCTCTATCATGCTGACAATTTCTTTTACTACACAGAAGCTTTTCTGTTATTATTTTGTTTTTAATATCATGTAATCTCATTTGTCAACTCATTTCCTGAGCTACTGAAGTCATTTTCAGAAAATTCCCACCTATGTCTGTATCTTGAAGTGTTTCTCTTAACAGGTTCATCATTTTAGGCCTGATATTAAGTCCCCTTCTGAATTGATTTTGTTCAAGGTGAGAGATAAGGTTTGAATTTCAGCCCTCTGAATGTAAAGATCCAGTTTCCCAGCACCACGTGTTGAGGCTGTCTGTTTTCCCAGTGTTTGTTTTTCAAACCCACCCTGAAGAGGATGACTTCCTTTGGATGTGGGCAGTACCAGTTCATGGGCTGGGGTCCCAGACTGAAAGAAAGGGCTCCTGATTCTGGACACAGTGTGGCACAAGTGACCAGCTGCCTCACGCTTCTGTCGAGGTTTCTCAGGTAGCATGGACTGTATTCTCAAACTGAGAACCAAAATAATTCCTAATTTCTTAAATTGCCTTTGTCAAGTATTTTGTCAAAGTCATGAGAGAAGTAACTAGGAAAACACCTGTTTTGAAAATGAGGTGACTCTTGCTCTGGGGCTTTAGTTCCAGGCCCCTGCTTCATTCCATTGTTCTGTATGTGTTTCCATGGCGACACCAAGCTCTTTGTCACTACAGCCTCACAGTACAGTTTGAGGGCAGCTACTGTGACACCTTCAGCACTGTTGCTTCGGCTATTCAGGGTCTTTTATGTTTTCACATGAATTTAGGGCTTGAGTTTAGTTTTCATAAGAATTTCATTGGAACTTTGGTGGGAATTATGTGGAACCTGCAGACCACTTTCAGTAATATGTTGTTTTCTTTACATTTAGTCTTCCTATCTATGAGCAAGGAGGAGACCAAAATATTTTCTTCTATTTTTTAGTTTGTGTTTTTGTCTGCTTGTATGTTTGTGTGCCACCGGCGTGCCTGGTTCCCCTGGAGGCATTGGGACTGGAGTTACAGACAGTTGTGAATTGCCATGTTGGTGCCAGGAATCAAGCCTGGGCCCTCTACAGAAGTAGCCAGAGCTCTCAACTACTGAGCCATCTTTCCAGCCCCACAAACACTTTCATACTGCTTCTTACCAAAAGTATCTGTGAAAATATTTTAACAAAGTTTCCTTTTTAGAACAGTTTCAGCCTTTCACATGCACCCTGTCCTCCCTCCAACGCCCCTGGCATTAACATTGTGAGTTAGAATGACCTGCTTATTAAAATCCATGAACCAATCCATGACTCTTAGTATCAGTTGAAACCCATAGTCCATGTCCAGGTGTACTCTCTGTGTTGTGCAGGTCTGTGCAGTTTGACACTGCATAATGTCATGGATCTACACCAGAGAACAAGGCAAAACATGCCCCTGTTCTAAAAGCCTCCATGCTACACTCATTTTCTTCTCCCCTTTCTCCTACCTGGAAACCACTAAACTTGCTAGCATGCTCCTGTTTTATACACTATAGAGTGGTTTTTACTCTCTATCCTACATAGCTTTTTACACTGTCTTTTTCTGCTGGGCATTGTAATATATGCCTATAATTACAGCACTTAAGAGCCTGAGGCAGGAGGACTGCCATGAGTTCGAAGACAGCCTGGACTATAAAGTGAGATTCTGTCTCAAAATAACTGAAACAAACCCAACACACACACACACACACACACACACACACACACACACACACACCCTTACCCCTTTCATCTTTCACATTGCAATATACATTTAGGTTTCCTTCATGTCTTTCTATATCTTGACAGTTATTTCTTTTTAACTTAACATTGAATAATACCTCAATATATGGTCACAATGTAGTATTTTAAATTGCTTTTACTGAGCTGTATATACAATGTAGATTTTTTTTATCTGTTTATCTATTAAAGGACATCTTGATTCTTCCCGATTTTTGACGGCTTTGAAGAAAGCTCTATAAACCCATAGGCAGGTTTTTACATGGACACACGTCACCTGTCCGGTTGGGAAAGGACTGTGGAGTGTGAGTGCCACCCTGCACGGTGTTTACCTTTGTGAAGAATAGCTGAGCCTCCTTCAGAAGTGGCTCTCTTTTTGTGTTCACTCCAACAGTGAATGAATTTCTGCCACATCCCCTTTCTGCTATTTCTTATTCTTGTTAGTGCCCTGAATCTGAGGCATTTTAGTAGGTATAGAGTAATTTCTCGTTTTGATTTGCAATTTCCTCCTGAGAAATGTGAGCTTCATATGTTTATTTTACCATGCATGCATCCTCTTTGAAGAGGTGTTGGCTTAGATCTTTTTAACCCATTTTAAACAAGTGTTTTTATTTACATGCTCTCTCTCTCTCTCTCTCTCTCTCTCTCTGTGTGTGTGTGTGTGTGTGTGTGTGAATGCTACATGTGTGTACATGCCCACAGAGGACAGAAGAGGGCATCAGATCCTCTGGAGCTGGAGTTAGAGGCAGCTTTGAGCCACCAATGGGGTTACTGGGAATTGTACTCTAGTCATCTGGAAGAGAAGCAAGTGCTCTTAACCCCTGAGCCATCTCGTCAGCCTTATTCTCATTTTAAATCAGGGTGGTTGTTTTGCTTTTGCTGAGTTTTAAACTAGCTCCTTATTTCTTTCCTCCCTTCCTTCCTCCCTCCCTCCATCCCTCTCTCCTTCTTTTCCTTTCCTTCTTTCTTTCTTTTTCTATCTTCTATAAATAATGATTTATCCTGGATGTGGGGCTATGGTGGCACAGTTGGATAGAATAAGATTCTGGGTATTAGATAATATACACTCACAGTGGCAGAGTCAGGCAGAGAGTTGGAGCCAGTTGTCCTGGTGTCAGGCTTTAAGAGTTCTTGGGTATGGTTGGGGGGGACCTCATGGAGGGATAGATGTTAGCCAGACAGGAAGTTTCAGTGAGTATGTTTTTTTTTTTCCTACCATGGCTCAGACTTGCCCCCAAAGCCAGGTCCTATCAGGCTAGGGAAGAAGGACAGGTAGCTGAGCAACTTCTCAAGAGCTGCGACAGGTTGGGGCACTGTCTCTTGGGTCTGTGTCTTTACTCTAGCCAGAAAGGAAGGGCTGGCCCAGCCCAGTAGAACAAGTGAGTGAAAGGAAAGGGGGTAGCCCATGCTGGGTGTCTCCAGCTGGCATCTTCATCTCATTTCTAAGTATCTCCCTGACTGTCCATACTGTGCATCATCTGACTTTGTTCCTCCCCTGCAGGTCATTTGCGGGTTTTTTTTTTTTTTCTGAGCATCTCCCTATTTGGTTCAAAAATCAGTCTGCACCTGTAGAAAGGAATTTCAATATCTAAATATTTAGTCTCCTTCCATCCCTGAAATCCCAGTATTAAGGGAGTAAAGGCACAAGGATTGTGAGTTTGAAGCTGGCTTGAGTTAGGGAGAGAATGCAGGCCAGCCTGGACCACATAGTGAGGCCTTGTCTCAAAATAAAAAACAAACAAAAGATTAAACTAAATATCACGTCCCCATCTTTCTAGTTGTTAGTACCTCTCTATGTCCCAAATCACCCAGGCTCTAGGGTCGCATTCCAGAGTTTTCTAAACTAGAGAGATTTAGATTAGCACTCATGAAGTACTCTTTCTTTGTTTGATATGTGAATCTTCCTCAGTTAAATGTCTTCCATTATTTTCTCCTAGTATGCGGTCTATCATTTCATCCTCTTGACAGTCTTTTATAGACCAGAAATCTTTAACAGTAATGAGATCTGATTGGTAGTTTTCTATTCTTCCATGATTTTTGCTTATAATCATATCTTATATGATTTTAATTTCTTAAGATTGACTATTAAATGATTAAAACTTTTTTAATGTTGTCTTCTAGCAGTTTTATAGTTTGGGGTTTTACATGTAGTTCTAAGTTCCATTTTGAGTTAATTTTGTAAGAAGTTTAAGGTCTCTGTATAAGATTGTGCGCATGCGTGTGCGTGCGTGTGTGTGTGTGTGTGTGTGTGTGTGTGTGTGTGTGAGTGCGTGCGTGTGTGCGTGCGTGCGTGCGTGTGTGTCTGGATGCTAAAAGGACTAGCTGTCTTCTCACCGAGCCACCTGTGTTCTGCTGACAAAATCCAGTTGGTCCTACTTGGACAGTTTCATGCTACCCATTCCCTCCTGCAGGTCAGCCGTTCTCCCACCAGTCCACGGTCTTTTCACCAAAGCGTCACAGGAAGTGCCATAGCGTCACAGGAAGTGCCAAAGCCATCAAAGCTGAGCAGGTCTCGCCCTTTCCCCCACATTTGTTTTGTTAGTTCCAGGGTCTTCTGTAAACGTGATAATCAATTTGTCAATCACCACTAAATGCCTGTTGGGATTCTGGCTGTGAGTGCATTAAATCTGTGAATAAACTTGGGAGAGGCTGTTGCCCTGTCACTATTGAGGCTCCAGTCCATGAACACGGTATTGCTCTTTGCGTACTCAGAGCAGTTTCTCCTTATACACATTAGGATTTATGGCTGAAGTATTACTGTTTTTGTGTTAATATGATGTGTATTCTTCATGATAAAATAAAATTATTTATTGCTGGCATTATCAGTAAATAATTGACTTCTCTGTATTAAGCTTGAATTTGTTTATACTTTCATTCAATATTTGGTATGCATTCTTTATTGGAACTATCTACAAAGATGATTGATTTTTTAGTGCAGTTTCTGTTCTTCTATTAACAAATCTTTGTGATTGGTTCATTCCTCCTTATGTAGTCTTTTAATTCATTATACATTTTCATTGAATTAGGGAACATAATTCTAACAGGAGAATTGATGTTCTAAATATCTGACCCCATCTGAGAGTCAGCTGGTATTGACCACTTTTTCTCCTTGAACATCAGCATGGATGGGGTATGCTTTTCTGGTTTTGTTTTGCATTTTTGTAGTCTTTTGCTGAAAACTGGTATATTTCATAATATAATGTTTCAGTTATGAACTAGGTCCTTGTAAAAAAAATTGTTGGAATTCATCTGCACAAACTCTCTTCCGTTTTGTGCAGCTACTAAAGTCTGTGTTCAACTTTTGTGTCTTAAATTATGCTTCCAACCTGGTTTTCTATGTGATCACTGCTGTGACAGTTGGCTCAGTGGTCAAGCAATGCCTGGGCAGAGTATATCCTCAAACACCTCAAGCTGCGGTGCTTCCGCCTTCTGTGCACTTGCTGGGGAGCGTGGCCAAGTGTTTTCATTCATAGCTTGGTTTGGAGGTTTCTACCTTAGGTCATTCTGGTACAGACAGACTGTTTTCTAGAAGTCTCTCTATTCAAAGCTTTCTTCTTGTCCTTGCTTGTCCGGTGCTTATGGAAAGAGGACCATGCCTTAAGCTGCAGACCAGCTTGCTTCACATGCCCTTTTGTTGCTTTATTGACAAGACTATTCGTGTGGCTTTCACCTCGTCCTTCATCAAGCTAGCTGCTCCTGACTGCTAAGCACCTCCTTGAAACAGTCAGCTCCACTCTTGTGGGAAACAGTGACAACCAAACTGCTGCTCATTGCAAGGCAATGGGATTGACCCCAGGAATGAAAGTGACTATCCCATGATCACACACATGGCCCTAGTTAAACTCAGTGAGCAGACATGAGTTTGAGAATGGATTTCATAGAAGAGAGGTCCGTCAGCGTCAGAAGGGATGTGGGAGCGGATGGCAGGCAAGAGTGGCCAGTACCCATTATGTACATATGAAAGTGTCAATAGCAAATTTAATTAAAAATAGTAAAGAATTGATGGAACATCCTGAGAAGTTCAAGCCTTTATCTTTGAGAATTAAAAGCTATACAGTTTTTGCTTTGTTTTTCCAAGCAAACAGGCAGAAAACATTTTCTAACACTCCTTCCACAATAGGGCGACTTCAGTGTAGGCTCTGGGCTGAAGACGGGGGTGGAAGTCATGTTGCTGTTTTCAGACTGCAAATGTCCCTGATTGTCTCTTTGGCCACAAAAATGACACAAGTCCTAAGATCGAAAAAACTATAAAGAATCCCAAAGGACCGCCCAAACATGATCCAACTTTTATACCAGCAGTAAACCCCTCTTTCCTGTTTTACATTACTGGTTTCTTCAGGTTGGTTATTAGAACAGTTAGCTTTCATTCCTGACTAATGACAGCAAAGTCCAAGTGGACTCCCTCACTTAGGAATACAGTTCGGAGAACCTAGAAAATTATACTCTCACCTCTTAAAAGTTTCATTTTGTATCACTTTTTTTGTCTTTTACTCTGCTGGCTTTAGGAATTTCTAAACTGGGACTGGAGAGATGGCTTAGTGGTCAAGAGCACTGGCTGCTCTTCCAGAGGACCTGCATTTGCTCTCCAGTACCCACATGGCGGCTCACAATTGTCTAAAATTCCAGAAGAGCCGCTGCCCTTTATTGGTTTCTGCAGGCACTATATGTAGATGGTGCACAGATACATATGCAGAAAAAGCGCCCATAGAAAAAGAAAAATAAAATAAACCAGCGAACAACAAGAAGCTTCTAAGTAAAAAATAAATGAAGATACTTGGTTCAGGACAACTTTGATAAGTGCTAATGTACGCTATTTCAGGGTTACTATTTATTGTAACAGCGATATTACTACAATAGCGAGTGCTAATACATTCTAGGAACTTCACTCTCATGCTCCCTATGTGCTTTGTTTTGTGGGGCTGGAGGGGACAATCAGTGGCTAAAAGGCTTTGCTGCTCCTCTGAGACCAGTGTTCAGTTTGCACCGCCCACACCACAAGCACCTGGAACTTTCGCTCCAGGGGCTGCCGCTCTCCTTACTTCACCGGAGGTGCCCTCACCTGTGTGCCACGTTCATAGGTAGCTGAAAATAAAACCAAATACCTATTTCTGCTTAATTAAAAACCCCGCATGAGGCGGCACAGGTTGTGACTTTTCGGCAGCCATTCAACATGGTTTTAACGTTGCTTTTAGAAATCTCGACTTCACAAAATGAATTTAACTCCTAGGAAGATACAGAACATTTTTCATGTGTGAAGAGATAACTTGGCCATATTTCACAAACACTTATTTTTGTAAAGTTTTCAGAATCTTTCCTGAGATACTAAAAACACTTTCCCCCAGATTTGAGGTTTCTAAATGAAGCTCATGAGTTAGAGTCTATATTGATCTCATATACCCTTAAGTGGCAAAATGGTACAATTTGTCATGTCCCCATGGCATTGTGGGAAATTCTCTCCACTGCTTGGGCTCTCTGTTTATGCTTTCTAATTTCCTCACGTCACAGGCTAATGACAGAGGAGCTTCCTTTTCAGGTTATTGTTTCCAACAAGCAACTGCATAGAAACAAGCCATTATCTCTGAAGTTGCATCCTGTTCCCTACACTGTTGAAAGCAATGATTTGTTTATTTCAAGCTTCAAATTCTATTTTCTACCTAGAAGACAAATTACATTATGCATGAACATGAGAACACACAGCGTCTCTACACATGGGCCAGTAAAAACCTCCCTGTGCATAGCATACTAAATACGTTGTGAAATTCTACTGACCTCAGTACATGCAAGGGCTTCCTGTTGAAGATCATGTATATAAAGTCACGTGCGCGTGCACACACACACAGACACACACACAGACACACACACACGTGCACAGACACATGCACACGCACTGACAAGAGTAGTCATGGAGCAAAGAGACGTGACCTCACATGAGCAAGGAAAGCAAATGAACAGGCTCAGTTTACATAGAAAGGAGGCCACTCAACTCAGAGGCAAATATTGTCATCTTTTCTGCCTGCTCTCCAGAAAGCACAACTCCCGGCATTTTGTATCTATCAGTCAGTATCGCATCCCATTGTCTCAACTCCTGACGTTGTTAACATAAACACTCATTTCCCTCCACTGCTGGCTTCCTTCCCCCAGCTTCTTCCCATGGCTCCATCTTCCGTCCCACAGGGCAGCTTCCCCAGAGCTTATGGTCAAGGGTCTTTCCTCTTTCTTCCTTCCTTTCTCTGCCTTCCGTGTGAGACCCCTGTGATTCAGAATCAGGCCCCCTAACACCTCAGTATTTCAAACCTGGTCCTCCGCAGAGCAGGTTGTTTCTGAGTTGCATGTCAGAGGATGGGTGGAAGCTACACATAATGTCCGAGAAAGAACCGGGCCGCACAGAGCTGTCGGACATGCGCAGTCCGTCGGCATTAGCCCCGCAGTTACATTTTCAGGCCAAGTAGAAAGACTGAGTCAGTGACTCTCGGAATGCCTGCCTGCAGAGGAGACACACTTCCTAAAAGTTCCAGGTGATATGGCTGACTACTAATCGATACATAGCTTTGTGTCCATTTCTCTTTAAAGATCCCTAACTAACCATGTGTTATTGATTCGTGAACACTGAACTCAGAGCTGAAAGCACTGTAATTTATGTCTCAACAACCACAGGACGCATCACTGCTCCCTTTCACAGAGACGCACCACTGAGGCCTGCTGAGCAGTGCTGCAGTGCTGAAATCGAGCTTCATTTTTATATCATGAAAACATAAAAAAATAGAAAAATGCAGGAAAAGAACAAAAGAAAAATCATGAGACTACATGGACCGTATAAAGGATGTGTGTTTATAGTGCGCTCTGTGTAATTCCAATTTATTGCAGCTCTGTGTGAGCTTTTGAACATCCGCAAAGTCACCATCACCACTGACTTTGAGACTGGAAATATATTTTAGTGAGAATGTGAATTTGTAAATGGAGAATCCAAAGATAATGAAGAACAATATTATTTAAATAATCAGAACATTATGGGGTAAGGATGTAACTGGCGATCAAAAAAGTTTCTTTCATTTTTTTTAAAAGCATGTTCCATCTTAATCCAGATGACATTGAACTTCTCTTAGAGCTCTATTTAAAACTATGACTTTTCTTGTCTCTACAGGATGCTTCTGAATTACAGTTTATCATAACAGGTATTACAGCTTGAAAGCCCTGGCTTTTCTTTAATCACTGGTCTCCAGGGCTGCAACTAAACTCAGCTCATCAGCATTGCGTTTGGGGGAAATCCCTCATTCAAAAGCACAAGGGAGAGTTTTGCCCAGTAATCTTGGAGGAAGAGACTTCTATCTTACCATCAAACAGTGTGGTTTTCTGGGCCTGGGGAATTCCTCTCCCCCCACATCTCCCCATCCTTCCTGCCTTCCCTTTATTCTGTACCACAGTTTTCTGCAGAAAAAGGAAGGTACTTGTTTGACATTTGCTTCCGGGCTGTTCCAGCAGGATCAGGGCAGGACTGTGGCTCACATGAACAGGATTGGAGACGTGGATGTCAGGGGCCTGTGAAGAAACAACCTGGGATTTCAGCGTGTAAGGGTTAACATGGAGCCACAATTCAAGATTTAATTGGGCTTGCTTTTCTCTCTGGGCTTTGTATATAGTGATGTGTGTGTGTGTGTGTGTGTGTGTGTGTGTGTGTATGTGTGTGTGTGTGTGAAAGAGAGGAGAGGGAGAGGGAATGAGGCAGGGAAAGGGAGTGGTCCTCCATGACACACACAACTCATTCGACAAGGACTCACGGCATACGATAACCAGCACAGCTGTCTGTAGACACACCTTGGGTCTTTATGAGACCATGAAACAGAAATCAACTTTCAAAGTGGTTTTCAGGTTGACTTTTGGTTCTGTTAAATGTTAAATCTTCCTTTTTTAAACAACAACAACAAAACAACAAACAAACTCTTTGGACAAATTAAATGTCACCATCAAATTCTCCTTAGTATGGAAATACACCATTAGAAACAGATGCCATTGGGTGGGTAGGGAATAATGGGTTAGAAAAGCTTTCGTTTTGTAGCTGAGTCACCATCGCTACTCTGCCACATCAGCTTTACTTTCAATGAGCAAAATCATCCAAACTGGGGATCCAACGCAGCAGCCACACAGTAAGCACCGAAGAGCAGAGCTGCATCTTCAAGAGGCAAAGAAGCCCACGGCATCCTGGACTGAGCTGAACACTCACTCCTCAGCACAACACCAAGTGGAGTTGCATTTTGGCCTCAATGTAATTGATTTCCTTTGCTTCAAGAGAGACCCATGCCTTATGTGAATCTTGTTTCCACAACACCAACATGGAGAAAGCAGTACTTGCCAGCAGTCTATCCTTTTAGGACACTCAGTGACTCTATGCTTTGCTGAAGACAATTTTCCAGATGAGAACACCCTTCTAACATTCCAGAGGTCTCATATATTGCATGAAGATATATATATATATGGGCAACACTATAATGTCTGGATCTATTATTCTTTTCTACATGGCTTCTTCTTCTCCATACCTTTGCCAAATAGCTTACTCTACTAGAGGCCATGTCTCCACCATTGCACACCAGTTTCTAATTGCACTGGAAATTACATGCCTACAGGAAGTGAATGGAGCTATAACCTCTGGGCTTTACCTTTAAGAAGTGGTTGCTTAATGCTTCATTATTCCTGTATTGGAATCCGGCCTCTTGGTCAGTTGGCACTTCCCATGCCTCCCTCCATCCCCACTTGGAGTTGCTACCCCTGGGAGAGTTCTCATCCAAGGCCAGGAAAATCCCCCAGGCGCCAGAGAAGAGAGGAAGTTAGCAAAGTGCAACTGGTCTTTAAAGCTTCCTTGCTTTTCAGCAAATGTGTTTTCTTCCTGTCACGGAGCTGAGAACATATGCGGCACCTGGCAGATGATTTCTTCGAAGCTTGAAGTTAGGAGAGGGGAAGGCTGACTCACAGCTTCTTCCACGGCATGTGCGAAACCTTTTGAGAAAATTCGGAGGCGGAAGAGCCACAGGATTTTGATGATGCTCTCGATTGCTATTTAATCAGCATTAAAAGCAAGGAGAACCTACTGCCTCTCTCCTTCTGTTTCTGACCTTTACAAACTTAAAAAGAAAGCAACATGGACGGGTGTTAAGTGCCAGAAGAAGGTGGCAGTTTTAGGTAGCTGTGATCTGATCACCTTAAACATCTGATCTCTTAGCATCCTTTGGGTTCAAGTTTTATCTATGACAAGGACAAAGGCTCCGAGGGACCACACAATCATCAACGGGGTACTGACTCTAATCACTGGGTTCCTTACACTAGTAGCTTTTTTTGGAAGTCTCATGCCATTCAGAATTTTTACTAAAATGGAGATACTGTAAGGAATGGAGAGGTAAAACGTGATTCTCATTATCATAATTTATTTCAGGAAGTGGTTCTTTTGCCTGTCATTGCCAAGTATGTGCAGGTGTCACCCACAGACATTGGTTTCTAACCCCATGCAAAGAACACCAGATGAAGCACTTACTTACATACTGTTCTGCACCGGATATCAGTGATTAGGGCTGACTGCCCAGCATGGTCACAGGAACAGGCCACCCACACAGACATACAGGTTCAGTGTTTTGAGAGTTTAGAGAAAGGATTTTACATGCTGCATAAAAACTGCACAGTATCCGACAAGGGTCCTTTCAGATATAATAGTCTTATCAAATATTTACCTTAATGTGCTTTCTTTTTTAAATTTAAAGTTTATTTTATGTGCATGAATGTTTGCCTTCATGTACGTCTGTGTACCATGTGCATACCTGGTACCCATCAAAGCCAGAAGAGGGCATCAGATTTCCTAGGAAAAGAGTTATAGATGGTTATGAGCTGCCATGTGGGTGCTAGGAATTGAGCTTGAGCCCTCTGGAATAGTAGCCAATGCTTTTAACCATGGAGCCATCTCTCCGGCTCCTCTGATGTGGTTTCTTTATCACAGAGTTTAGGACACATTTTCCACAGGAAAACCCGCCTGTAGTATGGCGCAGTTTTACCAGCCACGGTATGCCCAGATGAGCCAGTGCAGTGAGAAACCAGGCACACTGGACTTGGGACCACCTAGTCCAGCCTCAACCATAGCAATCCCAGACTTCTGTAAAGCTCCCAAGCTCAGAAGGGAAAGGGCTCCATCAGTTTCCACAACACAGGCCAGAAACTGCAGCAGAAGCCAGGACTAGACGTGGGCTAAGTGACAGTGACATCTACTTCATTCCAGAGCTCTGTTCCAGTACTGGACTTCCTACTAAATAACAGTGTGACCTTGAGTCAAGCATTTCCACTGTGTGGGGCCCATAGTCCTATGTGTTAGACAGGGCAATGAGTCCCCCTGTGCACAGCTGTGAGGACTAAAGATACCATGTGTCTGTACCGCATGTGACACACAGCCAGACAGGGACAAGAGAGCAGCTGTTATCTTGTGTGTCGTGATTATCCACAATCCTGAGATTTGAAACAGATCTTTTTTTTTTTTTTAATACCTCAGCAAACAAGTTCAAAGTCTTTTTTTTTCAAGTACATTATCTAGTTTGGGGTTAAAAATCCGAATCCCTGTATATGTTCTGCTCTGTTTATCAAAGGCTCCCTCTAATGCCTACTCACCGGTGAGTAAATTACATGGGTTATTCTTCTACATCTGGTTAGTCTTGAACCACATTCCATGTGGCAATGGGTCAATTTCTTTACTCTCTTCTCCCTCCTACCACATTCCATACCCCCAAATGATTCCGGTTTTCACTTGTCTTGAAAGTGACTTTTCATCTGTATTTCACAAAACGTCCTTTAGCTGTGGGTTCTTTGAGCACCCACCAGCCCCAACCGTCAGCAAGGAGAAGGTCTGCTGCTTTCGCCAGAATCCTCCCACAGAGAACAGTGGCTTTGCAATGAACAGCTCATCCAGAAACGGTCGACTCTTTGATCTTTGATACTTGCACAGCTCTGAAGAAAAAGGCATTCCAGCCCCAACCACACACAGAGAGGGATACGCGTTATTTATGGAAGCCCCCTGACTCGGAGCTTAGCCTGGCTCTGTAAAGACTCAAATACACACATCACTTTGACTGGCCAAATTGCTCCAGCCCCTTGCAGTTGTGTCTAATAGGACGAGGGTGGGAGGTGGGGTGTGTGTCTGGTCTTTGGCTTCTCCCTGGGGTGAGAAAGGTAGCTTGGCAGAGGAGTCACAACAATATTTATAAAGACAGGAGAAAATAGAGTCCATATGTGTGCAAAGGGAAATCAGAGTAAATCATGGGGGTGAAGAAGCCTCTTGACTCCGTTTCTGAGGTCTGCCGGCTTCTGGCGGAGTGAAGGGAACCAGCCACAATAGGCTTCAGTATGCAGAGGCCAGGGTTTCCGTGTGGCCTCCTTCTGATCAAGTCAGCCAGCCCTGCAGCTTCTCAGACGAGCTGAAACCGACCCTGGTTCCCTCCCTCCGTTCAGACACTGGTTTGTAAGTCTAATCATTCAGGGAACTTCCTATCCCAGAGCGGAAACTGACCTGGAAGCTGAACTTCTGGCTCCTGCAGATGCTAATGGGCTTGTTAATAGCTTCCTCCCCGTGCTTCGCCAAACTTGATACCTAGGTCCTGCCTACTATCAGGAGTGCTAGCTCTATGGTGTGTCTGACTTTTGGTCCAGGATTCAACAAGGAATGTCCCCCACAGGCTGTTGTTCAAAACTCTTGGTTCCCAGCAGGCAGTGCGGTCTGGGGAGGTTTGGGAAGCCGTAGGAGGTGCACTTGCCTAGAGGAATAGGTCACGGGGCCAGGTTGCTGGGGAGTCTTGTCCCTGGCTCTTTAGCATTTCCCCGTTTCTGAGCACTATGAAGTGAACACGTGCCTTCTGTCATCCATCCTGTTGCCATGATGCTCTGCCCAAGTCCACAAAGCTAAGCTAAGTGGTCAGGAAATAAACCTCGTGGAACTGTCAGTCACCCAAAACGTCACCTCCTTCAAGTTGCTCTCTTAGCGATTTGAGGCCATTATGCAAAAGTAGCTAAGATAAACACTAAATCAACAACCAAGTTAAATAAAAACGATACCATGGTAAGATCTAGTCTCTTTACTACCTTTCTCTGGGTCCAATATATTGAACTGATAGATTTATGGTGAAAACAGGCTGAATAAATATGGCTATGGTGGGAACTAGGGCCATTTCTTATCTAGGTACCCAAGGCCATCCATGCAGATGATTTTGGACAAAGAAAGCATGGTCTTTGAGTATTTTCTTATTCTGTAGGAGATATGAAAGCTTCAAGGTAGAGTCTGAACACCAAGACAGACATATCAATGTCAGTGAAGATGAAATGCATCTTGGAAAATAGCACATCTGCTCATGCCACTGGGAACACAACCAATAAGTAACAGATAAAGCGATATACAGCTGCATTTCGGAAGAAACACGTACGGGAAAGCTGCATGGTTCATCACGCAGGTTCAACATTTTGTTCCCTGGACTCAGGGAAGAACTCTGGAAGTACATTCTACAAATATAGCTTTGTCTCATAATTAATTCAAGCATGCCATGATTAAGTTAAAAAAAAACCACAGGACTTACCTAAGAAGAAAACAGGGTAGGAGAGGAGTCGCCAGATGAGTGGTATAATCCTTTGAGGGTAATTGTTATGGTCTCTGGGCTGTGGTCCCACTTTTGTCTCTGGGATACAGTATAGTCAGCTACACACTTAGGATTCCAGCATTTCCATCTGTTAAATACAAATAATAGTGTAATTGTTTACCCAATAACTGCTATGTGAATTTTAGGATTCCAGTCTGACCGAGAAAAAGGAAGAACAAAGACTAGAAGAACGCTGATCTGTAGAGCAGGACATAATGACATCACACAGACCTCCACACAGCTATTCAGACTTAGGGCCCTTAACTGGCAGTCTCCACCATTTGCTTTTTAACCAAAACATGAGCTAGTTACCACAAGACAAGGCAGACCCACTAAACTAGACCAACCATAGAAACTACAGCACATTTCTATAGTTGAGGGCAAGAGAAAAGGGACAGGTTGATTGGGAGTCAGACAGTACAGAGAGAAGCCCATTCCCCTGTGACTTACTGCCATGCATTGCCCCTCAGAGTGCTCATCACACAGAGAAACTGTGATCCAGGCTAAGTGGGAGATGGCATGAGACTGTGGACGGATTCAGTGACTGGACCACTAGTGATATGACTTGACCAGCACAAAGAACGCAGCCTTAACAGAATTGCCCAGGTTCAGACATTTAAAAATTTTGGCTGAGCATGACAGGCTCATGTGTGTAGGGAGGCGACAGGATCATTGAGAAGCCCCAGAAAACTGAAGCTGACGTTCTGTTCTTTCCCTACCATTGGTAATCTCCCAGCGACTGGAAGCTGTGGTGATTTGGCTGATGGCAGCAGGTTTGGTGCACACGGAACAGGCCAGTTGCTTAGAAGCAGTGTTTTCCCATGGGCATTTGCTGCTATAAATCCCTCTCAGGGTCCAGAAAAACACATTTCAAGTAGAAAGAAATGGTGGATGAGAATATGAAAGTTGCCACTCACCATAATTTAAAATATATTGCAAAATACCGTTGCATTTTGGCTCAAGTTTCTAATAACTAATTCAGATTAGTTATTGTACTAAGTTCAACTAATTAAATTAAACACTAAATTCATATTTAGTCATTTTTTTGAAAAAGTATGACTTTGGAATCAAAAATGGTCCTCTATAGACTATGTCTAAGCCAAGAGAGGTAAATGATTCAGGTGCCAGAAAGCCTGAGGTCTGTGTCTCTGAGCCACTAACCCCTAGCCTTAGCTTCATTATCGATAAAATAAAGCACAGAGATGCTGGAGGGTCAAGAATAAATGCCTCAGCTTTGCCAGTCTACATCATGGTTTCTACTGTCGTTTCTATGAGATTGTATGCATATTCTTTTTTTGCTTGTTTGTTTCTTTTTAAGATGCTTAACTTATCCTTTACAAATGTCCTGTGTGTAGACAGTATGTCGTGATTAGATCCACCCCGAACGCGTTGCTTTGCATATTCTTACCTAATTTGATTCTCTCTTTGACTTCACTGAGTTTTCTATCAGTGTGAGAAAGTACCCGAGATAGTCAGCTTACAAAGAGGAAAGGTTTATATAAGCTTATGGTTTCAGTTTGCGGCTGCCTGCTTTGGCCTTGTGGTAGCATTGTGTGGCATAGTGCGAGAGCATGGCAGAGAACGCCTCTTAACTTCATGGCAACCAGGAAGTAAGAGGGAGAGAAAGGAAAGAGCTGAGCTCCCAATATTTCTTTTAAGGAAACCCACTCCCACAAATATTTAACTTTCCACCACGTCGCAATAAGGCCGCTGGGTGGGAACCAACTTTTAGCATATGAGCCTTGGGAGGACATGCCAGAACCGAATGACAGTAGAGTACCCAGATTCAACAAACTATGTTCTCAGTGAGTCATGGGCCCAGGATATGAAGTTGATCTGGTTTCAAATTCTGGGGTCTTTTCATTTACATATCAGTGTAATCACTGATTATGTCAATGAGTGGTGCTTAATAAAATATTTAAAATATACCTCTTTGTTTCAAATTAGTGTTAGAATAATAGCAATCTATTTCTTGGATATCTTTGTAGGAAAATAAGTGAGGGTGAAATCTGGTGACTCCTGACTGACTGGTGATTGAAAATTACGTATCAAGGGCTAGAGCTTTGCAATCATGAGGACCTGAGTTCAGATCCACAGACCCTACATAAATAAAGCACATCTCTAGCCCTAGTACTCCTGTAATAAGATGGGAGCCAAGGGACAGGAGAATCTCTGGAAGCTTATGGGCCAGTTCATGGGTCATGTGCAGCAGTGAGCATAAGAGACTGTCTCAAACAAGGGGGAGGGCAAGGATGAACAGCCGATGCTGTCTTTTGACTTCCACATGTACATTGTGTCACACAAGAATCACACTCAAACACTTGAACGTTTATTCACAAATGAAAACACAGAAATGTACACACACATACAGAGTTAAAAGGAAAAATACACATCGATCATGAGATTTTCCAGTAAGTATATGATTTTCCAGGCATTGCTTCCTACCCACTGTATTATACAATCCTTGCTGTAACCCCACTGGCTGAGCAATGTTAGGGCCACTTTGCAACTGAGCACACTGAACTCATGAAGATTAAACACATTGTTCAAAGTCACACTGTAAGGGCAGAGCCTGATCTCAAACCCAAATCTCTCAGAAGCTACTGTGTGTTTGTGTTGGCAACAGTTACAGATTATATGCAAGTCTATTGCTCGAGACAAGTTATTCCTAAGCTACTTCTATCTCTTTTTTTCTCTCTGAAGCTCTGTGATCAGCTCTGGCCACTCCCACCACCCATGATTTCACTCAGGCTCTACATGCACCAGTTCTACAGCTCACAGCTCTACCTGCACCCCCACTGGACTGGCCCAACTCCATTTTGTTCCATTTGCTATCCCTTGATGTTATGTTCTCCTTTCCCCCACTTGCTTAAGCCACTGTATGGGAGAAAGGAGAGATCAATATGAAAATGTAGCAGGTGAGAAAGCAGACGAACTGTGTGTACACAGCAGGCATTGTGGAGTAGGACAGGGAAATACATGCTTTAATTATTTTCTTGTTACTGGGACTTATTGGAAAGTAATTAATAATAATAATCCATTGCTTAATTATCTTTATAATGCAATTCTGTAGGTTAATTCTGGAGAATTTGGACTCATTGGAGCACGGAATTGAAGAGCGCAATTATTTCCCAATATTGTTTTTTCCTTTTACACAAATGGGTAACTTCAGTTAGGTTCCTGAAAATGGCCAAGCAGAAGCCCACAAAAGGTTGTGTTATAATGAAAGAATAAGAGCAGGTGCAGTCAGCCTACAGCTAGAAACAAAAAGATTTCATGTTATGTACTTGGTTTTAATTGAAAAATCTTTTTTCTTAAAAAAATTAAAGGGTGCTGAGTTTGTTTAGATACTGTTACTTAGTTTATAACACTGAGGAGGAGAATGTTTACTTGATACGTATTAACAAGCCGACTGAACTCAAATTATTAACGACAAACCAGACAACCTTGAAACAAAAGGACTATGCAACCACCAAGTATGAATGAGTGAATATTTTATTGCAAATTACTGTATTGTCAGGATTATTGCAATATCCTGTGATTCAGAGTGACAAGCTGGCCCTCAGAGGGTTGTCCCATGACAGCAAAATCTTACCGGAATAAGCAATTGTAAAATTCACCTTTATAAAGATTGTATTAGTGTGTATTAATTATACAATTAATGGGCTTCATAATATATTCATTCAAGCTTGGCACATACTTCAGCCATTCATACACTCTTCTTTCTCCTCCTTCCTCTACTCCCTTCTCTTCTCAAAGATTCCCATTTCTACTTTCTTGTCATACGCTTACTTTCCTGGTGGTCACCAGTTTCATCCATTGTCTTGAAACTGACTTAATTTCACTCATCTGTACAGCTGAATAAAACTCTGTCATGAAAAAAGGAA
Organism: Dicrostonyx torquatus; assembly: GCA_028555095.1. Classification (NCBI taxonomy): domain Eukaryota; kingdom Metazoa; phylum Chordata; class Mammalia; order Rodentia; family Cricetidae; genus Dicrostonyx; species Dicrostonyx torquatus. The sequence goes on along the minus strand of JAQHUG010000023.1, from coordinate 7,462,520 downwards.
ATATTTTCTGTATTCTATGCATCTATTGGTGGGCAGCTAAGCTCATCTATTTTATAATGTAATCTTTGCTGACCCATTGACTGCTGATCCAATTTTCTCCTTTGAGGAGTATAACTTTGTTCCACAAAACTGATAGAAATACAAGAACAAAACACAATAATTTTCTCAAGTGTGAAATAATGAGTAATATTCACAGTAAAAGAAATGCTATTTAAGATTTGGGTGTGGTAATAATCCCAGGCTGGAGGATCAGGAGTTCAAGATCATCCTCAGCTACATAGTGAGTTTGAGGTCAGTCTTGAGCTCATGAGATACTATTTTTAGGAAAACAAACCAACCAAATACCACCAACCACCCAAATTGTTTAAAAAGAATAAAAATGAGAGGATTTTAAAACATAGTTACTACTAAATAAATCACTTTAGGCTTTTGCTGGGCATTGTCGGTTTGATGGAGGCCAAGAGGGAGTTCAGAACTGGCAGTGTTGCAGGTCCCCCATCTTTAGATAGAGCATCAAGTCGTTCCACTAGGGAGGGCTGGAGCAGCAAGAACACTCAAACGTAGCAGGTGGGGAAGCTCTCTTCCTTAGTTGGACAGTATGCCTCCCTGGCCAGAAGTGGTGCAGTCTAGAAAAGCATGTGACCCCGAGCTCATCTGTGCTGAGTTCCAGGGACAAGTGAGATTAAGAATGACATGGGGAACAATGTGAGTGACTTTGGGACTGACTCAAGGTCATTGGGAGAAGTACCAAGGACCATAGTTGGAAGGGCTAACATCCCAAATATGCTCACCTCTGCATCTTCCACCATGCAGAAATTAATGTCTACTGCCTTGAAAGGACCATGAAAACCCCCTTAATTTACAGTTTTGGCTTGTTTAGCAGGCTCCTCATCTTCATTGTCCAGTGTCTGAAAAATCTCTACATAGCTTTGAGGGCCTCGGAGCAGTAGGTTTTTTTCTGCAGAGCCTAGCTAATTCCCCTTTGCTAAAGAACAGCGAATGTAGTGGCTACGCTTGTCTGTCTGTGACAACCAGATCTGAATTCAGACATCAACTGTCTGGGCTAACTTTAGCTGTCAACTTGACACAGCACAGAGTCAACAAAGGGAGTCTCAACTGGGGGATTTTCCAGGTCAGCTTGGCCTGAGGCCATGTCTGTAAGAGATTGTCTTGATTGATGATTGATGTGAGAGGTCCCAGCTCACTGTGGGCAGCAATGTCCCTCTACACAGGACTCTAGGCTATGTAAGAAAGCTAACAGAGCATGAGTCAATGGGCAAGCCAGAAAGCAGGCAAGGAAGCAGCTATCCTTCATGGTTTTTGCTCAGACTTCCTCCAGACTTATACTGTTGCCTAGAAACACAGACTGAACCAAACACCTTCCTCCCCGAAATTACTATTGGTCAGAGTGGTTTATCACAGCAACAACGGAATTAGAACATCATCCTGACATCGATCAACTTGTGTTTCTTCCCTCTAGGAGCTTTGCTCCAGGACAAACAGCCTTCACCCTGTCCTTCAGGACCCTTGTATTTAGACAACCACTCTATCCAGATCTGAGCACGGCCACAGTCTTCACCCTGACCTTCAGGTCCCTCGTATTTAGACTACCACTGTATCCAGGTCTGAGCAAGTCAGTTGAGTGATCAAAGAATCTGTTTCGTCATCTGCAACGTGGAACTGATAATGAAGACCATGACAATGCACCCTGCCATTTAGTTGTCTTGCTCACTAAATTTAGTTGTCTTGCTCATGGTAAACTAAATGAGTCTAAATGACAGAATCTATTCACATCACTTATAACATACCCTGCACTACCAAAGCACTTGCCCCTAGAATATGAGCTCTTTTGGTGGGATCTGTTTTGTAGTCACTTTTTTTTCCCGTACCAAAAGCAAAATTGTTATATAGTTAAATCATCCATTCAACAAGGCTTCACTGAATGGCTTCTCTCTGACAGACCTTATTATGCTAAGCATACCAAACATATAAGTGAACAGGGGCTAAAAAACAGAACAGTTTAAAAGCATTGTAAATAACTCCATTTTTTACACAGAGATGACTGGTAACAATTATATTTTATAAACTAACCTATATTACTTAAATTATAAATAAGGTAAAGTTTTAATTCAAATATTTTTGCAGTGTCATACTCTAGCCTTCTGGTGTATGGGAGTTAGCTGAGCTCCCAGAACACCACATAGCATCTGTAAAACCATTCAGGTTGGTTGTTATTGTCAACTAGACACAACCTAGAGTCACCTGGAAAGAAGGAACCTCAGTTGGGCAATTGCCCAGATAAGATTAGCCTGAGGCCAACTCTGTGAGAGATTGTCTTCTTTGACAATCAATGTGCCCAACCCACTATAGGCAGCACCATTCCTAGGTGGTTCTGGGCTGAGCAGGAGCAGACACCAAGCCAGCAGGCAGAGTTCCTCTCAATGACACCTTTCTTTAGTGATGGACTGTAATCAGGAAATATAAGCCAAATAAACTCTGTTCTCTTCAAGTTGCTTTAGGATAGAGCAGTGGTTCTCAACTAGAGGGCATGACCCCCTTGGGGGTCAAATGGCCCTTTCATGCGAGTCACATACCAGATACCCTGCATATCAGATATTTACATTATGATTCATAACAGTAACAAAATTGCAGTTATGAAGTAGCAATGAAAATAATCTTATGGTTGGGGTCTCCACAGCATGAGGAACTGTGTTAAGGGTCGCAGCGTTTGGAAGGCTGAGAACCACTGGGTTAGAGTGCTGTATCATAGCAGCAGACCGTAAACTAGAACAGACGCCAACCTGCACGCTCCATCCCTTGACACTTGCCATTAAATGTACAATGTGATAGCGCTAATTGTGAGCTGGACAGAAGCTAGAGTCAACTGGGAAACAGGCCTCTGAGCACTCCTGGGGTGTGTGTGTGTGTGTGTGTGTGTGTGTGTGTGTGTGTTATGTTGATTCTGCTAATTAAGGTGGGAAGACCCGCCCACTGTGGAAGGCACCAGTCCTTGACTGGGGTCCTGGATTGTACAGGAGAAAGGTAACTGGGCAGCAGCATGCTCTTCCTGCTCCTGTCTTCTGACTGTGGCCAGGATGGGGCCGGCCACTTGAAGCTCTTGCTGCCCTGACTTGGCCTGTGTGGGGGACAGTGTCCTGAACTGTGAGCAACGTAAACCCCTTCTCCATGAAGTTCCTTTCCTCAGATAGTCTCATCACAGAGACAGGAAAAATGACTAGGACATGTGCTTTTACTGAGCTGAGTTTTAAAAATGCAAACCACTAGAGATTATTAGAAGATCTTAACCATGCTTACAGCAATGCCGTGAGCTCTGCAGTAATCTTAATAAGTCAACAGAGAGCACATGAATTTTCATTACAGGGTATTCATCCCCCTCTATAATGAATATGGGGGTGGCTCCATCATTCAAAATTACTTGCCGTTAGTGGGAAATTCTCTCCGTTGTTAGAGAGAGACCTACAACGGCCTCCCCCAGTCAGAGGAAGCTGAGAGGGTGTAACTCTGTTTTCTTCCCTGTCCCACACATGGCTGCTCAGCCTCTTTGGTGGGCAGCATCCAGATAGCTAGCCTGGCTCTACTCTAAATACCAAGGGAATGATGCAAAGACTTGGGGACTGAAGTGGTGGCAACAATGTGAGAGTGTCCTGTAGTGATGGGCAGCCGAGGAAAGTGCTCTGCCCGCACTGTACCTGCTCCTTTATTGTCACAGCCAGTTCTGCTGGTCACCCAAGGCTATGCTCAGTCATGGACAATCTGTGAGTCCACAGTCTCCTAGGCCAAGACAGCTACTTTTTCTCAAAATTAGGAACACTACCTGCAGCAAGCACAGCTTTCACCCTGTTCTCTGCGTCTTCCCTAGAAATCAAAGCGGTGGAGTGCACACATCAGTTACCATCAAGGACAAGTGCCAGCGGGCATCCCACTCCTCCCGCACCCTCATTTTAAGATGCTGCACAGTGTTTCTTTCTCAGTTGCTCAGCATTCGTGGGCAGGAGGAATAGATGGTTATTTTGGTGAGGGAGCTAGTCTCAGATATATGAATCTAAAACTATCCCAAGGAAAGAAGAAGTTCAGTTTGGAATCTTAGAAAAAAAGCATCTAAATATACTGGTATACTGTGACTTCATCATCTCCTCCCTGTCTGCTTGGAAATATTTCCAGTGTTAAACAAAGAACCGTAGCCAAACGGTAACCCTGGAACTTACATTCAGCTTCCAGTTGCTTAAAGAAAATCGTTCACCTTTCTTCCTCAGACCTTCCTAACCATCTTTCTATGCTTCTGTCATTGCTCACATAATAAAAGTATATTTTCAATGTAATGCAAAGCTCTCTGCGTACTGCTAGCTCTTGGTTGGTTTGCATGCAAAAGGTGAAACCATCAGCAAGACCTGCTAACTAATTCCCCCTTGTAATTTGGAATGAAATCCCATGCAGAGGGTCTTAGGAAGCTAAGAAGTGTAGCTACCCGGCATGGTTGGAGGGCCGGGGATGTGAGGAAATCCCTGCATATTACCCCAAGGCACGGCTTCCTCTTTCTGGGGCCTCACACCTCTCTAGCATGCAGAGAATCATTCCAGGAACAGGTAACAATGTTGGCCTCTACCAACCTTCCACATGTTTACATGGGGACTAGGCTCCAGGAAAAGGCAGGGGAGGAAAGGGGCTCTCAAAACAGGTTCTTTGGGGAAAACACACATGACCACAGACACCAAAAGTTTAAAGGTCAAAGAATGGATAAGGAAAATGTGGTACACTTACACAGCAGAAAAAAATAATGACATTGTGAATTTTGCAGGCAAATGGATAGCGCTAGAAAACATTTTGAGTAAGGCAACCCAGACACAGAAAGACAATTATCACATGTACTCACTCATAAGTGGTTTTTAAACATAAAGCAAAGAAAACCAGCCTACAAATCACAACCCCAAAGAACTTAGACAACAATGAGGACCCTAAGAGAGACTTACATAGATCTAATCTACATGGGAAGTAGAAAAAGACAAGATCTTCTGAGTAAATTGAGAGCAGGGGGAGGTGAGAGGCAGGGAGGGGAGCAGAGAGAAAAATGTAGAGCTCAATAAAAATCAATAAAAAATGTATTAAAAAGTTTTAAAGGCTGGATAATCTCCTGGATTTCTTTTCTATACCAACACTTGATTTTATTGAATTACATTTTGAGAAGTTAAGGTAATTCAAAAGATAGGGTCAGACCATAAGGTATATGAGAGCCAGATAGATCATAGAAGATAAAGATTCCAGGTAAAGAACTTATTTTGGTGTAGGAGGGATCTTCTGTATTTTGTATCGCTTTCATTGGTTAAATAAAGAGACTGCTTTGGCTTTTTGATAGGACAGCCCTTAGGTGGGCAGAGTAGACAAAACAGAAGGCTGGGAAGAAAGGAAGTGTGGCAGATGCCATGATGCTCCAGCCTGAGATGGACACTGATTAGAGTCAAGCCGGTAAGCCACAACACATTGTGATACCCAGATTACTAAATATGGGTTAGACTAATATGTATAAGAGGCTAGAACTAACGGCCAGGCAGTATTTTCATGTGGTTATTTCGGGGAATGCGGCCAGGAGCTGGGAGCCGGGTGCCGGGCACACAACCCGCACCCCTTATTATAACAGTTTTTGAAGACTCTGTTGTACAGAAGTCCCTCCTCTTTCTGGATTGTCTTCTGAAATGTAAATGAATTCACTCATATTTGAAAGAGAAAAAGGAAAAACGGAAGATAAACTAGAAATCATTAAAATCACATTCCATGGCTATTGGTATGGACAGGTACCAGAAGAAAAGGGAGAGGCTGGCTTCAGAAAAGAAAGTGATCCTGTCCCCCTCTCTTCTGGCTTCAGGGAACAATGAACACTGGCAGCAAAGGGTCCCAACTGAGGAACCATTCCAGGTAGGAGCCTGCTGCTGCTCTTCCCACATCCCTCACTATTGGGAGTATAAAAAAAGGTTGAAAGAAAAATGGGCCCCCAAAATATAGCCCTAGGAGGAAGACATGGCTGTGGGTGACCAAAGCTTTACCTCCTTCTGTATGTGAAACGCCACCAAAATGCCATCAGCCAAGAGATTGAAACTGCTAAGTTTGTGTATCTTGAATTCACTGTAAAAAGTACATCTATCTGGATTGGACTGGGGAAAAGCGATGATATGGCAGAGGTGGTCTCAGTTAGCAGATGTCTCCCTGCAGCCAACCAGACTGTGCCTCTCCTTGTTACTACCTCCCACAAATGATTTTTGCAATAAAAATAAACTCCCACAACAAATTAATTACACGGGAAAGCAATTTACATTTCACCCAGATTTCACAGTTGTTATTTTTTTTATCAGATATGAATTAGCCAAAGTAATTACAAGAAATGATTAGGGACATTCTGTATTGAATATGGGTCCAAACCAACAAACAAAGCTAGTGGAAATAGCTTTAATCCTGTTTTCTTCTGAGTAGTAATAGTTTTTGCTCTCACAATAGTTTTGGGGGGGCTTACAGTAATTCGGGAGAATATACACTTTCTGCAAAAATAGCCCTGGGCTCTTTTTGTTTTTGTAGTAGAACTTTTTAATTCTGTATGATCTTACAACATGGCTGCTTCATTCCAAAAGAGCTTTGAAAGGACAAACTGCTAAAAAGCCAGCAACAGATCAGCTGTGGGCAAGTCTTGGGGGTCATCCCTGAAAAATCTAGCCCATGGAGGCCTCCTGCTTTGCAGTTCTCAGGTGGCACTGAGCTTCTGAGGGGTAGCTGGGGTTTTTAGGCACTTGCATCAGTTCTTGCTGCCTTCACATTTTAAAACAACCTCTGATGGACAGATACAGTGCATCGGAGAATGGGATGGGAAAGGCCTGTTCCCAATGTGAGCTACTTCCAATAACCTCCTGATGTACAGATACAGAACATCCGATGGGAATGACCTGTTCCCAATGTGAGCTACTTCCAATAACCTCCTGATGTACAGATACAGTACAACCGATGGGAATGACCTGTTCCCAATGTGAGCTACTTCCGTTAATCTGACTGCCGTAGCTTACTTCCTTTACTGTCTGGATAATCAGGTGTGGTGAAAACCTGATTGCTAGACACAAATACCAAAGGTAAAATTCATGTTTACAGAGTCCCATTCTTAAAAATACATATATTTTGTTGGCATAAGTACACATGTGTGGTGTCTGTGCCTGGATGTATGTGTCCATTTGCAAGCGTATCAGCTTATGCCTGTGTGTGGAATTGCCACTGGTGTCTTCCTTAATTGCTCTGCACCTTACAGAGGAACCTAGAGCTTGCCAATTCATCCAGCTTTGCTAGACAGCTTGCTCTGGGGATCCCATCGCTACCTCCCACAGACTGGGACTTCAGGCAGGCTGCCAAACCCGTCTGACATTTACACTGGTGCTGGGGAGTCAAACTGGTCCTCGTGTCTGCATGGTAGATGCTTTATCTGCTAATTCATTTCCTCAATTCACAAGGGTTAGCCCAGACTTGCCTCAGATTGGTGATTCTCCTGCCTCTGCCTCTTCATTTCCTTCTACCATAATGAGCCATACTCTTGAATACATTAAAATGTTGCCATAAATTGAGATTTGAAATGAGTTAGTATCAGTCTCTCTATTTAGGGGTTATTTTATGATGCAACTTTATCGTAAATGTAGTCTTCAAAGACTATTAGCTTTATGATTAGCATTTTCAAGCGAACCACCTGATACACCTCCACCATGATTCTAGCAAATATTCGCTTTGTGACCTCTCTGCTAGGCACTATGACATTGTTAGCATACATTACAAAGTACATTAGCTGGCCAGGGCTACTGGTGCATGGCTTTAATGCCAGCACTTAGCAGAGAGGTAGAGGCAGGGGCAGAGACGCAGAGGCAGAGTGGCTGAGGCAGGAGGATCTCTGTGAATTCAAGACCAGCCTGGTCTCTATAGCAACCTCCAGACTGGCCAGGGCTACATAGCAAGAACTTATGTCAATAAATAAATACACAATTTATTGCTTCTGCTTTCATGTTACGGTGACTACAGAGCAAGAGCGGCGACAGTGTTCTCCTTTACAATGAATGCAGCTCGCTCCTTTCCTCCTTAAACCCTGCTCTTTCACCATCAGTTTGATGCTGGGGTTCAGATTTCAGTTCTAATCTGCATTTGTGAAATCCATTTCTATTTCTTTCATTCGTGACATTAATCACAGCATCCCAGGGAGACACTCCATTTTATGGCTTCTATTTTACTCAAGAGAAGTAAAAAAGAAAAACAAAAAACAAGAGCTTCAATGACTTTTTCAAAGTCGATAACAAATCAGGGATCAGGATTCCAAGTCTGTAAATGCCTACCTTGTGCGGACCTTGAACACATGCTTAACCTCTCTAAAAAACCACTAAGGGCTCTGTTTATCTGTTAGTTAACTAGAATAAATTAGAATAAAAACACATTAGCTAAGAGGAAGCATCTGGTTTGTGACACAATGTCATTATTGCATTGGTGCTTCAATCTAAGCACTTCACGTTCTTCTAGCCTACTCAACCTGTCTATCAGACAGCCATCAATTGCTCTTTTGACTTGGGTCTACCTTCAGGTAACATCCATTTGTGAAATTACCATTACCTGGAGAAAATATGACTAAGGAAGTTATGAAAATTCCAGCATAAGGGAAATGCTCTCTTAATGGCGGGTAGTCATTTCCTCCAATCGCCTTACTGTGCTCATGTGCACACAACTTCCGCAATTGACTGTGATGGAACTGACCAAGTAGAAAACTCACTTGGAAGCTTCACCCCAAATCCAGAGCCCACGAGCACATCATCTTCCCAGGGCTCTGCTTGCTTATGAAATGACTCTATGGTTTCTCTTTCCTATTTTTGAAGCTGATAGGCATTTACTATGTGGGCCTTCAAGGGCCTGGGCACTGATCTATCTCCCTCTTGTTTCCTAGGGTCGCTGGAAGATTGGAAGCAAACGACATCCCAGAGCTGTCTCTGTACCCCTGTTTCCAGGGGCAAGAACTGAGGGACCGTCATGTGGATGTCACTCTGTCCCTCTTGCAGCACATTGCTCTTTGTGCTTTTAAAAATTAATAATAGCCGGGCAGTGGTGGCGCACGCCTTTAATCCCAGCACTCGGGAGGCAGAGGCAGGCGGATCTTTGTGAGTTCGAGACCAGCCTGGTCTACAAGAGCTAGTTCCAGGACAGGCTCCAAAAGCCACAGAGAAACCCTGTCTCGAAAAACCAAAAAAAAAAAAAAAAAATTAATAATACAGATTAAAAGCAGAATTCTGAAAGAAAAGGAAATATTTTTTAAAGTTTTACAGCATAGGACAGAGACATTACATAATTATAAATAATTATTATTTCAGATCTTGAGATCCCTGGGTCATAGCCATTCTAGACAATAAATAAATGAAAACCTACTTGGTGAAAATGAGCTTGGTCATGGGTGAGGAGGAGATCCAAGCTACAGTGGAGAGTGTGGTGCTTCCAGGTTTTCTAGCTGGTTCTACAGCTTGAAAGTGTAAATGGTGCCTGTGGATTTTAATGGAGGCTCTTCTGCAAGGCTGGAAGGGTCCCATGGTTTGGATTTACCTTGGTCAAAACTGAAATGATTAGTGGACGCAGCTCCACACTGCCCTCTGGTGGTATCGTGCTTATCTGTTCTTGGGAATGTCTCAACCTGAGCATGAGCTTGGTTTACACAGTGGTTTGCGAATATAGAACTATAAAAACTTATTTTACTCAACATTCAAGTGTCCTATTAGTACCTTTCTCCGAAACTTGACCTGAGTATCAGGGAAGAAAGCAAATTACTTATAAGAGAGATGTCAAGGTTCCAATGTAGTCATCTCCAGAAGCTCATGCAGGAGGTGGTGTTGGGCATGGTGTTGCCCTAGGAACACATGTCAGTATAAGGGAAGTGTCCAGTGCACCAGGTGCCGCTGACCCTCAGTCATCCAGTCCCATTTCAAACTCATACACCTTCACATAGTGATCATATGAAAAATCAAAGGTCATTGAGGTCACGCTTAGTTTTAATGGCAATGAACTTGGGGCTTAGATGTCAAGACATGGCTTTCACATGGAGGTTTTCCTCAGCTCTGACAGATCAGGAATGCAGTGTAGTCAATGCCAGGTTAAACCAAGGGTAACCCACAATGCACATATCCTTGTCTTTCCCTCACCCATGAACTGAAGTTTGGTGAGGTTTGCTGGAGCTTTCCTGTGCACTGTGCAGGGAGAAGCAGAACGACTGGAATCTCAGGATCATTCCTTGATTCTCTTGAAACTTAAGAGACAAACTGGGATTTGGAAGGTTCAGAAGACCGGTTCTCCTCAGCTATGGGCAGACAAACCAGAATGGGGAGTCTGAAATGCCAGCTAACTTATGACGTTTCCAAGGGCATTGGCTACTTCTCACTGGGATTAGTGGGCTGGGGAAAGCCTAGATGAGGGGAGACAATGGCATCCTAGCAGAATCGCTACAGCTTCCTATGTGTTGCATGTACACGTATTGGAATAATTGAAATAAGAGGAAGTCGCAGGTTCACAGAGGGAAGTGGCTGCCAGCAGAGCAGGGTGACAGAAGGCAATTAACGACGTCATTTATTTCACTATCCTGCAGTGTAGGCAACCTTCTGTCTGTCCTCTTGCACTCTATTCGTGTCCCTGCTAGAATTCTGAGCTCAATAGAGAAGAGTGCGCCACCTGACTGTGCCACAAATCAAACTGTCCTAGTCCATTTCCAGGAGCTGATAAAGAGTCCCTAGCTTCACCGTTGCAGGCTATGATGTTGTATCACTGAAGACTTTTCCTCCATATTTTGATAGCAAAGGGTCCCTTCACATGGGCGTTGGGCGTGTTTCCTCCTACTGTACCAACACATCCTGGTGGATTCTTAACCTCAGTCAGGATACAGCTGAAGGAAATCCTTCAGTGACTTCGTCTGCTCACCCTCCCTCACTTTCCTGTTCCTCTCAGGCTACATTTGTCCACTTTCAAGGTATATTCTACGAGGCAGGATACCAGTCACATGACACACTTGTAGAGTGTCTGGAGGCTCAAACCTTGACATTTTTATTTTTCGGTGACTCTGTAAGGTCCATTTTCAGATCCTTCATGTAGGCAGCATTTCCTTCCTTCCTTTACTGAGAGCGCATTTCCTCTGTCAAGTCTATTTCTGAGTCCATATTTGCCAAAGCAGTTTTCACAATGAGAGAAGAATCAAGGGAAGGCTTACAAATCAAACTGTTTCTGTGTTGCCGTTTAGAGTATGTTCTTTCATACTGCAGAGTTAGGAAAGCAATGTAAGCTGAGCAGGGATCTTTGTAATAACTTGACTCCATGTCATTTGAGTGGGTCCAGAAGCAATATGTCTTCTCTACTTTCTGCCATGAAGAGCTTGCTGAGTCACAAGATGGTGTCCGAGTTACTCCTCTGTTGCCATGACCAAACACCATGACTAAGGAAACTTATTAAAGAAAGCGTTAAATTTGGGGTTCCTAGTTCCAAAGGACTGAAGTTCATGGCCATCACAGTGGAGAACATGGCAAGGGGCAGGCAGGCATGGTTCTGGAAATGCTGAGAGCTTACATCTGATTCACAAACACAAGGCAAAGAGAGAAAAGTAAGCAGCAGTAGTGTGGGCTTTTGAAACCTCAAAGCCCACGCCCAGTGACACACTTCCTTTAAAAAGGTCTCCTAATTCTTCCCAAACAGTTCTGCCAACTGGGAATCAAGCATTCAAATATATGAGCCTATGGGGGCCTTTATCATTCAGACTACTGCAGATGTAACCAGTTAGATTGTTCTAGTAAGTGAGTAAGTATAAAGGGCTCAGCCTGATATTCATCTATTGAAGGTCACCTAAAATATACCCAACCAGCCATTCCCTGCCATGAATTCCCCTACTCTTCTTCCCTGATGCTACAGTGGTGGTTATCACCAACGTCAAGTATATATATATGCTATTCCCTTCCACAGATTGCTACAATCTCTCTCCTTTATGTAGCTGTCATATTGGAATACTCCATATTAATAAGTACACACACATATTCACATAATATGAATCTACCCATATATTTATATTTAGAGCCCAACACATTTTACACATATTACATATAGAAAATACGAAGACATGTCTAGGCTCTATATCAGACTTGCATATATATAACTTCCGTTCTTACCCATCTCTGAGATATGTGTCCCAACTATATGCAAGATCCTTAGAAGTCTTGTTTCTCACTTTTCTATTTCCCCTAGGCACTTGGCTCAGAGTTATAGAAATCTTTGATGCTTACTCAACAGATGACTTAGTCCACAGATAATGGGCTCCATGAAAGAACAGAGAAGCTGGCACAGACCAGAATGTGAGGAGACAGGTTTCTGAGCACAAAACTGAGCGACAATTCTGCTCAAAGCAGCCTGCTGAAGGAATAAAAG
>JAQHUG010000023.1:7432174-7447350 GCA_028555095.1 Dicrostonyx torquatus | reverse complement strand
TACATTTGCTTATGTTTTTACTTAGCCATAGCTCTGCCACTCTTCCTATAGTAAATGAGCTTTTACAGGATTTGTATTCTAAACCAAAGCTCTTCCTTTGCTAAAAAAAAAAAAATTGGGAAATTTTGATGAGCTTGTCATTCTACATTTTAGGTAATTTCTCTTGTATTCAACATTAAATATGACTAAATTCAGAACATGGAAAATGCACTCCAAGAAATTAAATGTGGAGAAAAAATGTGGATTTTTTTTGATCAAACATGAATCAAAACTTCATTCAAAATTTTTAACATTAATGATTTAATGATAAGAGAGAAAACGATGCTAAGGCCTCAGTGGGAGAGAAGGAGGAAAGTGATGATTTAAGCCGAAATGACAGGTAGAAAGGTAACCATGCAGTCCCCTAGACGGTACTTCTTACAGCACTTGCTTGTTTTGAAATGTCCTTTGAGCTTAGGAGACAATACATTTAATCAAATGATTTTCATTCTTTTCCCTGCAGCTTCTAACCAACGAATTTATTTCAGTGAAAACACCTTCACAGCATGCTCAGTCCCTGAGGGTTTCGGAATGTCATTTTACACTCAGCACAATAAAAGAAGTGAGGCAAGATCAACTTGTTCTCACAACTTTGTCCTCTGTTGGCTAGGTAGGTGTGTGAGAGAATTACCACTTTTACTACTTGCTTTGCATTTCTATTGACCAGACACTTGCCAGTCAATAATGGGCCCTGGCAGGTAGATGTGAACACCCCTTTCCCTGACTGGGAAACAGAGCTTTAAGAAGGCTAAGCTACTTGTAGTTAGCTCATGTATTCACGAAAATTAGGTTTCGCCAAGTCCTAATTCAGTTTTCTCAGATCTGCAGAACAAAGAGGATATAAATGCTTAAGCAACTGACAGTCATTTGAAGGTAACTCTGACAGCCAATTCTTGCTATTCTAGGATGGTGTTTGCCTGCGCCGCAATCTCTAGAGTAATGGGGCACAAGAAATGCTACAGGACCTTTACCTACAGAAGGAAATCAAGAAACCTGCAGCTCTCCCAGTATAGTCTCCCATATCTCTCTTAAAAACCCTCAAGAGGCAGGTGTCCTGCCCTATACAAAAGGGAGTGTAGGGAAAACGTCAAGAAGTATCAGAATAGAGAATGCCCACCCCATCCCAGTTCATAACTGGATCCCTTCCCTTCTTTGTCTAGATATACTTCCACATAACTGTCCAGTCTTTGTTAGATGTAACCATGGACTACGTACTCCCCCACCCTGAACCTCAGATGTTCATTTCTGAAGACTACCTTGTCATGTGATACCCTACATTTGTTTTGTTTTTCTCTTCAGAAACTGTTCTGTGTTATAGAAGCATCATCACCCATGAGATAGAATCCAAGGGAAGGATTTTATTATTTTTCCTCTCCTACAAAAGTGTACACCTTCAAATGGATTAATCTTTGCCCTGTCTCATCTAAGGATAGAAGGGTGAGTCTAGGGAGATGGACTGATCTATAATCATCCCCTGGAAGGTAGTCTATTCTATAGCCAAAAAATGTCTGAAGGACTACTGTTTTTATGATACATGAAAGCTGAGCTCTGGAAATTTTCACAGCTGGTGCATTTTCATTTCCACTAAGTGCTCAGGACCCCAGGTTATGATTGCATTGTGGGTGCAGCCCTTGGACAAACCACTAGTCCGGAGTTTGAAGTCTGCAAATGAATGGGCTCATTTGACTTCAAAGATGTTTCTTATACAGTGTCATGTTTTCCATCCTGATCTGTGGAAAAAGCTTTAAATTTAAGGGAAATCTAGTTCTCTCTCTGTCTCTGTCTCTGTCTCTGTCTCTGTCTCTCTCTCTCTCACACACACACACACACACATGCACGTGCACACACACCTTATTTTATCTGATGAATGCAACTGCAACACTTGTGTCTTCCCTACAACTTTGGTAAGGTATTTTAATCATAATCACTGATGGTTATGGGTTTAGGTTACTCTATCTCAAGATACAATGGCATATTAAACATTTTAAGCTGAAGGAATCTGAGGGCACAGCAGAAGAACAAAGCCTGCTCACACACTTTTTTCTTTGTCCACTGAGTAGTCAACAGAACAAAGCCTGCTCACACTTTTTTCTTTGTCCACTGAGTAGTCAACAGAACAAAGCCTGCTCACACTTTTTTCTTTGTCCACTGACTAGTCACAGACTTGTCACTTGAAAGGTTCCCTCCCCAAGGCTAGAGGGAAGGCCTTTCTTCCTGAAGACTCACAGAGAAAATAATTTGAACAAACAACCTTGCTGCTTCTCCCAGCTTAGCACCATCGAATCCCATCCCTTTATCAATCATATTTCTCTATCACTGTCCCTTTCCTTATCAAATAGGACATGAAAATTAGATGAGCTTATCTCTTTCTTTGGGTCTTCGTTTTCTTATAAAGTCTGCAGTGTCACATAACATTTATACCAAGTAAATTTGTTTGCTGCCTTCTTGCTATTGACAGGATCCTTAGCTATGAACCTAGGAGGTATAAAGAAAAGACATATAATAACATAATAAACAATGGCGAACACCATTCATTTGTACAACGCTGAGGCTTAACCTACTTTGCTGTTATAGTCTCAGGCTTCTACTGCAACCCTAGAAGTATGCTTCATACACCAAAGATTGTGATAATTATTTTCCAAATAAGTTAATGAAATATATAAAAGTTCAGAAATTAAAAAAACAAAACAATGGGAAATCTTTTTATCAGACATATTGTTAAACTTGTATTTTATAATCAAGAGAAGTATTATGCAATGAGTTACTAAGTCATGTTCCCAAGAATCTCTGTGCAAGACATTTCCATATGGTACCAGTCTGCAAAATTTATAGCACATTCACAAATCTTGGTGACAAGGAACTCATGTTAATTTCTTAAGAGTCAATGTCATTTTCCCAATACAATTTTATTTCCTTATACATTGTAACTTAAAAACTACATTTCTTCTTAAAAAACCAAAGCTAACCACATAACCAATAAACACATGAACAAACTACATATGCCTCATGTATTTAAGGTGTATCTTGATACATTAAACATAAAGCAAAGCCTATATTATGAATGTATTCTATCATTTTATTTCTTTTGTAGTACTTACCAAAGTTCATGTAGCTTGCATATATATTTCTTATTTTTCTTTTTGATTCTCATGTACAAAGAAAGTCATTTTCATTTTATTTCAATCAGAATGGCTAAGACCAAAAAAGTAAGTGACACCCAGGCCCAACAAATACATCTATTACACAACCCCCACACTAAGGCTTGGAGATACTGAGGAAGAGGGGATGGAAAGACTTTAAGAACCAGAAAGACAGGGAGTGTGCGATGAGATTGTGTCTGTTATCAGTGTCAGGAGCTATAGCCATAGTTTCACCCACATGACTTCCTAAACATGAGTTAAACAAGGACAAGAACAGATATTCCAGTGTGGATGGGGGAAAGCCCATAAGGCTTCAACCCTACACAACGCTACCGTCAGCTAAGGAGTGCTGAGAGCAGAAGAAAAAGGGAAGAGGAAAGATCACACCAGTTGACGATCCAATACCAAACGGTCATACCTGAAAATATCCATAAAAGTGACATTATACAAACTGAACAGGTTGTATTTGTGTATTTGGGAATATACATGTATGTACATTAACATAAATGTATGTAAGGGGAATTAATTAATGAAAGAGGCCATGAATTTGAAAGAGAGCAAGGAGGGGTATGTGGGAGGTTTTGGAGGGATGAAAGGGAAGGAGAAAATGATGCAATTTTAATTAAAAAAAAAAAAAGCAAATGGCAACAAATGTTGGAAAGAATGTGGGGAAAGGGTCACACTTATTCACTGCTGGTGAAAGTACAAACTGGTATAGCACTCTGGAAATCGGTATGGAGGTTCTAGCCATACATCCCAGGCTTATACCCAAAGGACTTCATACCCTACTACAGAGACACCTGCTTCTCTGTGCTCATTGCTGCTCTAGTCATAATAGCCAGGAAACAGAGGCAGCCTCGATGCCCCTCAGTGATGGACGAGCAATGACAACGTGCTTCCCACACAATGGACTAGTATTAATGTGAAGGTAAATGAAAGGAGTTGGAAATAATCATTGTGAGTAGGTAGCTCATACCCATAAAGACGAACACCACGTCTTTGAATCTTTGAATCTCTAGATACACGGGATACATCAAGATGCTTGACATCTCCATTTTCTCATGACAGTCTTAGAAAATCCATATTAGAAGACATCTACCAGGTCATCACACCTCTCAACAGTCCAGCACAGCTTTATGAATCTGGCTTCTATACTTGAAAACATTTACCCCTGAGGGACATCAAATAGATGGTCCAGAGTGTTCACAGTGGTGGAATAATCCTTGAGTATCAGTTTTAGTTAGAGACCTCAGCGAAAAGAATAAATTCAGTAATCATATGAAAAATCCCTGTGAGGTGCATGACAGACTTTCTGATTTGTCTTAATTCTTTCTAGGGGGGGGGAGGAACAAAATATTTTTATTTTTGAAGTATAATTTATTTTTCCCACCATTTATTTTGGGTTTTTGAGACAGGGTTTCTTTGTAGCTTTGGAACTTCTCTTGTAGACCAGGCTGGCCTCGAACTGACAGAGATCCACCTGCTTAATTCCTCCCAAGTGCTGGAATTAAAAGCATGCACCGCCATTGCCTGGCCTATAATTTATTCTTAACAGACATAAGATATGAGATTATTTTTATTGATAAGGCAGCATGTGGTATTTCATATATGCATTATAGAATTTACTTTTTTATTCTTTTACAATTTAACATACACATCTAAAAAGCATTTTCATCAGTTTTATCTAAAATTTTCCTTTCTCTTTCTTCCAAGTAACGTGCACAGCTGTGGAAATGGGAGACGTGGTGCTGTGAGAACTCCTTCAGCCAATAGCCTTTAAGATACCAGCCCACTTGGGCGTGGTCTCTTGTGCTATAAATGCAGACATAAAACATGTGCTCGTTCTCTCTTTTGGCTGCTGGATTCGGCTCCCGTTCCCCGCTTGTGCAGAGGCCTGTTGCTCTGAGAGTCTACCCCTAAATAAAGCACCCTTTATTATACTCAATTCAGAGCTTGTGGGACTACTTTATTACATTCATCTACAATTTGGCATCTTCCACATGGCCTTCTGCCTGTCTGATCACCCCTTTGTGACCCTCCATGGGAACAAATATGACCCACATGTCACATTGATGCAAAAAGTTTGAGGAAACACAGCTGAAAGCCCTGGGCTGCACCAAATAGAACTAAAGCAGGGAATGCTCCCCCCCCCCGACTGCTCTCAAACAGATCTACAGCAGGGAATGCCCCCCGTGACTGCTCTCACTGAGGGTTGGATTTTGGTTGTTATGCATCCAGCACTGACTAAAACAGAAACTGGTACTTGTAAGCAGAAAGCTTCTGTAATAGGAATTTAGTGAGAAGCACTGACCCTGGGATCAGCTGGCAGGTAATAAGGAAGCCTTGGAGATGAAAAACAAAACAAAACAAAACAGAGATCTACTCACATAATGGACAAGCCATTTGGCAATACTGTCCTCCGTGGGAACTCACAATACAGAAAATGTCACTAATAAATTGTGTTTGACAAGAAGCCTGTGAGGCAGACTGTTGATAGAATGACCTGCTCCTTCTGTGCACTCTTAAAAGAATAGGACCAGTAAAAATGGTAGTGCATTAGTGGCAGAAAGCCCAAAAGCTTAGCAACCTGTGGCCGGACAAATGAAACTGTTCAGTACCCAGTGAAAAATCTCACCACCGAGGGACGGCCTCGGACGCTTCATCCACGGCTATCATTACAATACAATCTCAAGACAAACACTACAGCAAGACCAGAGTCGTCAGACCCTGTGAGAATCCAAATGGCCCAAGTGGGGAATTCTAGCTGGAGAAGTTTCTGCACAAGCTGTGTTTTTGGTTCCCAGGCAACCATTCGGCTCTGAGGACTTCTCTCAGTCCTTGGAGGGCCGTGTTTAAAAGAATGGTGGCTGGCACATAACTGGCATGTAGACACTCAGAATTGATTGGAATCAAGGGCATAGAAAGCGTTCAGGACTTTTGAGCTAATTGTCCTGGGACACACCGACAGTCTTATTTGAAAGAACTTTAAGGACCATTAACAGTCTTCAGGAAGTCTTCATCTTCCTGCAAGGAGGAGCTCCCCAGAGCCCTCTCAGGTGGCTATGACAGAGAAGGAAGTGTGTCCTGGTGGGTGTGGAAAAGGACAATAAGAACGATGTGCTAGAGGCTGCTCCCCGAGGACACATCTGGGCTCAGCCGAAGAGCATGCCCTCATCTGTGACCCGGCAGCATGTGCAGCGTGGGATTGCAGACCCGCTGTGAATAAGTGACTGCTGTGTGCTTCCCGTTCTTGAGCTCCCTAAGTTGCACTGCCTTCGGAGCTTAACTTCAGTTTATGTCAGGCCGGCAGCGGGGTGGGTACATGGGAGGTAGGTAGGCAGCATATGGGCTTTGTTGATAAGCTCCTGTATCAGAAGGAAGCCTGAAGGTGACTGCTCTTCTCATCTTTACTGTCTATGTAATCAGAATACGTAGCTTGTTCCCCAGAGCTCATTTAGCAGTATGGCATGCAACGGAAAGAGGGCGGAGGTGATGGCTGCCTTTGGAGATATTCCCTGCCTGCTCTTGCTCCTCTTGTGTGCCTCTGATTATCCATGAATGGAAAAGGCTCCAGGTCACCACTTGTCCCAAGGGGAATGAGGAGACTTGTGGGATAAGCTAGGACTCACAAGGTTCAGAAAGTCTTGAGAGATCTCACAGGCCATTAATCACTATCTAGAGACGTGCCCTAGACTGCCTTTGGGAAACCTGACTGCTGAGTCCACTACGTATTTTCAGCCCTTAGATCCAGGGAATGTCGCACTATTTGCCTGGTTCCCCATTTCCTTTTTGTCTTCGACCTCTTAGGATCCATGGGGTTACTGAGAATGAAGGAAAGAAAGACAAAACAAAATTGTTTTAAGATGGTACTGTGCTGCATAGCTTGGGGGGCACGGTTGTTATTATAGGTCTCTGTTAGCTTTCACACAATATCTGTGCCAGTTATTCAAGGACATGGCACACTCCCATTCCAGACAGGTAGTTAGACCCTCAGCTCTGAGGGCTCCCTGTCTCCTGCATTCCTTCCCACAGTCATGCACTATCATAGGCCATGAGAAGCAGGTGGCAACTAGTGTTCAGATGTCAACGCAACAGAGGCATGGTTATCTGATGAAGGATTAATCCTGTCCAGACAAGGTTGCAGGACCATCAACTCTGAAAGCTGTTGGTAACTTTTGCTGAAGCACCTTGGTGTTTCCCCTACACCTGCATTGTAATGTGTAATCTCATCTGCTGTGTTTATGTAATCTCATGATTGCATCTCAATCTTATGGGCACATGTATCTGTGGGTGGTCAGAAAGATGTCTTTTCATTTAGCTGTGTAGTTCTGATATACAGAATATTTACTGGGACACACTTCATAACTGGATCTTTTTGTCCAACGAGGACTGTGGACATTTAAAAGCCTGTCTTCTTCTTTTGCTTACTGGATGACTTCCCCCACCCTGTGAGACTTCCAATAAGAGAATTTAGTCACATAGCCAGAAACCTTGGTTCCCACAGCCATATCTCCATTCTGTTCCCTGAGATACATTAGAAGCCACTTCCCTGCGACTATCTTCCATTTGTCAGGACATGCAGACATGAAAGAAGTCTTTCAAATAGATCATATTTGGGACCATCAAATTGGATGAATTTATCAAAGAGGTGTCCGAGCTCAGAGAATTGACTTTGTTTGTGTGTGTATATAAATTGGAAACTTTACAGAATAAAGAAGAGAACAGCAGGAGAAGAATAAAGAAACTAATGCAGAAAGTACATAAAAGAGAGTTCATTTTTGCCCTAAGATCCTTCTATGTCCTGTGCTTGCTGTGAGTCTTCTTCTGGACCCTGAGGGGACACTGAGACTGGCACTCAGAGGTTCCCTATAATGCACCACTGCTCTCTTGGGTTTGGGTCTTGTATAACTTTATCTATCCTTGTTTCTTCAGGCTCAGCTGAACTCAGCAAATTGAATTTTTCTAGATGTAATTGATGATGTGGCTGGTATGTTTGTATTCTTAACTGAAATTTTCATGGTTGAACCCAACGGTGACTATCTGAGAGCCAGGTACAACTCTGTAACGCTCTCTTCAGAGCAGATGCTATCTACAAGCACGGACATGCTTCATGTGCCTAGAAGAAGGCACACAGGTCCAATGGGGAAAAAAAGAGCTTCAAGCTGAGTAACAAGCCTGCTGTTCTGACCGTAGAAAATGAATGTCAAAGTTCTTATGGGGTAAAAAAAATGTGAGTTTTAAACTTAATAAGTTATTATCTGTTCTGAAAAAAAATGGCCTTGTGTCCTTATAGCTGTGACAAAATCTTGCAGAATCAAAATTAACCTTTGATTTAAAGGTCACAGATAGCTTTTTTAATTTGCAGAGAAACACAAGGAGGTTTTATAATCTGCCTGCATTGAGCATGGCCAGGAAATAAAATTCTTCTAAGTTTAGAAGATGCTTTCTTAAAAAATAAGCTATGGTTCAAGATTGGATGAATTTATTGTATCTTCCAGGAAATAGTCTCTAAAATAAAGATACTCTAAAAAATATAATTTGAGGTCGATGTTTGAATTGAACAAAATTCTTTGAAATTTCAAAAGGTGTCCAAGCAAATCTCACTGAGAAAGGGTTGGTAAATGTCTTTGGTCGTTTAAAACTATCTCTACCTGAGCATGCAGTTGTGTTTTCTTTTCCCAGGCTCCCTGGACACATTACCTAAAGTTTCTCTCTACTTTGGTTTAAATGTGGATTTATTTTTATACCATAAAAAACTTTGAACAATTGCCCTATAACTAAAGCTACTGGGTAGAGATACAGGTTACTAGTGGGAGTGGAATTAACTGTATGGATGTCTCAGTCAAAAGAGACACCTGACCACACCCATTGTCTCAAGATAAAAGGTCTTTAAGGAGGCAGCATACTCAGGAGGCTGAGGTAGAGGGATTCCCAGCTAGGGAAGGGGGGAGTGAGGAAAGAGGGAGAGAGAGAGGTGGGGTAGTGGGATATGAATGGGAAGAGAGAGCAGCAGCAGAAGTTTTAATTAACATTTGAAAACAAGGAAAGAAAAGGTGGGCTGTTAATGGATTGAGTGGAGCAGAGGTGCAAACGAGAGTTGTGCCAACCAGGTGTAGCCAGTTTCCATGTAGATCCAATGATGGTAAAATTCTTAGAAACAAGGTGGGAGAGATGGTGGGAGGAAGCACAAAGAATAGCTACCTTTGGTGATGCCTTGCAAATGCCTCACCCCTGCGTTGCACCTTTCGCATAGGAAACCGGAAGTGAACTCACTGAGGGGCTCAAGACAAAACTCCATGCACCAAACAGTAGTCTCTGCAGGCAGTTTCCATACTCTTGCTTCCGGAATTCTGGAGGCAGCTACGTGGGATGCTGCTACTTTTGGGCACACTAACAGTTGCCATTTGGCCATAGTCATCAGAGTGAAGCTTAATGGTTAGAACTAATAGCCTCTTACAACATTACCTTGATTTGCTTGTCCTTTTCAATGTATTGCTCTTATTGGTTAATGAATAAAGATGCTTTGGCCTATGGCAGGGCAGAATATAGCTAGGCTAGAGAGAGAGAGAGAGAGAGAGAGAGAGAGAGAGAGAGAGAGAGAGAGAATGGAATCAAGAAGATACCATGTAGTTTCCGAAGGAGGAAGAAGCTGAAACTTAACTTTCCAGTAGGCCACAACCTTGTGGTGATACACAGTTTAAAAGAAATGCATTAATTTAAGATAAAAGATCTAGCTAGAAAGATGCTTAAGCTATTGTGCAAACAGTTTTGTAATTAATACATTACATATATAATAATATGTAATTAATATAGTGTCTGTGTGATTATTTGGGACTGGGCAGCCGGGTCAATCAGTCTTACCATTTTAAAAGAGATATATACACTTCAATAGATTTATGTGTGTATTTATTCATCCTTTTATAAATCTGTTTACCTATGACTCTTCAACCTTTGCCTCCCACTGTCAAGCATAACTGACAGGCAAAGTCACTGGGTACTACTGCCTGAAAGAGAAGGACCTTAGCACGAAACAGGAAGGACAGCATTCATGGACAATGGGCCTCTGTGAAGATCAGAGAACTCGGAGTGTACATGCTGCTGTCATCAGGGAGAAGGAGGAAGGTGGTATGACCAGGAAGAAAAAGCAGATGCTAGAAAGAAGAAAGGACCAACAAATAAGAAAAGTTTTGGAAAACAAAACCAGTTAGACTTTTACAAACCAAGGACTCTCTCTGAAGGTGGGAGCTTTTGTGGCTTACCATTCTGACACGGGATTTCATGTAGCCCAGGCTGGTCTCCGATTTGTTATATAGCCAAGACTGGATTCTAATTCCTGATCTTTATGCTTCAGCCTCCCAAGTGCTGGGATTAAAGGCATGATTTACCATGGTGTTTAGAAGTTGGAGGCTTTTGTGTAACTGATCTAGGAACAGTGGAATGAGTAGAGCCGCGAGGGAGAAGTTGGGAAACTTAGATTCTGTACTAAGGTGTCCTTTAGGGCAAGGCAGGAGAAGCCCGGGGAGTGGCAGGGCAAAGATGATCCTTGAGGGATAGAAAAAGAAAGAGAACAAAATTTCCTTTCATGGTTTTATGTATCTGTATTTTAGAATAAAATTATTTTTAAGTGCATTAAAGCCAGACATGGTGGGCACACCTATAATCCCAGCACCTGAAAAGTAGAGACAGTGCATACGTGGACTCCCTTGATCCTACAAGCCCATCAACTCTTCACATTTTAAAGAACATCCAGATATGTGCTGGCTGCTTTTATATCAGGTTGGCACAAGCCAGAGCCATTTGGGAACAGAAAGACTCACTTCAGAAACCAACTTTCTGAGAGTGGCCTGCAAGCGTGTCTGTGGGGTATTCACTGTAGGAGGTGCCATGCCTAGGCAGGAGTGTTCTAGGTGATATAAGAAAACAGGCTGAACTAGCTTTGGAGAGCAAGTCAATAGCCAGTATTCCTCCATGTTTTCTGCTCCAGGTTCCTGCCCTGATTTTCCTGGATGATGATCTGCAAGCAGTAAGAGGAAATAAAGCCTTTTGGTCATGGTGCTTTATCATGGCAATAGAGATCCTAACCAAAATTAGACAGTGGCAGGAAAGGCCTGTCAGGAATTCCACATGAAATAGTTCATGCACTGAGGAATTCCTCTCTAATTTAGGTCACTTATCGGAATAACCAAACCAACGTCATAAAGGACACTCATTTCCTTTGTTTCCTGTTTGTTGAAATTACATCTCTAATTAGAAGAGTTAAAAAAAAAATCAGCCACGAACCCAGGATTCTGGAGGAGGTTTATTGTGATTGCGGCAGGTCAGGCTGAGGCTCTATGACAGCATTTCTCAACCTGTGGGTTGCGACCCCTGGGGGTTTGAGTGACCCTTTCCTGGGGGTTTCCTAAGACCACTGAAAAGCACACAGATATTTGTATTATGATTCATAACAGTAGAAAAATTACAGTTATGTAATAGCAACGAAAATAATTTTATGTTCGGGGGTTACCAGAACATGAGGAACTGTATTAAAGAGTCACAGAGTTAGGAAAGTTGAGAGCTGTCACTCTAGAAGGTGGTGGCAGGGTCAGCCTCAGCTCTTAAATAATAAAGATGCCACTTGGAGAAGGGGTGAGATCTTGAGGTGGCCCCTGAATAATAAGCGTTGTTCTTAGATGAGGGAAGTTTCCATCTTTCTCCCCAAATCATCAACATGATCACCACTGGGCTTTTACAAGCAGAATACACTGTCTAACTCCCACGCAACAAACAGCCATGCTCACAGAAACTGTTTTAAAGAATGGGCAATGGAGGAGAAACTCAGGGAGAGACTCTGACAGGAGGATCCTAGCCTGCAATTATCAGGAGTGGTAAGATTTTCTGAAGGCTATGAAATCGGGGCTGTTATCTTAAACAGTAGCTGGTGTGCATCTAAATGACCCTAAGTGAGGCCACAACAGTGTAACCGTCCCCAAACCTCTCTTTTCAAATTACAGGTCTGCTGAATGAGCAGCCAGAGCTATCCCTCCTGGTCTATTTGGCTTCTTCCAAATTACCTGGCATCTGCATTCATTTAAAAAGGAAACATCATTGGGAACAGCTATTAATAGAGAAAATAACATTACCTTTAAATTGTGGCCCCAGAGTGCTGGGCAATGAAATCTCGTACAGGTGTTCATTTGTTTTTCATTTTATACAGCACTGGTGAGGGCCTTAAAGCATAAAGACGGAGCCGCCTCTTCTTGTCTGGTTTTAAAAGGCTGGGGTGCTCCACCGAGCACACATCCACCCTTACTGTTTCCTTCATCTTTCCTTCCTTTGTCCTTTCTTCTCTCTCACTTGAGGGCATTGCAGCATAGCAGAAAGAACAGCCGATGAAATCAGTGAAGATTTAGCCTCTCAACTAACTCTGCCTTTTATTAGCTGTGTGACCTTGTGCAAGTTACCTCGCCTCTCTGACGCGGAGTCTCTTCATGTGTGACATGAAAGCAGTGTTTGCCCTCTCTGGCTCTAAGTGTGGAGATGAAAGTGCTTTATAAACCTCACTGTTAAATACATTTATAACATTCTAAAAGCTCCAAGGACAGAGGCTGGCACCAGACTCATTATTAGAGTTTGACAAAGTTTGAAAGCATTTCCAGTGTGCTCTCCTTCCAACTACATTGAAGTCCTTGCCACACCTCAGCCCACAAGCCACACTTGGAAGACTGAGAAGGGGGCTACTTGTAAAAACAACATATTTCCCCCAAATACTCATTGTCTCGTGTCCTTATAACACACAAATGAGAAAGATCTTCATCAGAGAAAGGCTCATGGACTAAAACTTATAATCATTGTTGACTTTTAATAATGACTCTGCTGGGAGGAGAATTGGCACTGTATGAGGCTCTATCATTCTTCTGACAGGAAATGACCTTACACCCATATTCTTGTAGTGCAAGTTAAATGTGTATCCAAGAAAGGAAAATAGATTTCATTTTGAGCCACCAGGAGACTTCCTTTAACCTCCCATGATGGCTAATCTTGACTGCCAGTCTGACGGGCTTGAGAAAAGCACACTTCAGGAGTTTCTAAAGACAATTTGATAATGAGGGCTTTGACTTAGTGAATGAGTCCTTTGATGGATTCAGTGTGTGATGGTGAAAGGAGGTTGTGGGAGCAGTAGAAAACTGGGCTGTGTTCTTGGGGTTGCATCTTGCCATGCCCCCTTCCTGTAGTCTGTTTGCTCCCTGGGAAACTATGAGGTGAACAATCTCCTTTGTTCCCTCACGTTCTCACCATCATGATGCCTTGCCTTCATATTCCTCAGAAACAGAGCCAAGTGGCCACTCCCTGAACTATGACCTAAAATACATCTTCCCCACCCTCTTTTAAGTTGTTTTTTCTAAATTGATTTATTCTTTCATTACTTCCCTTTTTCCTTTTAAATTTGCCATGTGTATATTTGTGCCTGTTGCACATGGATACATGTCTGTATCAGGAGTGTGGAATTCAAAGACTGATATCTGGGGTTTTCCTTAGTTGCTCTCCACCTTACGTATTGAGGCAGGGTCTCTAACACACGATCAGAGATCACTGATCTGTCAGTCAGGCCAGTCAGCTTGCTTCCTGGTTCTGTCTGTCTCCATCTCCTGAATGCAGGGATTTGGGCCTCCATGCCTGCTCAGCATTTATACAGGCACCTATTTATACAGATCCAAACTCTCTTTCTCATGCTTTTGGAACAAGTGTTGAACCCACTCAAAGTATTTTAGCTAGTGATGCAAAGTCCAATCCGTCTAGCTAGTGTGACAACGCTGTCTTTTGTAGGACTTTGCTTTTCCTTTGTTTCGTCTTGTTTTTTAGTGTTGCTGATGAAACTTATGACCTCATACAGGATAAGCTGATCTGTATCCCCAGGCCATCAGAAGAACTTAACAGGAAATATCTACTTCTTTCTCCTGCCTCCCTATAAGAACCATTGACTATTCAGGATCTAGACTGTTTAGGAATCCAGAAATTTGGGTTCCTTTCTATATTGGTTACTTTCCTTGGTGTTGTGACGACACAGACCACAAATGAGACAAAAGGAACATAAGGAAGCATAAGAATTTATTTTGGCTCACAGTTTTGGGGAAAAAGTCACCAGAGATGGGAAAACCTAGCAGGAGAAAGCTGGCCTCATGTGTCTGTACCTGATGCTGGGGTTCTGCTTGTTTTTCATTTTCTTCTCTTTATTATCAGTCTAGGACTTCATTCTATAGGATGATATCACTTACATTCAGAGAGAGGGCTTTACTTAATTTTCCTGGAAATGTCCTAAAGTCACACTCAGAGGAGTGTCTTCTGTGTGATGAGAAATCTAGTCAAATGACAGTGAACACTAACCATTCTGTTCCTTACAAATTCCCCCCATATCTTCATTCTTTTAAATATGTATTAACAGTTTCTTCGTTCTCTGATCTCTGTTGAACCTAGGAGAGCAAGGGGCACACAGGAGGGACTCATTGCCATTTGCACCGATTGAGTATTTAGGATTTTTTTCTTGTATACAAACTATTCTGAGAACTTGAGACCCCAGGAAGAATGTTGGCATAGGTGTGGATGTGTCATCTGCCTAGAAATAGAATTTGTACATGTTGGCACAAATTATATCTTAATAAGCCTAAATCACCTCTAGCATGTTAATTTTTGCAACTCATTTGAGAATAGATTATTTCCGATCTTGTAGAGAATGTCTGTGTCCAGCTAAGCTGCTGCTCAGTAAATTTCCACGGCTATATAAAGAAGGGGCATCTGGGATGATGAAGAACTTTTCTAGCCCTGATTTAGCCATAACTGCTAAGCTATCTGTGGATTACATGTTTTAGCTCCCCAAGATTCATTTCTGTTTTTTTTTTTAATCTAAAAGTGAAATCAGTTGATTCATAGACTCTATTTAACTCTGACAGTTAACTGAAGTTGTTGTTGTTGTTTTTGGTGGTGGTGATGATGGTGGTGATGGTGATGGTGGTGGTGGTG
>JAQHUG010000023.1:7418189-7431889 GCA_028555095.1 Dicrostonyx torquatus | reverse complement strand
TGGTGGTGGTGGCAGTGGTAGTGGTGGTGATGGTGGTGGTGATGATGGTGATGGTGGTAGTGGTGGTGGTGATGGTGGTGGGGGTGATGGTTGTGGTGGTGATAGTGGTGATAGTAGTGGTGGTGGGTGTCTCAGCACTCATTCTAGACTTGATAGATTGACTCCTTGACTTGGAGTGATTACTGAGGCAACCTCTTCATGGACTGGTGAGTTCCTAGGGCTGGAGCAGTTACCCCAATATGTTTTGGGGAACATGGGTACAATGGGACAAAGTGTCTTAGATCACAGACCCCATAAAAGCCTCCTCTCTCTTTCTCAGTGTTGGAGAGGATAGAAGACATTGTGTGTGGAAATGGGGGAGGTGGACATGATTACAACATTATAACACATTGGATGTATGTATGAAATTCCTCCAAAAATTACAAAATCAAGCTATGCATCCTCTGCAGTTCAGATCTCCACCAACTGTGGATACAGCAGAGACAGGCAAACAAATGTTTTTTCCTCATATTTTGTGCTCTGGGAAAAGTCTCTGATGCCTTCAAGTTATGGACAGACTCTCTACTTTCTGGGGGAAATGTCACAAAAGTAAGAGATTTCTCCAAAGGTGCTCTCTTGTTCACACAATCTTGCTCTGACATACTTTCTTCCCATTTAAGGTCTCCCGTTCATGTTGTCCCCAGTGACTATCTTTCTTACTCGTACTTTGACTTATCATCATTCTTAATGAAGCTCCTCTCCAGATTTTAGAAGGATGTCTTGGCTTCACTGTTGTCATACTGTGTTGTCTTTGATACAATCTGCCCTCTACCCCTTCTCATGTCTCCTTCACTGGGTGACCTTATCATGTCCTCCACAGCTGGGAGTCTTTCCTAATTTTGGAAGGTAATTGGTCTCAGCTCCTTCTCCACGAACCAACTGAACCTGCGTTTTTCTTTGGATATAACAAAGGGAATTTTCCATGAGAGTGGACCAATCAGCACGGTTTTCCATGACAGTGGACCAATCAGCACGGTTTTCCATGAGAGTGGACCAATCAGCATGGTTTTCCATGAGAGTGGACCAATCAGCACGGTTTTATTGTCCTTACCTACTAATAATTCTCTACTAAAGTAGAGGGAAAGCAGAAAGAACGACAGCTCCTTCCTTATAGAACCCAGATGTAAGCAAAGGTGTCTTGTTTTCTGTCACTGTAGGGGCGTTGGACCTCTTAGTCTCAAGCTTAGATAGCTTGGAAAAATTGACTTTCATATTTCCTTAGCCCAAGAGCATCTGACCCAGGAAGTCCCTTCTATCCCTGAAAGCCATTTAAGCCATTCTTGTTGGTTCCTTTTCACTCATACAAGGAAATTTAAGATACGTCAGCCTGTGCTCTTTAATCAGAGCTGAGAAGTGATTAATTTTTTTTTACCTTTTATTTTCAGAGGAACTTCTGGTGTTTCTAATTTAATTTCAGAGTAGAAAGTAAAAATTGGAAGAAACGGGTGCTGGGACAGCAGGTTAACATCTTCATTTCAGATACGTGCTTTTTATAAAATGCATACTGCTGCCAGCCAGCCAAGCGTTTCCCTGAAACTAGATCTCACTTCCAGTCTGAGTATGAGGAGCCAGACACGAGGAGCTGGGATGCTGTAAAATCAGCTGGCAGAGAAAGTCTGAGGGACAGTTTCTCCTGACAAAAACAGTCTCTTCCTCTGTTTCCCAAGATGTTTCTAAATCGAAACTGTACATTTTTTCCAAGCAATGAGTCCAGAACTTGAGTTCCACTTCCTGACTATCAAAGTCAGTGTGCATCTGCTCTGGGAACCCCTGACCTAGGGGGAAGTGCACTGTCTGTGGTGTGATTTGAGAAATGAGAGTCAAACTCCCACGTTATCTGCCAAGGGGAAGGAAATAACACAGTTGCACCGAAAGTCACAAAAATGAATCAAAGGTTATATTTTATTGTCTATCACAGATAGCTCCTCTCAATCTATAAAGTGGGAGAAGGATGTAATGAAGCCCGAGTTTATATTTTATGGTAGGAATTATATTACATGAGTTATTTAATATAGTGTCAGCAATAGTACTGGCAATAAAAATTTGTATATGTATGTGTTTTCTTTTAAGTGGCTCATGTAGCAGTTAGCTTGTAATAGAAGGCAATTTCAATTTTTATAAACTTCCTACATGTGATTTTACTTAATACAAATGTTTTATAGTAGGGCTAATTTGTTGAAGAAAAAGCTGAGGTTTAGAGAGACCAAATACCTGCTCAAAATGACAAAGCGAGGAGGGTTCGAAGCCTGGCATGAGAAATTCTGAAGCCCTTAGACTCCACATGACACTTCATATCTCCAACAGCGTCTTCCTTTTAATGACAAGAAGACTGGAATTTGAAGTGTTGGCTTTGCTCCGAGGCTGCATCTAAGGAGTTTTGGACACTGGTCAAACCCAGCCCTTCTACACAAGCCTTTGTGCCTCCACTGATAACAAAACCTCCACTATGCCACGTGCTTCATAAAGGAATGCCTTAAATGTAAGAGCTAGTTATTTCAACCTTTTCATCAGTCGAGGGAGGCACACACAGAGTCAACACAATGCTTCTTCCGTTCAGTGAAAGAATTAACCCACATTTTTACTGACACCAGTCAAGTTCACTGTCTTTCTTTTCAGTGCTTTAACCATTGTTCATGTCCTTTGCAGGCTGACTGACATCTGATTCTAGGATTGGTCCAGATGGCTGAACAAATAACACAGGTGGGGACGCAGCTGCACCTCTTTCCAGAGGCAAAGCAAAGAGTTTCTTTTATTCCTCAAGTTATATTTCTGTCTCCGATTGGCAGTGGTCCTATAGAAAAAAATAGCTGCCTGAGACTTATGCGAAACCCACAACAGGACAGAAGCAAGCAGGCTCTCAGTGTGAGCCATGGTTTCCCACCATTACCTCCGATTGCCTGTGGTGACTGATCACAGCCTTGCAGAAGTGAGCGGGCTGCTGGTTTGAAGTACACCCAGCAAGCTAAGGATGTGCTAACTGGCCTCCCTTGATCTGAGGAAAATAATCGTTATCTATTTGCAAAATTACACACGTTTGTTTCCCTAATACAGCATTTCACAGAATTCCACCAGAACCCTCCTGTGACAAGGGACTGCATCAGGGCTGTAAGCTGTCTTTGGCTGTTATGCACAGCTAGACCTGGCTTCGGATGCCACAGCTGCCACTGGCAAACAGCATGGCATTGGGGACATAACTAATTGTTCTAGTCTCAGTTTTCTAATCGTGAAGATAGGTTGTTGTTTAGAAAGGGATCATCTACACAGTGCGGAGCAAACACACAGTAAATGACAGTTACAGCTAAAATGATTGGGATATAAACTCTTTAACAATTCATTCCTTTCTCTCATGCTGCTTTTCTACTACACTTCGTTGTCCGTGTAGGGAAAATTTTTTAATTCATTGACATCAGCTATCAAAATGATAACAAAATTTTAAAGACTTCAAATCGAGCTTTTTAAATTCAAATAGAATCCTTCCCCCAGGATTACTAAGCTTTAATTGATAAAATCCTGTAGGCATTTATGTTATACAGTGTAAATAATGTAGTATCACAGTCAAGCCAATTGACAGGCTTATCACTTCCCACACATCTACAATCTGCTCCTTTAGCAACTTTTTAAGAACACAGTGCATCCGCTATAGCCACTGTGCTCTGCAATGTATCTCCCCAAATTTAATTCCCCAGTCTGGCTTAGACTGTACTGTTTCCCCGATTGTCCTCACCTCTGCTAACCTTGGTAACCTCTGTGCATTTTGGTGAAGATTCCACAGAGTAAGATAATGTTATATTTGTGTTCCTGTGCCTGCCTGTTTCATGTAATGGAATGTCCTCCAGCTCCATCCATTTAATCACAAATGATGGGGTTTCCTTCTTTTAAAAGTTGAATAGTATTGCACCATGTACCTGTATGTGTTTGTATTTATGTGTATGTATGTGTAATGTGAAATATGCATTATGTGATACGGAAGAAATACACACACACACACACACACACACAACATATAAATGGATCCAGACCTAATACAATAGCAAAGCAAAGAAGACATTAGAGAAGTAAAACCTGGTTAGTTTGGATCACATCTTCTTTGCTACAACACCAAAAGCACAGAAAAAAGCTAAGTAAAATTGGATTTCAACAAAATTCAAAACCTTTGTGCTGCAAATTCATTGAAAAAGTGAAAATGTAAACTCCCAGAATGAGTGACTATTTGAAAATTATGTATTTAAAAAGGGATATTTGCTTACCATATGCATTCTTACACTTTGTTAGTAAGAAGATAAATAATACATTTATTATTTATATTTATTAAGCCAAATAATACAAATAATACATTTATTATTTATATTTATTATATAAGCCAAAGATCCAAAAGCAGCCAATAAGCACCAAGCATGTGGAAATGCAAATTAAAACTGCAATGAGGTAATGCTGCACAGACACGCTGAACGCAGGACAGATGCTAACCAGTACTGGTGAGGGGTGGAGAAATCAAATCCTCGTGCACTGTGGTAGGTCTGTGAAATGCTGCAGCCACTTTAGAAAACACCTCAGCAACTACTCAAAATACTAAGCTTATCATGTCCGTGTGACCTAAAATTTCCACTCAAAGGTATGTACTTGAAAGAAATGGAAGGCAGATCCACCCAGGGGCATGCGCAGAAATATTCACAACACCGTGATAGTCGAAATGTCAAAAGATGCAAATCTCCATGAACTAATATGCAAATATGAAAGATATGATATACCCTCGCCGGTGGGATATTATTTGACTATACAAAAGAATAAAGTCTTGATACCTACTACATCTTGAGTGAACTTGAAAACATTACATTCAGTGAAAGAAACTAATTGCAAAATATCTTATGTCTTATGAAATAAGTTATATGAAACAGGCAGAATATGGTAATTCATAAAAACAAAAACTAAAATGGGAGGTAGGGTGATCATGAGAAACAACTGTTAATGGGTACAAGATTTATTTTGAGAAGCAGAGATTAATTGTGGTGAGAGGTGCCGGCTCTGGGAAGGTCTCAAAGCCCCTGAATCACACAGTTGACACGAATGAACTGTACCCCGAGTGAGCTGCACCTCAGTGAAGCAGCTAAAAACAAGAATGAAGATGGTGTACCGTGCTTTTTATGACCATTCTACGTGTGCCAGCAAATGAAAAGGAAAGGAGCCATTCCTCCCAGAGAGCCCTCCCCACTGAGCAGACCCACTCCTCACACAGTTAACAGCTCTTTGGTATCTCTGCTGTAATCACATCACTGTGTGTTTAGCTGTTGCTCTCATTAGACATTTGGACTGCTTTGAGCCTGCCATTTGATGTTGCAGAATTTTACACACACACGCACGCGCACGCACACGCATCCACATGCACAAAGCTAAACAAAACAAAATAAACAAAATCATGTTATGCTTGGGTAGTCCTTTGGGACAATCACTACAGGGAATTACAGTGGCCCCAATATCCTTGAAAGTCATCTAACATCCCTAACATTACTGCAGGAGGAAGCCTACCTTCCCGTATCTTTGACAATGCTAATTAGAATTCTGATAGTAAATTTAACAGATTTTGTGCTTGAATAGGATTTTTATGAAGAAACCTGTTACTGCATTTATATGCTGCTCATTTATATTTCTTTTTTTGTGGACTTCTTGTATTTCAATTGATTTACCTAATGACATATGTGTCACAAATGCTTCTTTTGTTGTCTTTTAAGAAATACTATTTAGCCCGTTCTGGTGGTACATGCCCGGAATCATAGTATTTGAGAGATGGAGAGCAAGAGGTTCAATACCACCTTGGTCACAGATTGAGTTTGAAGTTAGCCTGGGCTACATGAAAACCTGTCTCAAAAAGTGGTGTGTGTGTGTGTGTGTGTGTGTGTGTGTTTGTGTGTGTGTCTGTGTGTAGCAACTCAAGACCTCACATATTCTAGGCAAGTGCTATAGTCCTGAAATCAAACTTCAGACCCTATATTTAAAACTTTACATATGTGGGCTTTCATTTTGGCTTTTCTTGCTATTTGCAGCCTAGGGATGGAACCTAGGACTTTGCACATGCTGAGCAAGGAATCTGGATTGACACACAAAACAAAAACTCACCTATATTTATTTGTTAAAATGTGTCTTAACTGTGCCAGCATCTCTCTAGTATTTGAAACTCCACTTGAAGCACACACAACCTTTCACAAATGCTATAAATTCAGAACAATTTCAGACTATTTGATTCTGATGATCTGTCATTTCTGTTTCATTGCCAATGTGTTTGAATTTACTATAGTTTCAGAATATCTTAATATTTAACAGTTCTAATTACTCTTCTTTTCCAGAAATATTCTGGTCAAGATCACGTGTCTTCTTATTTTGTCAAGGTATTAGAAATATATCTTTCCTGGTTGTGATATTTCAGAATCAATATCTCAGTAATGACTTGTCCTAAGCAGAAAACATTTTTCCTTCAACAGTCCTCTGACAGAGTTGTCAAGGTTCCCTTCACACAAGTCTGCATGTTTCTTTTGTTTGCTGTAAGTATTCTTTGTGATGTAAGTGACATCTCTTCATTTCTCCATTGTGCTTCTCCTCTTATGACCATTCTGTAAAAATGATGATTATATTTTAAATGTTCAATTTCTAACCAGCCACTTTCTCAACTAGTGATGTAACACTAACTACACTAACTAGTTAGTGTTACTAACTAGTAACACTAGTGATGTTAGTTAGCATGCTTCACCTATGCTCTTGTGTAACTGAATTTTATCTATATTTACACATCTGGAAATACTTAAAATTATTCTCCTTCATAATAGATATCGCACATAGAAACATATCTATACATTTCCCATCAGTTGTCTTGGCCATTTTTCCCTAACTAAGTTAAATGGAAGTAGAAACAATGGGGGGCATCTCTAAAGCACTTCCTGTCCTTACTGAAAATCTCATCAGTAGGCACCATCCTGGAGGATTTCTAGCTGGCTGCCATAGTGACGCTTTGGAAATCCAAACCCATTACTCCACAGAGAATTTTCTCTGCTTTTCATGTGAGGCATAATTTTCCTGTAAGAAATTATTTTTCCTCTCAGATCTTCGAGTTGTTGCGAGGCATATTTCTGAAGGTCTCATTTGCTTTTACAACCACTTGGAAGGTGCTTGTCATCTCCTTGGGGTAGATTTCTGGAGCCGTATAACTTACACCTGTCACACCATCCCAAGTATTCGCCTTAATTTTAGTAGATATCAATAGCCTTTGTATGAATGTGACAAAAAGGCAAACTAAATTTTGTTTTAATATTGAACTATCCTAGTAGTGCATGCCAACTCCACCGACCCATTCTGGGATTCACCTGAGTTTCATAATCACTATCACCTCAGGTGCCCTTTCTCTTTAGATTTCACAGGGTCTGCAAGCTTTCCTGACTGTCAGTCAGCAGTGACAATCTGATGAGCAGATCCCACTAGGAAAGTGGCACAGGGTTCAGTGAGAAGACATAGGGCAAATATCCAGGAATCCTCCCTGCCACTGCCACCACCTCTAGAGCTCCACTGACACCCCAGTGACAAAATACACCATAATGACTGTTGGTTGGGATGTGAATGACCTCTATAGACTCATGTATTTAAATAATTGACTCTCAATTGTTGGAACCGTTTGGGAAGCATTAGGTGTGACTGTGTTGGAGGAGGCATGTCACTCGGGGTGAGATTTGAAGTTTCCAAAGCCCACTCCATTCCCAGTCAGCTCCTTCTTTTTGCCTCCTGCTTGTTGGTCAGATCTCAGCTATGGCTCTAGTACCATGCCTGCCTACTTGCAGCTATGCCCCCCACTACAATGGTCATCTACTCGTTCTTCAACACCTCAGCCTCCATTAAATGCTTTCTTTTATAAGCTGCCTTGGTCACAGTGTTTTGTTGACTGCACGAATAGAAACTAAGACAATGTTACAGACAGGACATCAGTGTCAAGTATGAGAGCACTGTTACCCTTCGTTGCTGAAAACAAAGGAGCATCTTTAAAAGACATTGTCATAACAAGATAGCCAAATCTTCAGAGGCCCCATGGACACTTCAGGGTGCTATCCCCTAGGCATCTTTAGCTTTATGGATAGAAATTGCATCATCTATAACTTTAGGTCCCTCTGAAGGCAGCATCCACCCTGCACTAGAGATGGGTTTGTCGGGTAAGCATGCCGTTGCTTTTCACTACCTGGACCCCAACAGGTGTTATCACTGTGAACTTCAGTTACAGGCCCAGGAAATAAGGCCATGTGTAGTGTTCAGCCCCTGCCATACCTCGTGGTTAACTGGTACCCAGGTCAGAGCCTAAGTGGAACACAGCTGGTACCAGGGAAAGACACCCAAAATACAAAGAATATGTACAAGCACCATGCAACCCCAAATTCTGCTACCTGTGGCTGATCAAGGAGTTGAAGGGATGGATGATAGCATCACATTTTAGTTATAAGATGTTTAGTGGTAATGAACCCTCAGGATCTTTAGGTCACACACATACCTAGACACATGCATGGGGCGTTTCCTGGATGGACCCGAAGCTTTCTCAAGCGGCTAGGCATGGATTGACATCTCTTTGAAAAAAATATTGTAAAATTACAGACGTGCAAATATAATTTTATCATCGGTAATTCAGGCTGTACTTGTGCTATGGTTTGTTCTAATCACAGATATATTTACACGATATTTACATATCTCCATTTCACACAGACTCTGAAACAAGACTGATAAATTGTGACTTTACTTTCCCTTCAGTAAATGAGCAAAGGGGAGGCCTTTGTTCATCTACTGCCAGTAAAAATAACCTCACTATGCCTCATGGTAAAGTTGGATTTCCTTCTTTCCTTTAGTTAAGTTGAATAACAAGAGATCACTATTTTTCGATCTCAAATAAGGCTGAATGTTGTGAGGTTCATCGTGACTCAACCTAATACTTGAGTGAAGTTTATTCGCTGTCACTTGGATGATTTTTTTTGTTTCACTTTTAGATATCATATATTTTCCTCAGTTTTTTTCCTGTTAAAAATGATTAGTATAAAGAAGCCAGCTCTAAGCCATGGAGCCCACCCAGTCCTCTTCTCTCGGGGTCACAGGAACCAGTGACTCTGCTGAGGGGGCACTGATCTGATTCCATTGCAAGAATAACCAAGTCTGCCCACTGGCCAGTTACTGTGTTCAGAAGGGAACACAGAATGATCGTTAAAGGCCTCAGACTAGATTCTCTAGTCCGATTAACTCATGACCCAATCATGGGCATGATAAACAAAATTTTAAGGCATATGTGAAGTCAGATTAATTATATTCCTTGGAGCTAGGAAGGAACCATCCATCTAGTTTTCAAATATAATCAGGTCACAGGCTGAGCACATAGTACTTTACATCAGAGCTTCTTGAGGAGCACAAGCACTATGTGCAGTTGATAGTCTTTATGCAAGTCTATGCTCTTAGGTTCTTCCAGGCAAGGATGATAACTAGTTAGGAAGACGTTGTATAGATCTTGAACTTGTGAAGAGATTTTTTTTCTTGTTGTTATTTTCTATGCATCGAAGAGAAGCAAGTATTAAAACAGCATTTATATCCTGTCACGAGTTATTCATTTATAGATAGCATGTATAGGAGGGTGTGTATTCTATGCAATACAGTGCTGTTTCATGTAAGGGTCTTAAGTGTGTGCAGATTTTGGTATTCATGGGAGTCCTGGGATGACCCTCTGCAGATAATAATGAGGGATGATTACATGGAATCTGAGCAACAGAATTCTTTTTATGTAACTAACATGAATATAACAGGCATTATTATGGAAAGTTATGATGAAGGAAGGGAACAATAATGAGGCAGTATATTGTGTTTGAGTGTCCATCTATTTTAGTGACTAAAAATATCCGTGGCACATATTTTTTAAGCCTTAGATGCTTTAGGTTACATGAGGTAAATGTTACCTTTAGTCAGAAAAGTGTCAAAAGTGACACTCTAACCTCGGGGCCTTCCCTTGTCACTCCTCCCCATGAGAATTGTGTTTAAAAACACCCTCCATGAGTTACATCATTACAGGTAAACTAACTGCTCAAGGTTCACGATTCTCCTAACTTCCAGTCTCTCAGAATGTGACTTTTGAAGACAAGATTTACAGAAGTGATCCAGTTAAAATGACATCAGTAGGGTTAACACTAACATAATTCACACAATA
This sequence comes from Dicrostonyx torquatus, assembly GCA_028555095.1. Classification (NCBI taxonomy): domain Eukaryota; kingdom Metazoa; phylum Chordata; class Mammalia; order Rodentia; family Cricetidae; genus Dicrostonyx; species Dicrostonyx torquatus. The sequence goes on along the minus strand of JAQHUG010000023.1, from coordinate 7,421,649 downwards.
ATAATAATAATTTTAAAAATACAATGTCATCTTTTAAAAGGGACATTTAAACACAGAAACAGCTTGATATGGAAAGAACACTGTTCAGAGGCAGACAGAGAAGACAGTGCTACAGTTTGGAATTAGGAAGCCTCTGTGGGCATTATGAGACTGTGAAATCTTTGGGAGGTGGGGCCTTACCAGGAGGAGTCTAGGTCTTTGTGGATGTGTACTTGTGAGCTGTAGATTCCTTTTCCCCCCTCTCTCTGCTTCAAGGTTTGTGATGTAAATGAGTTTGCTGTAGCACATTCCTTTTATGGTATGTTGTACCATGGCTTCCAACTCAATGGGGGCAAATGATCTTGGGCTTGAAACTACCATGAACTGTGAGCAGAATGTTTGATAGATCATTATAAGTAATTATGTCCTAGATTGGAATAGTGACAGTAAACTGACCAACTACCTGCAAGCCAAAGGCAGTGACTTGGGACATCTTTCTTCACAGCCTTCAGAAGGAACCAACCCTGCGACTCCAGCACTTGTCCTCCAGCCTCCTGCTAGCACACTCAATCCATTAGGTTGGTGATTCTGTCATGACAACTTTAGCCACCCCATACACTATCATCTGCCACTGATTACCAAGAACAGTTTTCCTAGGCTTAACCACATCTGTTTAATTTTCTTTGTCACACAAAAAAGTCCTGGAGGTCATTCCAAAGATATTTTATATAGGCATGAAAATAGAGGAGAGACTAGACTTCTGTGGGATAACAACATCAAGGTGTACCCAAGAGAGAAGCAGAGACGGAGACGGATATGGGTAACCACTGAGCAATCTGCCTGAAATTATAGAGGTTGTACATTCTTTTTATTTAGGAATATCTGAAAGTCTATTTTGTTCTGCTCCCAACAAATGGCTGTTGAGCTGAGAGCTTCACCAGCTTGTGACTCAGTGCCATTTCAAATATTATTTTTGGATTGTAGGGGCCTCAAAGGGGCAAATGAAATACCATAGACCCGCAGATCTGCATTTGACAAACCCTACAACAGTAACATAAACAGTAAAGGGTAGTATGATTGCTGCATCACAGCTAGAGGAAAAGCACAAAGATAAATAAGCTGGAAATGTATTAACACGATATTTTATGAAAATTCAACTTTTATGGGGCTCTACAGAAATCCTTAGTGACCCATAAAAATTTCTACCTTTGAAGTGTTTTATGGAATCCACAGAAAAGCTTCCAATACAAATTCTGAAATTCTCAGGAGGCTTTGTACATATCTTTCAATTCTTAATCCATAAAAACGTAATTTGAACATTCTCAGTGCAGTGTAATTTCCTCTCTTACTGACTTTTATTTCTGAGGAATATCAAGATACTAGTTTTAAGTATAATAAGTTTTCAATTATTGCCTTTAGATATACTTCTTAAAGCCACTGCTACCAACTTATTTTGTCTTTATAAACAAAAAATGTAATAACAATATGTACAATTTCATGAAATAAAAGATGAACTTCTAATCATATTTATCTGTTTTAGTTTTATTTTTATAAGATTATGTTGAACTTATATGGGGAATAAAGCCTTAATGAATCAGCTAAGGTGTGTCAAACTGGGTTAAATTTCTGGAACTTTCATAAATACTTGTTCACATTTTTTCAGTGAAATAATAGTTCTCTGGTTGTCTAAAGCATTCATAATTTAACAACAAATCAAGGTAAATCCAAAAGAGGCAGAAATATTGTATTTAGCTATTTCCCTGCCTATATACATATTACTTCAGTGACCTCCAACTTTATTAAAGAAAGAACATGATCTTTCATTTAACAAAAACCAAGATAAGGTATGGAGGGGTAAGAATGAGGGAGTAGGGTGGAAAGAGAGACCAACTTTATTACTTCAAATTATACATACAAGATACTGGAAAAGATGCTTTGGGTTATGATAAGAAGAGAATGCATGTCTGGAAGATGTGTCTGAGTAGGTGTTGATGGGGTTCAGGGTTGGTCATCCCCAGACAGGAGACCTTGACCTTGGAGAAATAGCAGGAGTAGGAAGGTCCCCATGACCTTCTCGTCTCCCTCCTCCCTGAAGCTGTATATTGAGAAAATTTGCTGGCTCCTGCTTGAATTGTCTCAAGGGAATGTTTATCCTCATTTGATCACCATGACCTGGTGTGGGAGGCCTTTCTGTCTATGTAACTTTTATTGGTTAATGAATAAAGAAGTTTCTTTCAGCCAATGGTTTAACAGAATATAGCCAGACTGGAAAAGAGCAAGAGAGAGAGAGAGAGAGTAGGTGGAGTCGGAGAGAAGCCATGTCGCTTCTGTTTGGAACAGACACCTGAGTTGGAACTCGCCAAAACTTTGCCGGTAGGCCACCACCTCATGGTGATGCATGGAGATGGGTTAGTTTAGGATTTAAGAGTAAGCCAGAAATACGCTGATGCTATTGGCCAAACAGTATTGCAAATAATATAATTTCTGTGTGATTATTTTGGGTCAGAGTGGCCAGGAACAAACAAGCAGTCTTTCCCCAACAATGTCCCTAATGTTCAATCACACTACGCCCACTCCTCATTAAATTTAGCATAAAACAGAAGTTTGAGTGTTTCTTGAGTCTTCATTTTGAGGCTCCAGTGCCATGTAACACTTAAATTACACAAAGATGTATGTTCTTTTTCTTGTTAATCTGTCTCTTGCCATGAGCCCAGGGAACGGATATGCTCTTCCCTCATACTGTGCTGATTTGGGGTTCTTAACTGTACAGTAGTACGTAGCATTCTGAAGCTGTAGGTCTTCTACAGGAAATGGAAATTGCTAGTTTGCCGTATCAGTGCATTTTTCCTCCACAGTAGAACTCTTCCTCCTAGAGTGCCAGTCCATGGACAGCCAGGTCTGTGAGTGCCTGGGATAGAATCCCTCTGTCAGGTCTCAGCGGCTCCATAGCTTGGATAGCTCACCAGAGCAATTTCTTGGAGTTTGTTGTATGCAACTTCAAATACTTTTCATATACATAAAGAGCTATTTCAGGGTGGGGTTTCAAGTCTAAACAAGAACTTTGTTATGTTTAAGGTACATCTCAAATATTTAATCTGAGGATAAATTTTACACAATGCTGTTAGTAGTACATCTGTGTTGGGCTGTTTGACACTCTTGCTGGGGGGATGCAAACAAAATGTCTACTCACCCCAGACAGGGAACTAACAACAGAGCAAAGTAAAGAACCACCGAATTCCTGTTATGAACCAATGAGTTTTTGGAGGTTACTTAGGAGAATACTGGTGACAGCTTACTTACAGGAGCAGAGACAGCTGCATCACCAAAGCCCACCCCAGCATGAGCTCACAAAGACTGGAGACCTGGAGCACACTGCAGAGACAGCTCAACAGGCTGGAGACCTGGAGCACACTGCAGACAGCTCAACAGGCTGGAGACCTAGAGCACACCACACACCTGCAGACAGCTCAACAGGCTGGAG